>CM032455.1:110168495-110180995 GCA_019049505.1 Pachyrhynchus sulphureomaculatus
GTTTATGCGCCTAGGCATGCTTCTAATTAAATTTTGGATAAAATCTTGAGAAATTTGCTCCCATTCTGTGATAACTGCATTTTCAAGTTCCCTCAGGTTTCTAGGTGCAGGTATATGACGTTTCACACATTTTTCTTAAGGTGATCCCATACATGTTCTATCGGATTCAGATCCGGGCTTTTTGGTGGCCATTGCATAATCGGTATATCAACTTGATTAAGATAATCGAGTACCTCCCTAGCCACGTGAGGTCGAGCGTTGTCTTGCATAAACAGGAAATTGGGCCCCACAAAATGACCGAAAGGCATCACATGTTCTATTACAATATTCTCAAGATAGTAGTCAGCATTCATGGATCTCGTACGGACAGGAACTAACTCTGTGCGAGCATCAAAGCAGATGCCACCCCAGAACATAACCGAGCCACCGCCGAATGGAATCCTTGCAGAGGTATTGCAAGGAGCAAACCTCTCTCCTGGTCTTCGCCATACTCGCTTACGACCATCTGGATGTTTTAGACTAACCCTAGTTTCATCTGTGAAGAAAACTTGTTTCCGATCATCCACAGGCGGTCTCCTACTGTTTAATCCAGCTTCATTTAACCGTCTTCTAACCGTTTTAGAAGAAATTGTGACATTGCGAACAGCTTCGAGTTCGTTTCTTATTATAGAATTAGTGACAGTCCTGTTTCTTAAAGCATATTGTCTTATAAAACGTTCATCTAGGTCGCTAGTACATCGTTTTCGCCCTTACCCTAGCCTTCTAGAATAAGTTCCTACTTCATTCAAGCGTCTTACCATACGACTTATTGTGGAACGATGTTTGCCTAACAAATTGGCAACATAACTCTGACAATATCCCTCGTCCAATAAAACTGAGGCTCGCACTACCTCGTGTTCAGGTAAATTCCTTGTTCGATTCATTTTTCTAATTCTTCGGGGTCAAAAATAAAACAGTCTACCACAAAAACGTATTACTTTGAAAAAGGGAACAATTTATAAGCTTACTTTTAAAGAAAATCTATCGCATTATTACAGAAAATTGTTTATCTTCTAAAAAATTCTTTAAAACTGTAAATCTAAAGAATTGTTTTGATTTCTGTCATGAACAACAAAACAAAATATGTATAGCCTACTATTCAAGTACTCGATAAACTTTAAAACTGACATAAGAAAAAGAAAAAATAATTTTTCAGGTTGTTGCGTTAATTTTGTCCAGGAATTTATATTTATATATTTTATATATATATATATATATATATATGTATATATATATATATATATATATATATATATATATATATATATATATATATATATATATATACAGTAATACCCCGCTTTACGCGAGGGATACGTTCCGAAAAAAATCGCGTTAACTGAAATTCGCGTATATCGAGGTTTATGATTAAACATAGTCAAAATTTAATACAAAAAAAATACAAATCATTTTAATCAATCACTTTAATTCTAAGAACACTTTATGCAATACATACTCTTATTTTTTACGGAAAAATACATCTATTGTCTTTTGGGTAACGTTTTGTTTACGTTCTTGTAAAATACGTTCATAACACCCAACACTGTTTTTAATTGTTTGACACACGGTCAAGACACGGTCATCATTATTGTCTATACTCTGCAATATGTCCAAACCTGAATAAATTTTTGAAAGTGCATTTTGTATTTCCCCTGAAGATAAAACTTTCTCTTCTACTTGTTCTTCCTCATCGTAGATAGGATTATTCTGTAACTCGATCAGATCTTCATTGCTAATAGGATCGTCGTGCGTTGCTACAAGTTCTACGAGATCTTCTACCGTGACATCTTCAAGTTCAGACCCCTCAATCATTGCAGCAATGTCTTCAAGCACTTGTCTCTGCATCTGGACAATTCTTCTAGGTGCTTCCACTACATCTGGCCAAAGATTACGCCACACCCCATTCATACAACTCATTTTAACTTCCTTCCAAGCCTCTTCTATGTTGTGAATAGACTTCATAATGTTGTATGACTTCCACCACTCTCGCATAGACTGTCTTCCTTCCCCGTCAGTTTCATGAATTAGTTGGCTAAAAGTGCGGCGATGGTAATAAGCTTTGAAGTTTGCTATTGCTCCCTGGTCCATAGGTTGTAATATTGACGTAGTGTTTGGTGGAAGGAACTTTACGTACACTTTTAAGTCTCTGGGCGTATCAAGTGAGGTTGGATGTCCTGGGGCATTGTCTAAGAGTAATATAACTTTAGGTTCAAGCCCATTTCTGTCACAGTATGATTTGACTGATGGGCAAAAACTATTAGAATACCATTCTTGAAAAATTTCCCGTGTAACCCACGCCTTTCTGTTTGATCGCCACACAACTGGTAGACTTGTCTTGTCTGTGCCTCGCATTGCACGGGGTGTTTCTGAATGGTACACTAGTAAAGGTTTCAGTTTGAAATCACCAGTGGCATTACCACCCAGCAGAAGTGTTAGTCGATCTTTCGCAGCTTTGAAACCACTGGCTTGACGTTCTTCCTTAGAAATGAATGTTCGAGATGGCATTTTTTTCCAGTAAAGTGCGGTCTCATCAACATTGAAGATGAGACAAGCAGGAATTTTCTCTCGTCTAACGAAGTCTTGAAACTTGTCTGGAAACTCAGCTGCAGCTTGAATGTCCGCGCTGGCCGCCTCGCCTGTTATGTGGATATTGTGAAGATTAGAACGCTGCTTGAACCGATGGAACCAGCCTCTGCTGGCAGCAAAAGTCGGAGTGGCACTCCCTTCTCCTTCTTTTGTTTTCAGCATCTCATACAAAGATTTTGCTTTTGTGCATATGAGATCTTGACTTAGTGGTGTGTTCTTCTTATTCAAATCTTCGATCCAGACTGACAGTAATTTCTCCATTCTTTCTAAGATAGATGATCTCGAACGAGAAAGTTTTGTTGCACTTATAGGTGTTGAACCTTCGCTGGAGATTTTAATTTTTTCCCGATTTTTATAAATCGTTCTCACAGTCGATTCTGAGAGTCCAAAATCTCTCCCAACAATTGTTGCTTTGCCTCCATTTTCCATTCTTCTTAACACTTTCATCTTCAATTCCAAAGTGACGCTTTTACGCTCTTTTTTTTTTACAGGCGGCATTTTTAACGTAGGGTTAAATTATGTATGTATGTATCTCCAATAAATATTAAAACAAAACTGCCAGCCGACCGAACTAACATTACGGAACAAATGAACACACGAAACGAACGAGGAAATCCCCATAGAACAAAGTCGAAGGACAGGGAATTCCCAATTCTTCAAAGAGAATATTCAGAGAAAGCGGGGATCCCCCCGCGACCATAGAGAAGTTAATGACTACATGAGCGCGAAATTTGAAATTCGCGTTATAGTGAAACCGCGCATAACGGGGGTCGCGCTAAGCGGGGTATTACTGTATATATATATATATATATATATATATATATATATATATATATATATATATTTTATATATATATATATATATATATATATATATATATATATATATATATATATATATATATATATATTATATATATATATATATATTATATATATATATATATATATATATATATATATATATATATATATATATATATATATATATATTATATATATTTTATATATATTTTATATATATATATATATATATATATATATATATATATATATATATATATATATATATATATATATATATTTATATATATTTTATTATATATATTTATATATATATATATATATATATATATATATATATATATATATATATCTATATATACGAGGCTGGTTTGAAAAGTCCGTGCAAAGTCCGAGAGATGGCACCACCGGTATCGAGGTCATGTTTAGTTAGTAGCATCTCTTGAATGAACGCACACCAAGTTTCAGCAATATTGGTCTATTTCTTTGTGTTTGGCATTCGTGTGAATCAAGGAAGTCGAGTGATTTTCAAGAAATGGACGAAAAAGAATTTCGTGTGGTGATTAAACATTACTTTATGAAAGGCAAAACGCCTCAGGAGACTAAAGAGAAGCTTGATAAACATTATGGTGACTCTGCACCTTCGATTAGAACAGTTTATAAGTGGTTTCAAAATTTTCGGACTGGCCATATGGGCACAAGTGACGCTGAACGTTCTGGACGGCCTGTGGAGGTTACGACTCCAGAAATCATTGATCAAATCCATGATATGGTGATGGATGACAGAAGAGTTAAGGTGCGTGAGATTGCTAGTGCTGTGGGCATCTCGACTGAACGGGTACATAATATTTTGCATAAACATTTGGACATGAGAAAGGTATCCGCAAGATGGGTGCCGCGATTGCTCACGCTTGACTAAAAACGGAATCGTGTGAAGTGTTGCAAGGATAGTTTGCAGCTGTTCCAGAAGAATCCGGAGGACTTTAAGCGTCGTTTCGTCACTGTGGATGAAACATGGATACATTACTATACTCCTGAGGCCAAACAACAATCTAAACAATGGGTTACCAAGGGGGAATCTGCACCAAAAAAGGCGAAGACCGTTCCTTCGGCCGGAAAGGTTATGGCGACTGTCTTTTGGGATTCGCAAGGGATAATCCTCATCGACTATCTGGAAAAGGGTAAAAACTATTACAGGTGAATATTATTCATCGTTATTGGACCGTTTGAAAACGAGAGCTGCAAGAAAAAACGCCCGCGATTGGCCCACAAGAAAGTCCTTTTCCAGCACGACAACGCACCAGCACACACTTCAGCAGTTGTGGTCGCAAAATTAATGGAAATAGGATTCCAACTCGTTTCACATCCCCCTATTCTCCAGACTTGGCTCCCTCGGACTACTATTTGTTCCCCAATTTGAAGAAATGGCTGGCGGGACAAAGATTTTATTCAAACGAGGAGGTGATTGCAGACACTAATGGATATTTTGCAGACTTGGACAAATCCTATTATTCGGAAGGGATCAACAAACTAGAACATCGTTGGACGAAGTGTATAAGCCTAAAAGGAGACTATGTCGAAAAATAAAAAAGGTTTACCCCCCAAACACATAAGTAGTTTTTATTTTTGCACAGACTTTTCAAACCAGCCTCGTATATATATATATATATATATATATATATATATATATATATATTTTTATATATATATATATTTTTATATATATATATATATATATATATATATATATATATATATATATATATATATATACATATATTATTATATATTAATATATATATATATATATATGTATATATATATATATATATATATATATATATATATACATATATTTATATATTATATATATATATATATATATATATATATATATATATATATATATATATTTATATATTATACATATATTTATATATTTTATATATATATATATATATATATATATATATATATATATATATACATATATTTATATATTTTATATATATATATATATATATATATATATATATATATATATATATATATATATGTATATATATATATATTTATATATTTATATATTTTATATATATATATATATATATATATATATATATATTTTATATATTTTATATATATATATATATATATATATATATATATATATATATATATATATGTATATATATATATATATATATATATATATATATATATATATATATATATATATATATATATATTTATATATTATAGAGTTTATATACTGTCAAATTCTTTATAAATAAATATCTCACTATACTAAACAAGTATCACTCCATGTTATTAGATCGGTGATTTATTTGGCCATCTATTACTTTTTCTAATTTTTTTATAACTGATAACACACTCTTCTTTTTAGATCTTTTCCAGGCTGTTAAGTTGAATACATACCTTTTTTATAATAAAATAATCATAATAAAAAAATTCTTCCTTCGGATACATTGTAACATTTACTAAGTGAATATGAAATATCTGACTTTTCCTGCCTTCTTTTCTTTCCTTTACTGACAGTACCTTATATTCTTTATATTTTTGTTTAGATATACCAAATGTACACTTTGATTATTTTTAATGTGGATGCAAAATAACTTTGATTCATCGTTTGATGTACTTTGAAGTACTAGAATTTTGCAACTGGGAATGATAAGATTTGACTTCTGGCATGAACCATTATTGCTTCAGACAACAGATCTTCATATTTGGATGCCCCCCCATATCAGGTCGAATTGCAAAGCTTAATAGATTTTTCTTTAGATGAACATAAATAGACTTTTATAATTAGGTATCCAGTATGAGCAAAAATTAGAATGTTTTGCATATTTCACGTCACTTGTATTTTCTTCCATGATAAATCACAATTTAATAAAACGTTTTATATGATATAACTTGTAATAAAATAGTTATTAATGTCTAGTAATGTCTAAAATACTGTACTTAAAACCTTATTGAAATACTTTAAAATTTTTAAAATATTGTTTAGACCCGTTCTAAAACAAACACATACAAACTGGAACAAAATTTTTTAGGGTTTTAGCTAGACGATAAATGGTGGTTCTTGGGATTAGACCATGTTGATTTAGACTAACTTCTGATGTTTAATCTACACTTGCACAAGCTATTTTCAGGATTCTTTACTCTTTGAGATTAGAACACTGACTGAGCTCAAAGAAGCACAAGTCAAGTTTATAAATCTGAGTGGCGTTCAGAGAACCATAACTCTGTGTAAGGATCGTTTTCCACGAGTAATGAAGAGCATAACCCGAGTTTTTATTAGTGTTCTTAGTGAGTTTATAAATATTGACAATTGGTATATCTTTCATCTTCCTTAATTTTAGTCGATTCTAGTCTTCCAGTTTCTCCTACATAAGCCGGACCCACAAGAATGAGGAATTTTATAAATCTCTTTATTTGTAAACAAACCTGTCGTTTGATGCTCTCAAGCTTTGTCCAATGTTTATTCAAGATTGCAAACTTGGTATTCCTTTTAAGCAATTTTGCTCTTTTGTCTGTAGTGCTGCGTATGTAAGATAAAACTGCACTATCGTCTAGTGGCTCCTCATTACCATTTCATCTGGAAACTGGATCAATAAATGTTTAATATTCTCAGTGCAATATTTAATGCTTTTTAAAGTGCTGGTCAATTTGTCAGCTTCTGGTGAGATACAATGAGAAAGCTCTAAACTCTCCCAAAAACCATAACTTCCCACAAAAAATAATCCACTTAAAAATTAAGAGATTTACTATAGGGTAAAACACAATAACATGTCTTTTATTTTGAAATGTTTTGCTTCTTTCATAAATATGATTTTTTATTTCTTTGCTACTGGAATTTTAAACCTGCTTCAATTAAAGTTTTGTTTTTTGATATTATCCCATTGAGTAGGAAGCCATAGATTTAATGTTTAAAAATGATCAATTTTATATTAAGAGGCTGGCACTAATTAATTTTTAACACCTTGTATATTAAGTCAATTCATTTACCCTTAAAATTAATATTAAAAGTGAAAGTTACATGTATATTAGCTAGCATGAATTCTATTAGTACTTACCTCCACAAGCTAAATTTTTACATACTACAAAAAACTGGATATTTTGAGGTCCAGTTTCACTTTTCAAACTTGCCATTTTCTCCTTAAAAAATCAATATATTTTCGGAAAATTAATTTTAATTTTTCTTGACGCGTCACAGTTTAAAATGAATGCAAGAATGTAAACATGAACTTTCTCTTGATGCCATCCTTGGTTTACTTAACGGACGGATCCGTTTAATTAAAATAATTTCTCTGTACTAAAAAAATATAATATTTTTTTATTAATATTAATAACAATAACAAAACTATCCCACAACGACGTTTTTCTCGATCTAAATAGTTAATCTACTAAAGGTTGAATTCCTGTATGATAAAACAGTTATTTTAAATTAAGTGTATTTATTTTTATAAAAACTTCTAGGTGGTTTGACCAAAGTTCAAAAACCTGGGAATTGCCTGATTTCCAGGA
Organism: Pachyrhynchus sulphureomaculatus; assembly: GCA_019049505.1. Lineage (NCBI taxonomy): Eukaryota > Metazoa > Arthropoda > Insecta > Coleoptera > Curculionidae > Pachyrhynchus > Pachyrhynchus sulphureomaculatus. Next base: position 110,176,473 of record CM032455.1, read on the forward strand.
AATTTTGCCAAAATTAAAAGTTACGTTAAATGTTAGGTTAGTTGTGTAATAATTTATAGAAACTAATCAAGACCGTTATTAAGTTTTGCTATTACTATAATAGTAATTTTTAAAATATATTTTCGCTGTTATGACTAAAAATCGTAATTCTGAAACACTACCAATTAAAAACAGTACTATAAATTAAAAATGTTCAAAAGAAATTATAACGATTTAAACACACCGCCATTGAAAATTTCGTTTGATATTGACAGTTGTAAATCAACTCAAATGCAAAGTAGCCAAATCTTTAAAAACGTCCATATTTCTTATGATGTGTATTTTTGTTAAACATTAAATATCATTTTTTGCCATGTACCATTTCATAAATGGAAACAAAATTACAACCAACGCACTATTCTTATGAACGAATAGAATTTTTTAAGAGTAGAGTAGGAACCAAACTGATTTACGATATAAAGGTCTAACGAAGAAATACGGAAAACAGAAAAAATGTTGTAATGTTGGTTGTAATTAGAAATGATTTATTAAAGGTACGTTTCAAACGAAGTAAACTTTCTTTAGATTAAGTTCATATACTTTTACGGATTTAACATATTTAACTTCTGAAACTATAAGTCGGAAAATAATATTCGAAATTTACCTAATATCGTCAGATGTCGGGTTTCAAGTCCCTAAAAGTTATATTTTTTTGAAAAAATTTGTTGCGGTTATTATATGACGCACCTGGTAAACATTTTAATGAAAACAAACCCGAATCCCTTGTCTATGGTAATATAATGAATTTTCTTTTTTTTTACTTCTATACAAATAAAAAAGAAAATAGACGTCCGTATCAAGGAGACCGTTTTTCTTTTGATATCTTTATCGCGATTTAATTAAGCAGAGCGTCAAATTAAAAAGTTCGAGGACGAAAGATTCTGATGATTATTTGTGAATGCCTCGCACGAATACGTCCGAATTTTCACGCTGATACATATCAGTGTTTTCCCTTACATATGTTGATAGACGATTGAATTAATATATATTTGAAACTCAAATGGCCGCTAGTTAACGGGAAATAACATTCCCTAAAAGGTGTAAGAATTTCAAACGAGCCTATTCTATTAATACATTTTCTAGTAGATTCTACGTAATATTTTGCAGTTCCACGTCCGTCCGTGCCACTGTTACCTCCTACTATTGACTAACCAAAATTTACACAGCATTGCATAGACTTATAAAAAATGATTCTTTTGTCTATACTCATATTTTATTTTCAAGTTTAGTCCAATGTATTTAAATATGAAGGTTAACCCTTGGGATAGCGATTCGCTACCAGTCTAAAAAAATTTGGATGCTTCATTTTTTTATTTTTCCAATGACATGAAATTAAAGCATTTGTAATTAAGAAAAATCTCATTTTTTAATACTATGACCAAAGGCTAGGTTAGTAATTACTTTTCTTGACTAATTAATTAGTTTCTGCGCTATAACTAATATATAATGATTTGGTTAGAACATGATTTACAATTTGGATCGTAATATATATATATATATATATATATATATATATATATATATATATATATATATATACATATATATATATATATATATATATATATATATATATATATATATATATATATATATATATATATATATATATATATTATATATATATATATATATATATATACATATATATATATATATATATATATATATATATATATATATATATATATATATATATACATATAATATATATATATATATATATATATATATATATATATATATATATATATATATATATATATATATATATGTATATATATATATATATATATATATATATATATATATATATATATATATATATATATATACGATAGGGACCTAACTGAGCCTAGGTAAAGAGTGTATATAAATATATCAAAAGAACTGAAGCTATTTCAACTTAAGATATTTCATGAACTTAAAATTAGACTTAATGTAATTAAGATTAACTTAAGCTAATCCGGTGGCAGGAGGTCGCTGGGTCTTATCAGACGGCGGCAGCCTTGGCGTAGAGGAGGACGGTAGGCGGTCCTGATTGTGAAATTGGGGTAGTGAGTGGCTTTGTCCAGGAATTTGAGCTGGACATTTGGCACCATGCTGGGCCGAAGCAGTCAACTTGGTGCGAGTTGACAGTTTATTGGGCTTGTTGAAGAGGGGGTATAGCTTGGCTTAGGTTTTCGCTGGGATGATCTAGATTCTTCAATGTTCGAACCAGAGAACTAGCGTGTTGAGATGGCGTTGGAGGCGGCTGGTGATGATCCTGGTCGACTTGGTGGTGGCGGTATCACCGGCTTACATGAAAAGCGAAGAGGTCCGACTTGGGAATGTCGGCCGTGTAGATGTTGAATAAATAGAAGGAGAGGACAGAGCCTTGGAGGACTTTGGCTCGAATGGGCCTGACTTTTGAAGGGTGCAGGCAAAAAGTTTATAGCATTTGACGGAATTAACAACACCAGTCAATACAGACAATTAATCTCGCGCCAAATTCTGGTTGTAATCACCTGACCTGCGCTACTTTAATTAAAAACGCGAATAAATATCTATAAATGTTATTTTATTTTAAGCGAATTTTAAAATTTTCTATTGAAAATTGGCTACCGAAAACAATTGCTATAATTTTGTCACATACTTTTTCGTTCATTTAACCGTTCCTTAATGCTGCTTCGTCTAACGCCAAAAATAGCTTTTCCATTTTGAATGATTTCTTTCTGGCAACAGTGCGATAAAATAAAATATAACCTCCAAAGTTTATGTTAAACTTTATTTAAAATTTAGAAGGAAAAGCCTGTGTATATAAGTTTTCTGTTTGCAGTTTGTGATGGCAGGACAAACTGTAATTTTTAGAACATTTTCGTTATTTAATAATGGCACAAAAATGATTTTAACCAACAGGTAAGCGACTTCAACCTTTATTCACATGCTAAGGTTGTAAGATTTTTCTTTTCAGGATAAATCTTATGAATTTTACATCTACTTATAAAGGATTCAAACACGAAACGCAGGATTTTGAAAAATACAAAATTCCGGAAAAACCTAAAAAAAACCATTAACTGCATATTTTTCATATTTGCTTGAAAAACGACCAATAATAAAGAAAGAAAATCCATCTTTTCACAACAAAGATATAATAAAAAAAATATCCGAAGATTGGAAGTTACTGAGCCCAGAAGCGAGAAAAAAATATGAAGAGCAAGCTACACAACATAAAATTATTTATGACGAACAATTTCAAGATTATATAGCTTGCCTTACACCTGAGCAAAAGAATGTTATAAGTCAAATACGAAAAGAGAAAAGTGAGGAGAGAAAAAGAAGAAGACTTAAAAAAGAAGGTAGGGAAGAAGAAAAACCAAAGAAACCAGTATCTTCCTATGGGATTTTTATTAATGAACAGAGTAAAAATGCTAAATATAAATCAAAATCTTTAAGTGAACTTATGAATGAACTAAAAGATGAGTGGGCTGAAATGTCAGAAACTGAAAAAGACAAATACAAGTTTGAATACAACAAAAGAAAAGAACAGTATGAAAAAGAACTAGCAACTTGGGAAGCTAAAATGATAAAGGAGGGAAAGGATCACTTGGTTAGAGAAAAGACATTAAAAGAACATTCTAAAAACACACCTTAAAAAAATGCCTAAACCCGAATAGGGAAACGGGTGTCTTCACTTTGCAACATCACCCACCTCACTGGGTGAAGACACAACTCTGAAACGAGCTGAAACAAATAAGCAAAAATATAAAAGTTCTACAAGTGACTTGTTTCAGAAAGACTATACAGAGAACCGCATGTCTAGTGAAAAAACTTTCATGGATCAACAAAAACCTGAAAAAAAATCATCAATTTTAAAACCTGACAAAACACTACTTAAAAAAGATGTAAATAAAGACAATGAAAAGGTGGCATATAAAAGGAGCCATACTTTTGAAAGCAAAGAAAACAAATCAAATGTGAACAGTGTTGGTGTTTGTGAAAACTCTTCTGTTTCAAGTTCGATAAATCGGATACAAGAGGTGGATAAAAATGTGCATAAGGATCATGAAAATACAGATTCGAAAGGTGTTCTTGAAAAGTTTCGAAAGTTTTTTAAGTTTTAAACCATATTTCTTAGTATTAAGTTTTTAAGTGAACCTCATATTTTTTTAATGATTTAACCTTGAATTTATCTTATTAGTAAGTTGTATTTGTTTTTTCTAATAAATTGTCTTTTAAAAGGCCCAATATATTTTTTTAACTTTATATGAATAGAGAAGTTATGTTTCCTGTACATTAAGACTCTTCTTTCTTCTAAGGAAAAGTAGAGTCCAATATTGTACTCACCATAAATTTTAAATATCCCACTGGAAATAAAAATTTCAATATATATAAACTCCTGGACAAAATTAACACAACAATCTGATCTGATCTTTTTCTTATGTCAGTTTTAAAGTTTATCGAGTATTTGAATAGTAGGCTATGCATATTTTGTTTCGTTGTTC
>CM032455.1:110185995-110208495 GCA_019049505.1 Pachyrhynchus sulphureomaculatus
CTTTTCCTATAAAACAGGACCTTTACGGGTATTTCTCGATTTTGTTACACTTTAAACCACTGTAACAATGCTTGTTCTTTCTTTTTCTGAGTACATTTCTTAATCCGTTTAGAATTTAAAATATCAGAATTAAATAAGCCTTTTGCTCTTCTTTCTTGTCGAAATGGTGGAATGAGATACACCAAACTCGTTCGCGAGTATTACATTTGATTCATCTGCTTTCACATGTTGAATTAATACACTCTTTTCTTCAATAGAGAAACACTTTCGACGTTTAGGAGTTCCCCTCTTTGAGTGCGTAAATTGTCAGACTTATCACACGTAGCGCGTGATTACAAAAAAATGAATGATCAAGTCACGAGCGATCAACAAGTGCACGGAGCAGCGGAAGTACCGCACAGAATTCGGGGAAAAAGAATTATTCGTAAATAAATTTTTGACGCAGTTATAATCGGACAATTTAGGGCGTAATTACGTCACTTTATCCGGAGTCGTTATAAGCGAATTTACTGTAATACCATTTTATAACAATTCTTCACACTTAAGTCTCTATAAGCATTTGGTCGTTTTATCTAAATTTGTAATAAACGGACTCCACATATATAAAGTAAACATACGCAATGGTCTATTTTTTCAAAACAAGTCTCTAAGAGCATGTATAATTTTTAATACCATCCTTAACTAGTCTGTCTTTCAAATATAACTTGAAATTTATTTACTAACTAGCAGTGCCCGTGGCTCCGCTCACATGGACTTGATTCACTACTATCGCCTCTGCTTATTCCTTATGTTACCTAACGTAATAAAATATCTCCCATTATTTCCCCTTATCTCGCATTATTTCTCCTTATATCCCATTATCTCTACATAATTTCCATTATCTAGGCTTATCTCTGTTCATCTCCCATTATTTCTCCTTATCTCCCATTATTTCCCCTTATCTCTCATTATCTCACCCTATCTCCCATTTTTCTAGGCTTATCTCGCAATATTTCTCCTTATCTCCCATTATTTATACCTATCTCACCTTATCTCCCATTATCTAGCTTATATCGAATTATATAGAACATATGTATAAATTTATAAAAACACGTAATCGGATATAAGTGATTCTCAAGTGATAAGCGCACTAACGGACAGAACAGACCGTCAGAGAGGCGTTGCATTTTATACTTATTATAGATATTCTTTGCTACATAATATTGTTCCATATTTAATGGTTTAGGCTGTGTATTGCAAGAGAACGCGCTAGCAACAAATTTTTTTCCGATTTCATTCACTATTATCGTCACTGCTCATTCCTTATGCTACCTATCGTAATAAAATATAGTCTATAACCTGGCCAGAGAAAATATGTATGTTTAAAAAAAAAAGTACGTGAATCGGATAAGCGGACTAACGGACAGACAGACAGAGAGACGTTGCATTTTATATATATTATAGATATAGATTATTATTATATAACCTGGCCAAAGAATATATGTATGAATTTAAAAAAAAATACGTAAATCGAATAAGAGGTTCTCGCGTGATAAACGCACTAATGGACAGACAGACAGACAGACAGACAGAGAGACATTGCATTTTATATATATATATATATATACATATATATATATATATATATATATATATATATATATATATATATATTATATATATATATATATATATATATGTATATATATATATATATGTATATATATATATATATATATATATATATATATATATATATATATATATATATATATATATATATATATATATATATATATATATATATATATATATATATATATATATATAGATTTCTCTGCTACATAATATTGTTCCATATTTAATGGTTTAGGCTGTGTATTGCAGGGGAACGCGCTAGCGGCAAACTTTTTTGCGACTTCATTCACTATTATCGTCACTGCTCATTCCTTATGCTACCTATCGTAATAAAAATATAGCCTATAACCTGGCCAGAGAACATGTTTTTAAAAAAAAAAAAGTACGTAAATCGGATAAGTGGTTCTTCAGTGATAAGCGCATTAACGGACAGAGAGACGTTGCATTTTATATATATTATAGATATAGAGCAATTAAACTCTTACAGCGATATTCTGGTTTAATAATGTAAGCAAGGGCATTGTTTATATTATTATTTGCATATTGAAATTTTTGTTTATATTACTATTTGCACATTCACATTTTTGGTAAAATCTTTCTTATCATTACAATAAAACAAACATTTTATCCAAAATATATACTATAAGATCCATATCCTTGTATAAAGTAATAAAATATCAACCAATATATTTTAATCAAAAAAAGATAATTCCATGTAAAACATTAAAAATAAACCAAAAACAAATAAATACAAAAAAGTATATCATCACATCCCTAGTTATTGTTGCTGCTAATGTAAAATATTTGATTATTAATGATAAATAATGTGGAGGTACATTTTTAATAAATAATCGTGAAATCTTGATAATTTCATCACTTGCATCACTCTTCTGATTATAAAATAAATATATAGCTTCAAAGCATAATAAAGGTATAAATATCTTATTTAACAATAAAAAATCATAGCCTTGATAGAAAAATAACAATACATTTAAAGAGCAAGCTAATCCTACTATAACATGAATTTTATGTGTTCTGGTAAAGCTAGTATGATCAATACTCGATACAGAAGTTCGGCTTTGAAAAGATGACGCTAAATAAAGAGTTTCTGTAAATGGTTTCAACTTGTGGTGAAACATGGTTACTATTTGTAAATTCAGTGCCTGGAAGGTTACCATTAGGTAAATGGTTTTCTATATTGTTTTCATCTTCAATATTCTGTGCACTTCTGTAACCTAAAACATCTTTTTTTAAAAAAAGAAAAACGTAATTTTGCATAACTCTTACCTTCTATTTCATAACTGGCCTTCCTTTGTTCAACTCCTGTAATCCGTTGTAATCTTCTTTCCGAGTTTTCCAAAATCTTACGCCTTCTGGCTTCTCTTTTAGCCTCAGCATCTGACATCACAAAATTTTAAAGAGCTAGTAGTTTTCAGGTTATCATTATTTTATCATGACAATTTTATATGTTTGGCTTTATGCAACTAAAAATACATGATACTTACTAACCACCGACATCTATATTTGTAGAGAAGAATTAGCAAGGTAAATGTGGCAGTCTCCTTTCACATATTTTTACAAATCGATTCTTCCCTATCTCTTTCTCTCATGGATGCACAGCTTTATTGCTAGTTTTCTTCCACTTACGGTTCCTTCTGTACTTTTGAGCGCGCAATGTGTGACACGTCATATCACGTGACTGGTTCGATCGCTTTTTATAGCAGCCGATGCCCTTCAAGTGACATTTTAAGCCGGTCTTTCGGTAGTGAGGGTTGTGTAGTCATATTTCAGGTAAGAATTTACTGATTTTTTCTTTTTTGTTAAGGGTATTATATTTTTCGCTGTAATGGGAACTTTCGAAATTAAGGGGTGATGGTAAATTGTATGTCTAACTGAAACAGTCTCTGAACATCTCACAATGCTTGCTCATGGCCAAGAATCTTAGGGCGTTGATTAGTACCATTTTTACCTTTGAGGGTAATTATAGTATTAAACTATTACCTGCACAAAAACTTTAGAATCTTTTGAAGTTCTGATTAAAGTTCCCATTATTTGGTTACTATGATTACACAATATTGTATGGTAAATCTAAAATATTTTACCGGCTATATTGTGACCTATTTGACCTTCCCAATTTAAAATAAGTGTTTATGTTCTAATTTTTTATTTCTATATTCTCTTAAAATTCATATACTTTTTATTCTTAAAGTAATTTGTAAATTGAATCTGAAATAAAATAATTTTCTATCTCTTGTTCTTTTAAAAACATGTAAATTATTAAATATTACAAGAAAATAAAGTAAAATAACCGCCCAAGTGCAAGTCGGACTTGCACAATTAGTGTTCTGTACCCTGATTGCTGAAGTATTCTATGAAATTCAGTAATACATTCATCTTCAGTATAAGAATTACCACGAATCTAAAAAAGCGAGACATCTTTATGGTAAAAGCTTAAAACAAATATTTACTACCTAAATATTTATTTATTGATATACAATGAATACAACAAAATTATTTTGTCGCGGTACCTATCTGTTGGTCACTAGTCATCATGTTCATTACACCGAATATGTGTTGATATTTCATAGCTCTTAGTCCCGGTTAAATTCACAACTTTCCACAAAAAAAATCTCCGCCATATTGTCAAGCCAAACAGTATTTTATATCAGGTATATTATCAAACGTAATACACTCCTGATAATTTTTGGTCAATTTACACTTTATGGAGAATATTTTAGAATTTTTTCGAGATTGTTTGATCAGTACTTTTAGAGATAGGGGGAGGGGGCAGCGATTTTTGACCATTTTTTTAAAATGATATAAAGAAAAGCTTGCCCGAGTTTTACATCATATATATTATTGAACTTATGTTTTCACAAGCTTTCATTTGGCACCGCACTCGATGACCTGGTAATTTTTTTTTCACTTCCGATTTCACCCCACAAAACTAACCCCTTAAGTCACAATTTTACAAAAAATTCTTTTTTTTTCACTCCCCCCCCCCCCCCCCCCCCTACAATGAACATCTTAAGTCAAAATTTAACCTTCAAAACTAAACCAATCTGATTGGGCCATCAATTCTATATTTGTGCCAAATTCCAATTCCAACTTTCTGTGTCAAATAGTTCTAGAGAAAATCCATTTTTTTTTAAAAAATAATATAAAGAAAAGCTGGCGCGAGTTTTACATCATTATATTTTTGAACTCATGTTTTCACAAGCTTTCATTTGACACCCCACTCGATGACCTGGTAATTTTTTTTCACTTCCGATTTCACCCCACAAAACTAACCCCTTAAGTCACAATTTTACAAAAAATTCTTTTTTTCACTCCCCCCTAAAATGAACATCTTAAATCAACTAAACCAATCTGATTGGGCCATCAATTCCTATATTTGTGCCAAATTCCAACTTTTTGTGTCAAATAGCTTTTGAGAAAATCCATTTTTTTTAAAATAATATAAAGAAAACCTTGCGCGAGTTTTACATCATATATATTTTTGAACTCATGTTTTCACAAGCTTTCATTTGACACCCCACTCGATGACCTGGTAATTTTTTTTCACTTCCGATTTCACCCCACAAAACTAACCCCTTAAGTCACAATTTTACAAAAAATTCTTTTTTTCACTCCCCCCTACAATGAACATCTTAAGTCAAATTTTAACTTTCAAAACTAAACCAATCTGATTGGGCCATCAATTCCTATATTTGTGCCAAATTCCAACTTTCTATGTCAAATAGTTTTAGAGAAAATCGGGTGTGACAGACAAACACCAAAGCGATCCCATAGTGTTCTGTACGGAACACTAAGAAAAGTAAGGACATACAGTCCCTGGCCAAATTATTAGACGCACTGCAAGATTTCATGTAAAATATTAATTACCGAGTGATATTGTACCGTTTTATTATTTTAAATTGATTTGTTTTTTATTTTTTATATTATCCAATCAATTACCTATTTATTTGACATAAATAAAACAGCATTAATTTAGAAAAGCATAAGTTTATTAAGTTTTAAAGAAAAGTGAAATTAATGTTAGTAAAAGTCAATATTTAGTTGAGCCACCTTTAGCCGCTATCAAAGCTTTAATTCTGCGCGGCATGCTATCAATGCAAGATTGTACTGTCTCCTGCATTTGAGGATGATGATTCCACACATGAATAATCTTTTCTAGGAGCTGGGTTTTGTTGGTAATCACATCTTTAGCCACTTCTCTTTTCATCAGCTCCCACACATTTTCAATGGGGTTCATATCAGGGCTATTACCCGGCCAATCCAACAGAGGGATATTTTTTTCTGCCAAAAAAGCTTTAACAGACCGAGCAGTGTGGCAGGGAGCTCCATCTTGCATGAAAGTGAATGGTTCCCCATTTGGAAACCATTCTCTGAGCTGCGGAATCAACCGATTTTGTAATACTTCTTTGTACTGATCTTGCCTCATTATTCCTTTGACGACGTACAGACGTCCAGTGCCCTTGCCGCTGATGACTGACCAAATCATCACTTTGGTGGGATGTTTAACCGTCGGGACGACACAATCAGGATGAAACTTTTCTCCATGACGACGACGCACATACTGAGCTTTATTCTGCAAAATTTCGAATGTGCTTTCGTCACTGAAGCAGACCTGTCAAAAATAGGAAAAACATATAAACTTCCATGTTTATTTGCTTTATTTAACTGAAAATGATAATAATGTATCAATTATTGATTAAATTGCTGTATCTTACCGATCTCCAGAAGTCCACATCTTTGTCTTGCCATTGTTTGGCCCACTTCAGGCGCTTTGCTTTCATTGCAGCTGTTAACTTGGGCTTCCTGGCGAGGCGACAGGCCTTAAAAATCTAATTCTTTCAATTTTCTTCGAACAGTGCGCTCAGAAGCATTTACGCTAGCATCCTGGAGTTGTGATTTTATTACCTTTGTGGTAGCAAATCTGTTTTCTACACAAATTTTCTTCAAACATCTCTCTGACCGTGGAGTGAAAATTGGTTTTCTACCGCATCTTTTCTTTCTTTTCGGGCTTAATTCCTTCCCTAACTCAATTTTCTTTTTTATGCGTCGTACACTAGCTTCAGAAACCTCCAATCTTCGTGATATTTCTCGGTTTGTAAATGTTTTCGCAATCACAAGGGCCTTCACTTCAGCTTTTTTACGTGGTGAAAGATCGCCTTTTCTACCCATAATGAAAATAGTCCAATTACTTTTTTAAAACACTGCATACAAAATAAACTAATAACTGAGTAGTATAAAACTGTTAAACAAACAATCACGGTCCATAAAGCCACAGAAACACGTCCGTACCTGACTCGATTCCGATCGCGACTGATACAGGTTTGTACTTATTTACGTTCATGTATCACTTTGTCAACACAGTGTTGCCATATGTTAAAAATAAATACAAATATGTAGTCTACAACAATTCTTTTAAATAAAAAATCAATAATATTGTAGTTTAAAATATACCATTATTGTATAAAAACTCTTAAGAAACATAAAATTACTAAAAAAAATACAGTGCGTCTAATAATTTGGCCAGGGACTGTAGATACTTTAGACTGTAGATTAGGAATGCCAAGTCTTGCCTTTCAGGATAATTTCAAATAAATGCGTCCTTGTTTAAAGGTGGTTTGTTACTTATTTATTTTGAATTTATATATTTACACACAAAAGTCACTTTTTTTTCACAAATTTTTTTGTTGCAATTTAGATAAATTGTATACAATTTTGTTTTGTAAAAACTTGATCAGTGTTAATGAATGTGATTGTTTTCTGTTACTTTATTAAATTTTTGTCAACCACAACTTTATGTTAGTGCCACTTTATTTAAATATGAATTAGTTAAACAAATAAATGACACTAAAATGTTACTCAAAAAGGGAAAAGGCTGAAATTTACTAAATTAAGATATTCACCTAGTGTTTTGACGACAAAGTTTGTGAAAAATGTATCTAAATCCGTTCAAAAAAGTTTCATGGTTTCTCTGGAAAAAAACGTTAGATTTTGTTGTGTAATAAAAAAATTAGAAAAAGTGTTTAAAGGTGAATCAAAAAATTCGAAATATATATGACAAACCAATTTCAAAGGGTAAAGAAAATATCTTAAAATATTGCCGCCAAAAAATTCGTGAAATTTGGCGTTATACAAAATAACTTAAAATCCTGGAAATATATACACAAATTAATGTCCTTCATATTGTAAGCCCACATAATGTTAAAATAACAGTAATCTTAAAAAAAAAAGTTTTAATAGTTCTTTCCATGCTATAATAAAATCTATATACTTCAAAGAATTGAATAGCCTCTTTAGTTCTTAGGATTGTAATAATAATAATATAATAATTAATTATTGTAATCTTAATGTAAATTTTAATTTTCAATTTTGACTTACATTTGTTTAAAATTATCTCCAGCAAGATCAACTGTTGTTTGTCATCCTTTGTTTATTATTTTAAATTGTTGAGATAATTTCTCCCTTATAATACAGCTCAACTATTTAATAATATACCCATATCCCATTTAAAAAAGCACAAGTTTGTATTACAAAAATTTTGACGTAACCTGTATAATCAAAAATATTCTTCTAATACCTCTTCTGTCTGACTCTCTTGCATTAGTTTGGAAAAAACGTCAGATTTTGTTGTGTAATAAAAGGTGATCTTTTCTATTACCTATAATGAAGAAAATATTGAACTTTGTCCCGTTAATACTCCAATCATTATAGAAGAATATAGTTTCTTGTACTTTATAAGCGTTCTAAGCTGGTTTGAACTCTGTTCAAAATAAAAAAAATTCAGACAAATTTAATATTTCAAGGTAACTTTACTAGAAATAGAAAATTAGATTTTTTCCTTAATAAGAATTAAAACAACTTATAAGAAAATAAAGATATTGGGGATATCTAATGTCATTTATTGACTATTATGTAGCTCTAGGCTATAACTATTATACAAAACTTGTGAATACATATTAGGTCTTATGATATATATACATGTTAGGGACCTAACCAACTTAGCCTGGGTAAGGATTTTATATAAATGTATTGGGAGAACCTAAGATATTTCACGAACATAAAACTTAAGATTAATTTAAAATTAATTAAGGTTAACTTAAGCTAATCCTGGGGTCCGAGAGTTTTAGAAGTCTGAGTCGGGCATGGCGGGGAGCGTTAAGCGTTCCGTACTGTGAGGTGTGTGGCTTTCTCGAGGAATTTGATCTGGGCGTTGCTAGTAAATTCCCGGATTGTCGGCACCTGGAGGTCGTTTTGGACGGTTTGGAGAGTGGATTTATGTGTATGTGACATTTGGATTCATGCTGGGTTGCAGTAGATATTGGGGATTGATTATAGTTATCTGTGGCTCAATGTATTAGACTATCTAGATCATTTTGTCTTTGATATTTTTATGAATAAATTCAGAAATATTTTGTATTTATTATTACTCATATTAAATTTCTATAATTGCTTTTCATTTATAAGGTAAGTTCTTCATAGAAAACTGGAATTTACAACTTTTACTTGCTAACATTACAATACTTATAAATCATCTGCAATTACATATTGGTAATGTACATTGATCTGAAAGAATCATAAGACGTGTCTAATTATTGAAATATACAATCAAGGTGGAGTAGGCATTTTATATACTCCCACACCAAGGTCGTTTTCCGATTTAATTAACGAATAAATAAAATTGAACCAACTGTGGTGGAATTGTAGACAACTATTAGACAAAGCATGTGCTTTTTCTAAGGGTCATTTACAATTACTTCAAAATCATAATTTACGTTGATCTTAGAGTGAAACAGAAGGAAAGGCATAAAATGACTAAAATTGAAACAGTTGCAAATTCTGTGGTTCAGTTGTAAAAACCTTTGGCTTCACATAATCTTAAAAAAGATTGTAAAAAGATTTTTGAGAATACCAAATTTTCAAAACTATAAAAAAGTATTCATATACATACAAGTGTCAAAACTCATAATTTTTAGTGTTCCATATGGAACACTTATAAGATCACTTTGGTGTCTGTCTGTCACACCCGATTTTCTCCGAAACTATTTGACGTAAAAAGTTGAAATTTGGCACTAATATAGGAATTGATGGCCCCATCAGCTGTGTGGTTTTGAAAGTTAAATTTTGACCTAAAAGGGTTAGTTTTGGGGGATGAAATCGGAAGTAAAAAAAAATTACCAGGTTTTCGAGTGGAGTGCCAAATGAAAGCTTGTGAAAAACGAGTTCAAAAATATATATAATGTAATACTTGCGCACACTTTTCTGTGTATTATTGTAAAAAAATTGACACAAATCGTTGTCCCTCCTTATCTCGAAAAGTACTGATCAAAAAATTTTGAAAAAATTCTAGAATATTCTCCATAGGGTGTAGATTGCACGAAAATTATCTCGAGTGCATTCCTTAACTACTAATAATTTATCTGGTATATAAAAAAAAACCTAAAATTTCAAGGTCATCAGTTTTCAGAGATGGGAAACAAACTTTGTTGAAAACTCATTTAGAGTGTGTTTTGTGAAATCATTGATCATTTTATACCTATGTGACAAAGGTTTGTATCTCAAAAGCGATTATCAACGGAACACTAATTGCGCAAGTCCGACTTGCACTTGGTTATTTTTAAAACTATAAAATGTATTCATATACATATAAGTGTCAAAACTCATTTTTTTTATATATATTATTATTTAAATTTTTTTATTTTTATAAATTTTCATCTAATGCATATTTTTACAGAACTAATAAACCATAATGTCTAAAATCGGAATCAACGGATTCGGACGTATCGGCCGTCTCGTCCTAAGGGCCGCCCTTGATAAAGGAGCTCAAGTAGTCGCCATCAATGACCCTTTCATCAACGTAGACTACATGGTCTACTTGTTCAAGTATGACTCGACTCATGGACGTTTCAAGGGCTCCGTCAGCAGTGAAGGTGGACACTTGGTTGTTAATGGAAGTACTATCCAAGTTTTCCAAGAAAGAGACCCCAAGGTAAGAGAATGTACTATAATGAAATTGGCTGTCTTTTGGCCTGTAAGGTACCATGTTTTTAAAAGATAAAAAGCATTACTTTACTCAACTTATTTCTTTATAGGCCATTCCATGGGGTAAAGCTGGAGCTGATTATGTCGTAGAGTCTACCGGAGTCTTCACCACTATTGAAAAGGCTTCTGCTCACTTGGAAGGCGGTGCCAAGAAAGTTGTTATTTCCGCCCCCTCTGCTGATGCTCCTATGTATGTTGTTGGTGTCAACCTTGACAAATACAACCCTGCAGACAAGGTAAGGTGGGTACTTGTGTCACTAGAGGTTGAGATGCCTGATTTGCGCGAGAAAACAAAAATTGTTGATCAAAGGAAAGCCAAGATCAAAAAAGAATTTGGCTTTTAAACTTAAACAAAATGAATTAAAAAACTTTCCTTCAAATTAATTGTTTATTTGACGCCACATGATTAAATAATTGATCAGTGTATCTGTTAATGATTATCTGACTTAAAAAACCTTTTAATTAGCTCATTATCTTCTGGGTGAAATTAAAATGATTGTTTTATTGAAAAAAACAAAGTCAAATATTCACTTTTTTTAATTTTGTTAAAAAAACTCTTGTGTTTGTTTTGATACCAAGTGATGAAAGTATTGGTACAATTAATTCCGTTATATAATAAATAATTTCTAAAGTTGTTTAAATCATGCGTGTGTGCATCACGTTGATAAGACATTAAAACTTTCATCACAATTTTTATCTATTTATTGACTTATGTATGTTCACGTATATGATTTTATAGATACGAAGGTGGTTCGATAAGTACCTGTGTTAGGATTGAAGACGCCGTTTTTTCTAAAACAAATTATTTAATTTTCAGCAGTCCCCTTTTAGGTATTTACACTTTTCCCAACGTCCTTGCTATTTTTTAACCCCTCAAAAAAATAGGAATTGTTCAGCACCACAAAATACATTTCTGTCTAGGCGATGACCTCCTCATTTGAGCTGAATTTTTTTTCCTACGAGTCATTTCTTCATGTTTGGGAACAAGAAGAAATCGCATAAGCCAGGTCGGGCGAATACGGGGGGTGCGGCAGCAATTTATGAAGTTAGGCGGCGACAACCCCGGTTGAATGTGCTGGAGCATTGTCGTGGTGAAACAGCACTTCCTTCTTCGTTAAATGGAGCCGGACCCTGTTTCCTTCAATTTATTGTCGAAGCAGTCCAATAACTCACTATCATATAGTGATCTTTCTTCCATTTTCTAAGAAGTCGATGAGTATGAAGCCCTTTGTATCCCAAAAAATCGTCGTCATAACTTTTCCGGCCGAGGGCCGTTTTCGCCGTCTTTGGAGCAGATTCACGGGACGCAACCCATTGTTTTGATTGTTGCTTGGGTTTGGGTGTATAATGATGAATCTCATCGGCGGTGACAACTTGACGTAAAAAGTCCTTCGGATTTTGTTTAAATTGCTCCAAACACAGCTTCGAAGTTGAAAGCCGCACCCGCTTGTTGTCCACGGTGAGCATCGTGGCACCCATCGGGCCGACAACTTTTTCATAGCCAACTTATTATGTACAATATTAATTACCGTCCCGTCGACATACTTATGGCCTCTGCTAATTTGCGCACTTCCATTCGACGATCGGCGAGAGTCATGTCGTGGAATTTTTCAATGATTCCTCGGTAACCACATCTGATGGGCGTATCGGGCGATCCTCATCAAAAACGGATGTTCGACCACATTTAAATTCGTTGAACCAATATCTGACTGTTGTCATGGATAGCGAAGGGTCCCGATAAACAGCATCCAGTGTTGCTTTTATGTACTCGCACGTTTTCCCACCCCAAAGCAAATCATTAAACGATACTGCACTTTTTCCGTCTTAGCCACAAACACGTTACACTACTTACTATAATGGCTGCCAAATGCAAACTAACCTATGAATCAATGTCAAACTTTTTTTGTGTCATTTATCAGATGACAGCACACGATGGTAACATCAACTTGCCTTAACAACACTATCTATCTTCAAACACGGGTACTTATTGAACCACCCTCGTATGTAGGAGTGCACTAAACAGGATTGGACCGAAATTTCAGATGTTCTTTATTAATCCATTTTATTGAAGAAAATGCAGTCAAGATCTATTTTTTTTTGTGGGAATTTCAAACCTAATATCCAAATATGGATAGAAATCGTACACATGCTTTATTTTTAAGAAATATAAAACAGTTAAAATTTAGAAATAATTCATAATTTCACAATTTTATGTTTTCTTCATTTGCAAATCACAAAGTCAATCTTTCAATATTAAAATGTTATACATACATCGTCTGTAAGATCAGTTAAGACTACCAAATGATGCTTATTTATTTCTGAGCCTTTTCGGATGACTCTACATTACCACTACCCATTTACTGATTTTTTCTTGAAAAAAATTTAAAATAACCCTGCTTAAATATATTTTAAGTGACCCTCTATTTTTTAACATGTTCCAGGTTCTTTCCAACGCTTCTTGCACAACCAACTGCTTGGCTCCATTAGCCAAAGTTATCCATGACAACTTTGAAATCGTTGAAGGGCTCATGACCACCGTTCATGCTACTACCGCCACACAAAAGACCGTAGACGGACCCTCTGGAAAATTGTGGAGAGATGGTAAGAATTTTACAGTAACACTTTTATAGTTTTTTTTTTTTAATTTTTATAGATTCTTTGTCACTCTCGACTTGAGCATTAAGGGGTAAAGCCACTCTGGAGCTAAGAAAAAAAGCTTGATTTTGACAATTTTTTTTTGAAATATAGTTAACTCAATCCAAAATTGATTCAAACGCTTTTATTATACATACTTTAAAGTACATTTACAAATTTTTAAACAATTTTTTTTTTTTTTCAAAATGGCGGCCCCAGTACTCGGTAAAGGAAGATGCATCTTATAAACAGTACTTTGTGGCCGGAAAGATTTCTCTTCCAATTTTTTATCTGGAACAAAGTTCAGAGTTTTTTGAGTTCTACATAAGATGTTCTCGGAAAGTACAAAGAAAAATTTAAAAATATTGATTTCTTATGAATGGTACATGTTTGAAGAAAGTGTTTCATTTTTCGGTAAAAAAAGCACGTAAAAAATTGTTTATAAAAAAAGTTCAAAACAAATTGTACAATCTGTACGAACTTCGCTAGGTAATGTAATTTTGAAGGTGCAGGTAAAATTTCAAATCGAAATAACAGGTTGCGAGCACATTTTTTTTTCCTTCACTAGATTATTTTTAATCTTTCTTGTTTATAGGTCGTGGTGCCCAACAAAACATCATTCCAGCTTCCACTGGTGCTGCTAAGGCTGTCGGAAAAGTCATTCCTGATCTTAATGGAAAATTGACTGGTATGGCTTTCAGAGTACCAGTAGCTAATGTGTCTGTCGTTGACCTGACTGTCAGATTGGGCAAACCAGCCACCTATGATGAAATTAAAGCTAAGGTAAGGCAGAAAAATAAATTATTAGTCAACTTTAATGGAGTTTAAAGCAAAGGATAATTTTTATAAAGAAAATATTTTAAAAACCTCGAGGTTGTTACTATTTTTTGTTATGGTAAATTGGCGATAAATTTTTCTAAAGCTGGGACCTTGTGATTTTGGAAATCTGAGTATGTTATATAACATTCTAAAACTGCACCTCCTAGGTGAAAGTAGTGGAACATTTTTCGATAGGTAAAGCTGTAAGATGACAGAAGTGATTGATATTATTATTGTTCAACTGAGCAAAATTAAGGCAAATATAATGCTACACCAGACAGAAAACAAAACTTTCTGACTATACATTTTTGAGATAATTGGCACAAAGTTATCTAGTAAATTATAAAAACTGAAACATAAGTTGAGCGGTAACAAATAAAAGAATCTTGAGAACATAGTTTATTTTAGTTTATTCTTACTGTAATTTTGCTGTTTTAATAATTGCTTGTTATTATTTGCAGTGGCATTAAAAGTAATAATTACTAGTACATGGTGTTGGTAGTAACATTACTTTTTGGTGTTTCGTATGGAACGGTGTCTGTCTGTCACACCCGATTTTTCTCCTAAATTATTTGACATAGAAAATTGAAATTTGGCACTAATATATGAATTGATGTCCTCATCAGATCCATGTAGTTTTGAAAGTTAAATTTTGACTTGGGTTACTTTTGGGGGGTGAAATCGGAATCGCTTTCCTCCCATCTTATTTTGAAAAGTTCTGATCAAAAAATTCTAGAATATTCTTCACAGGTTGTTGATTGAACGAAATTTATCACGAGTGCATTACCTTTAATAATTTATCTGGTATATAAAAAAAAAACAAAAATTAGAAGATCGTCAGTTTTCAGTAAAGATCGGAAAAAAAACGTTGAATACTCATTTGGGGTGTATTTTGTGAAGTCATTGATCATTTTTTGCCGCCGTAACAAAAACTTTTATATTAAATGCAATCAACGTACGGAACGCTAATTGCGTAAGTTTAATTTGCACTTGACCGGTTATTTTTAGTGTTCCATACGGAACACTTAATAAGATCACTTCGGTGTCTGTCACATCCGATTTTCTCCGAAATTATTTGATGTAGAAAGTTGGTACTAATATAGGAATTGATGAGCTCATCAGAGCCGTGTAGTTTTGAAAGTTAAATTTTGACTTAAAGGGTTAGTTTAGGGGAGTGAAATCGGGAATGAAAAAAAATTTTTACTAGGTCATCGAGTGGGGTGTCAAAATGAAAGCTTGTAAAAACACGAGTTCAAAAATATATATAATGTCTTACAGGCGCACACTTTTCTTTGTATTATTTTTAAAAAATCGCTGTCCCCCCTTTATTTCGAAAAGTACTGCGTTACCTTTAATAATTTATCTGGTATATAAAAAAAAAAATCAAGGTCATCAATTTTTAATAAAGATCGGAAACAAACTTTGTTGAAAACTCATTTGAGGTGTGTTTTGTGAAGTCACTAATCATTTTATACCTCCGTAACAAAAATTTTTATTTCAGAAGCAATCAACGTACGCAACGCAAGTTGAACTTGCGCAATTAGTGTTCTGTTGCTTTTAAAATAAAAAATTTTGTTATGGAGGTATAAAATGATCAGTGACTTCACAAAATACACCCCAAATGAGTTTTCAACAAAGTTTGTTTCTAATCTTGACTGAAAACTGATGACCTTGAAATTTTTGGTTTTTTTTTATATACCAGATAAATTATTAGAGGTAATGCACTCGTGATAATTTTCGTTCAATCTACACCCCGTGCAGAATACTCCAGGGTTTTTTCAAAATTTTTTGATCAGTACTTTTCAAGATAAGGGGGGACAGCCATTTTTCGCGATTTTTTAAAAATAATACAAAGAAAAGTGTGGGCAAGTATTACATTATATATATATTTTTTACTCATGTTTTCACAAACTTTCATTTGACACCACACTCGATGACCTAATAAAAAATATTTTTTTTCACTTCCGATTTCACCCCCCAAAACTAACCTCTTAAGTCAAAATGTAACTTTCAAAACTACATGGCTCTGATGAGGTCATCAATCCCTATATTATTACCAAATTTCATCCTTCTATGACAAATAGTTTCGGAGAAAATCGGGTGTCACAAACGGACAGACATACACCGAAGTCATCTTATAAGTGTTCCGTACGGAACACTAAAAATCACCAAGATATTCGTGACTTAACTGACATCATGGAAAAATCAAGTACTTTTTTTTTTATTTAATTGTACAAATACATCCTTGTGAATTATCAGGGCGGCAAAAGAGTAGTTTGTAATATTTTGACTATCCGGGACTGTTTGTTATAGTTCGTCTATTTTTCGGGTTTAATTGACAACTTCATCGTTAAGATAGGTAAAAGTAAAAATAGAGAGCAGTGTTAAATCGACTGCTTTCAATTAGTTAACCTAAGATGATGTAATAAATAACCTAGCAGTCTAATCACATTAGTTGAGTTGTAAATTGATTAAATTGATTTCTTTTTCATATCGATTTCAATGATGCAATTTCAAACTAATATTAAGTTTATTTTTGAACTGTATAAAATTAATGTAAATTAACGTCGATGAAATTTATTAAAATGAAAAAAAATTATATATCTAAATATTTT
The DNA here is from genome assembly GCA_019049505.1 of Pachyrhynchus sulphureomaculatus. Classification (NCBI taxonomy): domain Eukaryota; kingdom Metazoa; phylum Arthropoda; class Insecta; order Coleoptera; family Curculionidae; genus Pachyrhynchus; species Pachyrhynchus sulphureomaculatus. Next base: position 110,202,735 of record CM032455.1, read on the forward strand.
ACTCTGAAACTTTTTATTATAAAGATAAAGTACTTTTTAGATGCAACATTTGTAATTAATATAAATCAACATCGATGAAGTTTATTAAGATACAAAGAATTTGTATACCAGAATGTTAAACTGTTTTTAGTGTTCCGTATGGAACACTTATGAGATCACTTCAGCGTCCGTCTGTCACACACGATTTTCTATGAAACTTTTTAACATAGAAAGTTGAAATTTGGCACAACTATAGGAACTGATGGCCCAATCAGAGCCGTACAGTTTTAAAAGTAAAATTTTGTCTTAAGGGATTAGTTTTGGGGAGTGAAATCGGAAGTGAAAAAAAAATTTACCATGTCATCGAGTGGCGTATTAAATGAAAGCTTGTGAAAACGCGAGTTCAAAAACATATATGATGTAATACTCACTCAAATTTTTCTTCGTAATATTTTTTAAAAATCCCTCCCCTTTATCTCAAAAAGTACTGATCAAAAAATTTTGAAAAAATTTTCAAATATTCTCCATAAAGTGTAGATTGAATGAAAATTATCACGATTGCGTTACCGTTGCTAATTTAAAAATGGTATCGTACTATTTTTAGATTCAACTTCAAATTAATGTCATGTAAGTTTATTTTTGAAACCATATATACCAGAATACCAAACACGAAGATAAAGTAATTTTAAAAAGCGACTAAAGTTGTAGTGCACTATTTTAATTATCACAAAATGATTTTTTTTTGCACGTTATTTGCACCACCAATTAAAGTGCTTTGTAACAATTCAAACAGCATGTAATTAAATATGGATAAATTTAGATTTGAGTCACTCGTTCGCTAATTCTGCTAATAAAAAAATTAAGGTTTCGTTGCATATATAAAAGGAACGTAACAAGGAAAACTAAATTTTCGTTTACAGACTTGCTAACCCGTATATTATTTATCGGGTTTTTGGTAATTTTTTTTTTTAAGTAATTCTGAACTGAAATAACGGAATAATTGAAATGGTATTTTTGAAAACATAAAATTACATAATGCTGCTCTGCTCATAAGTTGGCATAAATATCGCCGATTCACGTTCAACACGACCACTCCATTACAATCGACTGCAAATAGGCTGTTTCATAAAAGTTCTTTGTCGAAAAAATTGGACAAAATAACAAAAAATGAGAGTTGGCATTTATAGTTATTGTAAAGCAACTGAAAATAGAAGTCCATATTGCAGCAGTTTACTAGCTTTTGTCTTGTTCGTCAAATCCATCCTGAGACGCGTTTCGCCGTATCACGGCTCGTCAGTCGGGCTAGGACTGACAAACAAGAGAACGGAATCTACTGGTACTTATCCCAGAAGTTACGGAATACGATGGTAGGATACAACGAATTGTATTAAGTACGCATACCTTTTACTCCATCGAAAGCTGACACAGTAGCTTTCGAGCCGACAGAGTGGTTGACACGGTCAACGCTTAAAAGCAGGTAGCTCTTTTCGAGAGATCCTCCTCAGGCATATATAGTTATTGTACAGCAACTGAAAATAGACAATTCGCTGTATCCTACCATCGTATTCCGTAACTTCTGGGATAAGTACCAGTAGATTCCGTTCTCTTGTTTGTCAATCCTAGCCTGACTGACGAGCCGTAATACGGCGAAACGCGTCTCAGGATGGATTTGATGAACAAGAGAACAGCTAGTAAACTGCTGAAGTATGGACTTCTGTCTATTTTCACTTGCTTTACAATAACTATATATGCTTGAGGAGGATCGCTTGAAAAGCGCTACCTGCTTTTAAGCGTTGACCGTGTCAACCACTCTGTCGACTCGAAAGCTACTGTGTCAGCTTTCGATGGAGTAATAGGTATGCATACTTAATACAATTCGTTGTATCCTACCAACAGTTTTGGCATTGTTAATTTAAATTATATTACATTTTAGATGCAAATGAGGTTTGCAGAAACTTATACATAGAGTAAAATTAATTAGTTTTTATATGGTTTACTTCGTACTTTCATTTCAGATTTCACGGGTATATTCAAAATATCCCAAAAAAAACCATCCTACAATTGGTAACATGATTCGTTATTGACCTTTTTACATTATCATCACTGGAAAATGATATTTAAACTAAATCATTCATTATCAAAAGCACCTTTCTCATATTCGGGTTTCATTATTGACCGTATAATACACGTTTAAGAACAAACACGAAATGTAAAGAAAACTCCACCTTTGGTAATTAAGGGCTGTAAAAATAGTCTAAAAACATTTCATTCTAACTATATATAACCTATATTTTAAGTTAATGTTTTAAACTTCTCATTTTTCGTTCCTAATTTAAATTATATTTTCTAAATTATTATTTTAATTACAGGTCAAGGAAGCCGCTGAAGGACCTCTTAAAGGCATTTTGGGTTACACCGAAGACCAAGTTGTCTCATCCGACTTCATTGGCGACACTCACAGTTCCATTTTCGACGCTGCCGCTGGCATCTCTCTTAACAACCAGTTTGTTAAGTTGATCTCATGGTACGACAATGAGTATGGCTACTCCAATCGTGTGGTTGATTTGATTAAATTCATCCAAACCAAAGATGCTTAAGTATTAAGGAGAGAAAAGTATAGGTTAAGTTCTAAAACATGTCTTGTAAGACATTTTAAAAAAATCTCAAAAAATTGCGAGGTTGGATTTTTGAAATGTCTCTAAAACGGCTTAGAAATCCAGTTTAATTGAAAAGTAATGTTAGGTTTTAAAAATCCGTCGTTTGAATCGTATTTATAAGTTTTGTAGTCAGATTTTAAGGATTTTTTTTGTTTGTTTATACACCGTACTATTTTTATTTAGTTGTACTAAGTTATGAGCAAATAATAGGTATTCAAATCACAAATAAATCTTTAGACGCAATTTCGTGTTTAATTTTATCATTAGTTTTCCAAGCAAAAATCTATGCCATCTTCGTGTGGTTGGGAGATGATGAAATGGACCGTATATATTTGTTCGGGCGGTAGAACCGCCCTGAAGTCTGACACAGAGTAGGGTAAGCGCGCGCAAGAACTTGTTGAACTAAGCGAGTGGAAACATCTGCTTGCCCGTGTTATCTGGTTCTACAGATGACCGTAATAATAAATCGGTTAACACTAGTTTAACAGAGTATTATATGCTCCGCAGGACCTGAACTCGAGGAATCGCGTACAATATAGATGATGCGTCGATCGAATATGAACAATAAGTTGTCAGATATTAGAACGAAACACCAGAGATATGACTAACCAAGAGAAGCTAACACCGAGTACATCAGATCTTTGAGGAAATTAATCGGAAAGACCCGAGGATGGCGACAGGACACCGCCACCTAAATGAGCACTTTACTTGCATGATAATCCAAATTACCTACTTTGATGTGTGATTCAGACCGTAAATGGAGCGTGAGAGAGAGAATAGTTCTTCATTTAATTATGTCTTGATTCGGCAATCACGCGAGCTAAGCAAACTCGCCTATTATCTCCAATAATCGCCGATCAGGAATGTAGTCACCTGTAAAGTTAGTAGTGTTCTTTTTAAAATATGCCGACCTTTATTGGTTATTTGTGATATTGTCCTTCCACAACCTTAAAAGAAGACAGGTGCACTACAGTCCCCAGTTTTTTTTATGGGCATAGCACATGTGCTGCAGGAAAATCCCTAAAGCACTACAAGAGAGATGCGTGTGCGCACAAAGCGATTCACGTTGCTCTTGAACCGCTGTAAATTGGACTAGGTGGGAAATCCAGTCATGGGTGAATCATTCCAAAGGGATCAGATTTTCCGTATAAAAGGCAGTTTGAAAAGGGTTGTACGAGGAGGAACAAACCACATCGATGAAAACACTTGTAAAATAGACTGACTCAAGTCGCCAACCGTTCTTCAATGATCCAAGGTTGCTGATTCAATTCTGGGTTTCCAATTAGGCGAACAGCTCTCTTCTGAATAGAGTCCAACAAATGCAATTTATGTTTAGGAGTAGAGCTGAATTTGAGCTTTGTAGAGAATTAACAGTCTTAAGAGTATAAAGATTTCTAGTTCAACATAATATTCCCAGATTTTTAAAGTTCTCTTTGCTATGCTTTCAACATGTTTATGCCAAGATATAGTTGCCCCCCATTAAAACCCAGCGAATTGAGCTACGATGCTAGAGGAACGGAGTGCCCCGACATAACTATGTCGGGTTCAGCAACGTTAACTTTTTTTTAGAAAAAACAGCCGCCTGGGTTTTTGTAGCGTTAAATTCTACTCGGTTACTGCTAAGTTGAACGATTTCCTGCTGTCTGCGGATATTTGCATGAGTAGTCGATATTCCAGCGTTCAAAGCGAATGAAGAAATCAGCGTTTTGTCATCGACAAAGCTGTAGATCGGATTCCAGGTCCTCTTCAGCAAAAAAAAAAAAGTTGGGAGATGGTCAGGAGCCTCGGGACACACCAGCGTAGATAGTGAAGGTGTTAGAAAGAAATCCACTCGGAAAGAATGCTGGTTGAGGAAACACGAGAGCGATAAACAGAACTTTTCAGATATACCATAAGAGCATAGCTTAGCCAACAATCCATTGTGCCAAACACGGTAGAATACCTTGGATATATCAAGTGCAACCGCTCGAGATTCTCCAAAGTTTTCAATTGCGTTATTCGTAACATGTGTTACATAAGTTAGACGATCTCCTGTTCATCCTTGCTTACCAAAGCCATATTGATGGGTGCTAATAATATTCAGTCCTTCAAGATATTTTAGAAGGTGCTTATTGATAGCATTTTCCATGACTTTCGATATTACTGAAAGCAGTGCGACTGGTCGGTAGTTGTTTGGCAAGATCTTCCGGCCTTTTTTTGGTATCGGCTAAACTGTAGCGCATTTCCAGCAGGAAGGAAATATTACCTTTCTGTACGATAGGTTGAAAAGTTTACAGAAAATTAATGTTAGCTCTCTCGAGCATTTTTTGAGTTCTAGCTTCATTAAAATACGTTTTATGATACGCTATCCGAAGACAATATCGAACCTCCTTGACTGCACTGTGGTAATAGTTGGTGGTGATTTTCTTTAGAAATCGACAGCAGAACGTGAAGCAAAAAGTTCGAGTAATATATTAGCATTTTCATCATGTGTTTCAGTAGTGTTATCTGGCCGTGTGAGTGGTGGTATAGTGGATTTAGTGAATTTTTGACTAATGCCCTTAGCGACTGACCAAAACGACCTGGAATTGTCAAGGCAGGCAAAAAGTTTGTTTTTAATTCTTTGGTTGTGTGACTCTTTGGTTTCGTCGATAATTTATTTCCATCTGTTCCGGGTATGAACAAAGATATACATACGATTTATGGCATTAGGATTTTCACGCCGCTGTCGGTGGATGTTTAGAAGCAACAGCTTCTTGGCATTTTCGATCAAACCAAGGCTTGCCGTTGGAATTTCTTCGAAAAAGTCTAACTTTATAGGGAAATATGCTAAAATGGTGCGATGGAGGATTTTGCATACGCCATCTGAAATCAATATTTTTCAATTGGAAAAAACCGTATATTTATAAACACTACATATTAGTCAAAAATAGTATTTGGAAAAAACTAGGATGTGATTACGAGTGATCTAAAAATATCAATAGCATTATTCCACTTTTAACTTGTTTTTGGTTACAATGTAACTCTTTTCAGTCGCACATATAAGCGATATAAAGGGTTTGGAACGTGGGGTAGTTTCCAATATGTTATGATTAATATCTCACCACAAAATATCATTTTTTTTCTCCGAAAATATCGGTTAGTAA
>CM032455.1:110210995-110245995 GCA_019049505.1 Pachyrhynchus sulphureomaculatus
TATATATATATATATATATATATATATATATATATATATATATATATATATATATATATATATATATATATATATATATATATATATATATATATATATATAATATATTATTATTTGATAAATTAGTACACAATAAATAACTGGCCAGGTGCCCAATATATTAATTATTAAAGATAATGCACTCGTGATAATTTTCGTTCAATCTACACCCTGTGGAGAATATTTCAGAATTTTTTCCCAATTTTTTGATCAGTACTTTTCGAGATAAGGGGGGGACTACGATTTTTCACAATTTTTTAAAAATAATACAAAGAAAAGTGTGTGGACCTATTACATTATATATATTTTTGAACTCGTGTTTTTACGAGCTTTCATTTGACACCCCACTTTATAACCTAGTAAATAAAAAAATTTTTCACTTCCGATTTCACCCCCCAAAATTAACCCCTTAAGTCAAAATTTCACTTTCAAAACTACACGGCTCTGATGAGGCCATCAATTCCTATATTAGTGTGACAAACAGACAGACAGACACCGAAGTGATCTTATAGGTGTCCCGTACGGAACACAAATAACTGCAACTTTCCGAGGGCAGTACCCTATAAACCATTTTATCATTTTTAATTATAAAATGGGCGATTATGCATCTGGTAAAAATATAGTTTAAACAGAAACGAAAACTGAAAGTTATTTCGGAATTCCTTTTGAATTATTGTTGTAGATAAAGTATTTGCAATTTACAATTTGTGTATTACACTTAATGTTAAATTTTTTTCTTATTAAAAATTGTATCGTGGCTAACAGCAAGCAGAACTGATTTTCTGAACCATTTTATCTAAATTTTTAGAAAGATTGAAAACGATTATTTGGAAAATTTTATTTAAATTTTGTGTCTCCAACACATAAAAGTTTTCATGTTGTTGACGAAAGCATCAACCCAAAAATAGAATGAACATGTGGATCATATATTCTTAATTTACCAAAACATTTTTAAAAATCCAGCAATTGACTCCTCTCTTAGTGCATGGTTTGACACTGACAAAAACCTCATGACCTTAATGAATAGATAATACTTGCTTGTCTACTACTTACGATTGGTCAAAGGTAAAGTTATACATAAATATCCCGTTCATCACGTGGGTCTTAGTCAGCTAGTCGGAAATCATCCGAACAGCCAAACGTTTCATAGATTTTGTCTGTCAGTTTCAAAACATACGGTAACTAAAGAGTCAGCTGGCTGGTCTTGTCATTGTTCATTTTAAAACATCGTTAATCTCTAAAATGTATCATATTATTGCCTTCTGGACTTTTTATGCTCCATAAGTCTATCCAAAAGAATTCTCCCGACATCGTGGTATTTATTATTAGCATCTTTATCTAAAAACAAGAAATAAATAAATAAATAAATAAATATTATATATATAAATAAATAAATATATATATAATATATAATATATATATATATATATATATATATATATATATATATATATATATATATATATATATATATATATATATATATATATATATATATATATATATATATATATATATATATATATATATATATATATATAATTATATTATATAACATTTATTTTCCTTTTTTTTAATATATTTTCTTGGTTGTTTATTTTTGGGTAAAAGTTTGCTCGTGGTTATTTTTTTGGTATAAAAACACATATTTTAATTGGATTGATTACCAACAAATTAAAAGATGTTGAAAATCTTATCAACTAAAATAAATATTTTGTCAGCACACAACACTTATAATAAACAATGTATTTCTTACAAACTGATATCACTTGACCTCCTATATCTTTATATAAATACGAGGTCTCTTCAAAAAAAAAAAGACCAAACTTTCGTCATAAAATCTTTATTATAGTATTTACAACTTTACAAATGTTTATCTCCTTCGAAGTACTCACCCTTGCTTGCTATGCACCCCTCCCATCGTTTCTTCCATTGTTCATATTCTCCCTGGAACTCTACACTTTGAAAACGACGTCCTTTCAAGGTGATTTTTAGTTTGGGAAATAGAAAAAGTCTGCTAGAGTCACATCTGAAGCGTACCGAGTGTGGGGAAGGATGGCTGTTCCGTTATCGACCAAAAATTGACCAACGAGCAGAAACGAGTGACTCCCGTAAACACCTTAAAATTGCCACGTATGTTGACCGTCTAACCTTGTAGCACAAATTCTTGATGAATAACTCCACGACAGTCAAAGAAAAGAATCAACATCGACTTCGTATTTGAGCGATTCATGCGTGCCTCCTTCGGTCGTGACGAATGTTGACCGATCCATTGCGGCAATTGTGCCTTCGTTTTAACGTTGTAACATTGCTCCTTAAAGTCATCATCTTCACTGTCTCACTATATTGCAGAACGGTGACTGCACGTGTTTAGTTAGCCGGCTCTACTTTGCTAACTGATCAAACTACCGCAATTAGGGATGCAAACGATACATCGATGTTTGCCACCGATGTTTTAAATCGAAAAACATCGATGCATCGATATTAATTCAAGCGATGTTTCTTATCGATGTTACGTCTAGCGGAAATACTCACTGTTTCAAACAGCTCCACCTATTTTAATACCATTTTAACTATTCTTAGCAATATTGAATGACCAATGAACTATTTCTCTAGCTAATTGAAAATGAAATTAATAGATGGCACTGTTTCGTATTAATAAATGAAGGAACAATAATTTTAATGTTTCACTCACTTCCTTCATTCAGTTCGATTAACATGCAATATAAACTACAAAAGACGTGGCTGAAGTTGGCTGTATGCAATTTTGAAAAGGTGAGTGGATTAATTATCGTTACATACTATTGTTTTGATGCTTTTGTATTGAAATGTAGAGGACAAATCACGTTATGGTAAGTTTACAAAAAATTCAAATCGAATTCACTTAATTATGTGCTAATTGTAATTTCTGTCCTGACCCCCCTTTTATTCGGTAAATATTTCATTGTTTAATTTATATAAAGTACCACGGACGATAAAAAAAAGGACTCCGCGTCATCTCGTCTAATCAGAATCTGAAGCCACTGATTGCCTGATTGGCAAATACACACACAAACAACCCCGTGGACGCCATCGTGGGGGTTTTTAAAATTGTACTTGTTTCTAGTCTGTACAAAGTATCTTTTTAGGCTGAATTATAGTAGGATAGTAACTTTACGCAGAGATAAACGAGTGAATGAATATTCACATGTAATGATTACATTGTTTGTTACATTACTTAAATTATTTCTATTTCCTTTTCAGGCAAGGTCTGGAACTTCTTTAAAAAGAGCTCAGAAACTTCTGCCACTTGCAAACTCTGCAACAAAGATATTAAAACATCGGGTAATACATCCAATCTTCGCTGCCACGTTGAGAAGGTACATAAACAGATGTTACATGAAAATGAACTGAATAGTAACACCCAAAAAGAACGCGTATCTGAAACTGTTAGACACACACAACCAAAACAGAGAAAAATTGATGAAAGCAATAGTGTTGTAGTTGTACCTCGCCCTGGGACATCATCGTCATGCCATAATGATGTATTACTTATCCCTGAATCTCAACCGTCATCGTCAGTATCAGACAGTCAATCAAAATCTCAGATTCAACCGAATGTCATTATCTCTAGTAAAGATGGTGCAAGGTCAAGAAAAAAATCACAGAAGCATTTTCGACCGTTCAAGAAAAAGGATTTCTTGCTTTGATGAAAGAAATTGTTCCATTATAAAAGTTCCAAGCAAAAAAACAATAAAATCACGCGTAGATGAAAAGTATGAGGCTTTGTCAATGATTTTAAAAACTTACATTGATCGATCTGAAAGCTACTACCTAATATTTGGACGGAGATGATGCAAAACAAATCATTTCTTGGAGTAGCAATCCATTTTTTGGATAAATTACAGCTTCTGAGTGGGATATTGGGCGTAATCAAGCTACAAGAGAGCCATACAGCTGATTACTTAGAACGAGAATTGTCCCAACTCTTCAGCGAGTGGAGAGTTGTCATAGAGAGGGTTTCTGCTTGTATCACGTATAATGACAGTACAATAATGAAACTGAATTGCAGCTTGTTTGGCGACAAAAAGATAATTCCTTGTTTTGCACACACCATCAATTTGACAGTGACTCACGCATTAGATTAGCCTACGGAAGTGTCAGCTTTGGTCAGTAAAGTGCGCGAAATTGTTAAATATTTTAAAAGAAGCCTTAACGCCAGTGATGAATTGCGCAAGAAACAAATAGATGTCGATTTTTCTGAAGACAAAGCCAAGCAAATGATTCTCGATGTCAGAACGCGATGGAACTCCTGTTATTATTTGTTAGAGAGGTTCCTCCACTTAGCTTCTATTGTAAGCGAAATATTGCTCACCCGTCCAGGAGCTCCCTTGATGATTACTAGCTCTGAGCTGAATAATGTCAACGAGGTAATCGAGCTCTTAAAATCATACGAAATAGTAACTAAAGAGATTTCCGCGGAATCTTACGTAACTGTCAGCAAAATGATACCGCTAGTAAATTGCTTAAATCAGGGGTGCTCAAACTTGAACTGCTGGCGATCTACCTCAATATTGTTAGACTACGATCGATCTACTATAAGAGGCTGCAAGTAAGTGTGATGCAGGATTGTCGTCTAGGTAGGGTGTATCGTGGCATACTTTTCCGCACAATATGCATTTTTTTTAGTCACGGTAAGTGTAGGTCTGCTCTAAAATGTCAATGAAAAAACTCATAATTATTCAAAATTGCGAGTTTATTGGTTCTTACAAAACAAACGAGTTCTAGTGTCTAAACTTAACTAAAGAGTGACTTTGGATGTTGAAGCGTGGCACTGCATGTCCTCAGCATACTTTTCATAAGATGGTACGTAATTACCGAGTGCTAATCGCAAGCATGATGACATATGTTCGTCAGTTAGTCGATTGCGATATTTTGACTTAATTATCTTCATTTCAGAAAATGCAGACTCGCACAAGTAAGTTGACCCAAACATTGCCGTCAGTTGAAGGGCGATTTGCCTTAGATTCGGATATTTATCTTCAGATATAAAACACCAGAATTTTGTATCAGATGCTGTGGCTTTGAGATGTATATCTGATATAATCTGCACTAACTCATTTTCAACAGAACATGAGTCCATGTTAAACTGACTTGCTATTTCAGTAGCTAATTCCTCAATGTTTTTACACGAAAAAGGATAACTCATAAATGATGCGATATTTGCCAATTTACTGAAATCATAAAAAACGTATTTCGAATTGGCCCAAAATATTTGATAATTCTACCTCATAAATATCATAATTCAAGTGAGGAATCCTTGCTTTCAAAGACGGAAAATTTTTCAGATCCTTTCTTTTCAGTTAATCTATCATAAGATGCAATTTACTTTTGAATGCGTTTATTGCGCGAATCATCTCAATAATAGTTTTTCCTTTACCTTGAAGCTCCAAATTAATGATGTTTAAATGCATTGTGGACTGTCAAAAATGCCAAATCAGTCGGCCATTTTCCGTTTTTCAGCATCTGAGTGTCATCACCTCTTTCGTCCAGAAAAGCTGTTATTTCGGGCAATAATTCTTAAAACCTTTCTAGGAATTTTCCGCGACTCAACCACCTGACGTCCGTGTGAAGAACTAAATCAGTGTGTTCAGCTGACTCACTATCTTCCAACTGCAATTTAAAGAGCCGTCGTTGCAAGCTACGTGCACGGATAGAATTCACAATTTTTATTGCAATGCTCATAATCTCCTCCATGTTTAGAACTTTTGAACACAAAACTTGTTGATGTATAATGCAATGGAACGTTTCGTAGCTGTGCCGATGTCCCGGACAGTGGGACCAAATAGCATGATGAGGCACCTGGATACAAAAAATTCCGGAGGTAAAATAGCCCCCCGTTCGGATCTCCGGGTGGGGGCTGGTTCAGGGGCGTCGACATGCAAAGAACAGAATTTCAAAATGGATTTTTGCAACATACGAGGTTTAAATTCGAACATAAATTCAGTGCACCAACACCTGCAATCAAATAAACCTCATGTACTCGCTCTCTCTGAAACTAAGGTCAGTTCATCGACCGGCACAGTAAACTATCTTTATCCTGGGTACGATTTCTATTCCCGATTTAGGCGTAACTTTGGAATCTGTCTTTATGTCAGAAGCGACCTCTCTTGCCAACGAGAAGAGGCTCTGGAGCCCCCAAACTTTGATGTTATGTGGTTAAAAATAACGACTCAACCAACCACAAGGTTCGTCTGTATCCTCTATCGACCACCAAGTGATACAAACTTTAGAACACTTTTCGCTTCTCTTGCAGACACCATAGATCATTTACAAATTAACTATCCAAATGCCGAAATTGCCATCCTGGGCGACTTTAATGTCCACAACATCAACTGGCTTAAATATTCAAATACTACCGACGAACAAGGTCGTGAAGCCGAATCATTTTCAATCAGTTGTGGCTTGACTCAGCTTATTGATGAACCAACACGGATCCCTGATCGAGACGGAGAGTTTGCCAGTCTTCTTGATCTGTTTTTAACCACTAATCCGGAGATTTACACGGTCAGCGTAAATCCACCGTTAGGTTCTTCCGACCATAAACTACTTTCGACATCGAGTATTCTACCAATCAGTGACAGAGAGGCGCCCAAACCGCGCAAGATTTGGCACTACAAATCTGCTAAATGGGAAGATCTCATGGAATATTTTCGAACTTTCCCTTGGTTGGACGTTTGTTTTCGATCCGACGACCCATCTGACTGCGCCAGGGAGGTTTCGGATGTTATTTTGGCCGGTATGGATGCTTACATCCCTTTTTCGAAGAAATGCCCTTCCAACGTCAAGCCTTGGTTTGACCTAAAATGCAAAGAAGCTGTTGCCTCTAAACATCTTGCATACCGACAGTGGCGTGAAGATCCTAACACCATAAATCGTAACATCTTTGTTCGTGCCAGGAACAGATGCAAAGAAATTATCGACGAAACCAAGGAGGTACACAATCAACGGATTAGAAACAAACTTCTCGCTTGTCCCGGCAATTCCAGGTCCTTTTGGTGAGTCGCTAAGGCAGTTAGTCAAAATTTCACCAAATTCACCATACCACCACTTACACGGCCAGATAATTCTATTGCAACGACACCTGTTGAGAAAGCGAACTTGTTGGCTGAACTCTTTGCTTCACATTCTACTGTCGATTTCCAAGGAAAAACACCACCTACTATTCCCATAGTGCAGTCAAGGATGCCCGATATTGTCTTCAGACAGCGTATCATAAAGCGTATTTTGATGAAGCTAGACACCAAAAAGGCTTCAGGCGCTGACGGAATACCTGCCATAGTTCTCAAGAACTGTGCGAGGGAACTAACATCAGTTTTCTGTAGACTTTTCAACCTATCCTACAGAAAGGGAATATTTCCTTCCTGCTGGAAATGTGCCACAGTTCAGCCGATACTTAAAAAAGGCAAGAAGACCTTGCCAAATAACTACCGACCAATCGCACTACTCTCAATAATATCGAAAGTCATGGAAAAGGCTATCAATCAGCATCTTCTAAAATATCTTGAAGGATTCAACATTATTAGTGATCACCAATATGGCTTTCGTAAAAATAGATCAACAGGAGATCTTCTGACTTATGTAACACATGTTTGGAACAACGCAATTGAACACTTTGGAGAATCTCGAGCGGTTGCTCTTGACATATCCAAGGCGTTTGACCGTGTTTGGCACGATGGGCTGTTGGCTAAGCTACGTTCTTATGGTATGTCTAAAAAGTTCTGTTTGTGGCTCTCATGTTTCCTCAGAGAGCGTTCTTTACGAGTGGCAGTTGACGGATTTCTTTCTAACACCTTCACTATCAACGCCGGTGTGCCCCAAGGTTCCATACTGTCTCCTACTCTCTTCCTCATTTATATTAACGATCTGCTGGAAAAGACCGAGAATCCAATCTACAGCTTTGCAGATGACAGTACACTTATCTCTTCATTCACTTTGAACGCTCGGACATCGACTACTCAGACGAATATCCGCAGACAGCAGGAAGTCATTCAACTTAACAAAGACCTGGAAGAAATTCTATCTTGGGGTGACAGTAACCAAGTGGAATTTAACGCTACAAAAACCCAGGCGGCAGTTTTTTCTAAAAAAGTTAACGTTGCAGAACCCGACATAGTTATGTCGGGGCACTCCATCCCTCTAACATCGTCACTCAATCTGTTAGGCGTTAATTTGGGAGCAAATATGTCCTGGCATGAACATGTTGCAGGCATAGCAAGAAGAGCTTCTCAAAAGTTGGGAATATTGTTTCGAATCAGAAAGCTTTATACTCCACAACAACTGTTAATTCTTTAAAACGCTCAAATTCGACCAACTATGGAATACTGCTCCCATGTTTGGGGCTCCGCTCCCAAACATACACTGCATTTGTTGGATTCTATCCAGAGAAGAGCTGTTCGTCTGATTGGACACCCGGAATTGACCGACGGCCTTGATTCGCTGGAACATCGAAGAACGGTTGGCGACTTGAGCCTATTCTACAAGTACTTTCATGGAAAGTGTTCGAAAGATGTGGCCCGTTTGATTCCTCCCAGAGCGGTGCATATTAGAAGTACACGTCGCGCTGATGCTTCACATCCGTATGAGGTTCAGGTTGTTACTCCTCGTACAACGCTTTTCAAGCAGTCTTTTATATGGAGAACATCATACCTTTGGAATGGTTTACCCAGGACTGTGTTTCCCATCGAGTACAATCTACAGCGATTCAAGAACAACGTGAATCGTTTTCTCCGCACACGTGTCGCTCCTGTAGCGCTTTAGGGACTTCCCTGTAGCACGTGTGCTAGACCCAAAAAAAAAAAAAAAAAAAAAAAAAATGGAAGGAGAAAAATGAAGGGAAATCATCATTAGCTCGACACAATGCCACAAAACCGTTTTTGTTTCCAGTCATTGCTGGTGCTCCATCGGTTGTAATGCACACTAGTTTATATATTGGTAGTTTGTAGTTTGTTACAAAATTGAAGAAAACGTCATATATATCTTCGCCACGGGTCTTTCCTTTCAGAGGAATAATTGTCAAAAATTTTTCCTTAGCCGACATGTCATTGAATATCATTCGAATAAAAATACACAGCTGGGCAGTGTCTGTCATATCGGTGGATTCGTCGAACTATAAAGAAAAGTATGTACATTCCATGATATCATGTTTTAGTTTATCTGCCATGTCCTGACTCATGATTTCAACACGCCTTGTGACAGTCGGACGAGATAACTGAAGTTCTCTAATAGCAGACATAATCTCTGTTTTATTTTTAAAATCTCCAAATAAAGTCTCACCCGCTTCAGTAAATGCTTCCTTCACAACCAATCCATCATCAAATGGTTTCTTGTGTTTCGCCAATATACGAGATATTTTAAATGACGCGATCGTTGCAGGTTTTGATTGTTTGGCTGGTCTTGTGAACATGGTTTGTTCTTCTTTCAAACAAGTTATCAAATCACGTACTTTTCGTTTTCTTAATTCACTCTGTGACGGAAAATCCTTTTCATAGTTTTTATGAACCGTTTTATGATGCCTCTCTAAGTTCCCACGCTTAGGTATTGCAACTGACGCACGGCAAATGAGACAAATGCACTTATCCTTTACCATACAAAAGAAAAATTGTTCCTCCCAATCGTTATTAAAATGTTTTACTTTTCTTCGCCGCACTCATTTTGGACTTATTAATAAACTTTGTATCGATGTATCGCCTTCAAGTTACAACTCAGACTGACTCCTATTCCTGCAGGCGCAACATTTATATCGGCGCGAACGAAGTCTCGAATGTTTCCGTCAAACATGCCGCCCGAAGTTTCTAGAAAAATCGGCGGGAATCAAAAACGCGGCTTTTCTTTGACAAGTACCGCGCGTTCCTTTGATAAAGCCGCCTTTTGCCGCTAGCAGGGGGTTAATACGATAAAAAAAAAGTGATGAGGAGGTTATTCTGGTCTAATTGTGGATCGAATAAATTTTAGTAGTTTATTCATTACATTTTGTTTTAGTTACCTAAAACAAAATCTGTGAATAGTTCTATATCGGAATTTTTTTCTCGAGATCGACTCAAAAAGCACTCGCGATCGACCGTTTGAGCACCCCTGGCTTAAATGAAGCCTTGAAGAATAGTTCACCAACAGATCCCATCGTGGCCGAATTAAAAAATGAATTGCAAAAGGAAATGAGTAAACGGTTCGAAAAACTGGAACACATCTCAATTTTGGCGCTGGTAACTACTCGACCCGCGGTTCAAGTTACTGCACTTTAAAGATCCCTTTGCTAAGAATAAAGTAGTCAGTCATCTAAACGGATTTGCGAAACTAGCTAATAACGCCAATAAATCAGAATCTTACGAAGAGTCCGAAAAAGAAGAAAAGACCTTTGATATTTGGGAAGACCATAAGCATTTGGCCCACAGTAACATGAAGGCGAAACATAAATCTTCTTCAACAACAGAGACTGAGGTACAAATGTACCTTAGGCCGACTGTTGCTCCCATAACCCAGAATCCCATTGAAATGTGGGATGACATGAAGAGTATGTTCCCGGGACACCACAAGTCGCTGTTAAATACCTAACTATTCTAGCGACGTCAGTTCCGAGCGAACGACTTTTTTCCAAAGCTGGTGTGATCATAAATCAACAAAGAAATCGATTGGCAGGAAAATATCTTTCCAAATTATTGTTTCTGAATTCGGTTTTAAATAAATAAATTATAGTTTTGTATTTGTAAGTTTTTTTCTGATAATCATTAATAAAAATAAGTACTTTTTTAGTTTTAAATGTTTAGAGTGCGTACATTGTACAGAAACTTCATTTATATACACACACATTACTACATACTACCCTTTTACGCTAACATTAAAAAATAAATGAAAAAAAATCGTTGTTTCAATAGATCGAAGTTTTCGAGGCGAGGTTTTTTCGACATCGATACATTGATGTTTTATTTTACAATGTTTGCATCCCTAACCGCAATGCTTCCGCTTGTTTCCAAAGAATCCTGGTAGGTGCCGCGTGGCGCGCTAATTAAAACTATACAACGTTCGCACGCAATTTCAAAAGTTCGGTCTCTTTTTGAAAAATTGAATATTTTTAAAAAAATATACAGCCTTAAATCAAGATCTGTTTATAGAATCCGTAAACCTAACTTAAACTACAACTATTTTCAATATAAATCAACATTATCAACAACGCCACGGATTCCCCATATCATCAACAGTTACGCAACTAGTCATGGAATATTGAGAAGAAAAAGTCTTAAGTAATACCGACACTCCAGTCTTATTTTTCAAAAGGTACGCCGATGATTGTCTTACTGCTATACCAGAAAACAAAATAAACAGCATTTTAAAAATATTACACACTCAGTTTTCACCTCAAACTAAAATTTACATCGGAAATAGAAACCCAAAATACTATAGTTTCTTGATACAACAAAACAGTGAAGACTTAAAAACTAAATGTACACAAAGTATACTTCGTCAGGTTGATACCTCAATTAAAATTTACACCACCTCAAATGTAAAAAAAACAGCGTTATACTGGCAGATAGAGTTCTAACCTTAACTTCACTTGAATTTAGATCCGAAATTTTAAGAAAAGTAAGGAAAATTCTCAAAAATAATAAATTTAAAATAGAGAAGTTATAAACTTTTTAACAATAAAACCGCCCAAAAACAAAAACAAATTTCAATTAACCTAAAAAAACATACGAGGCTGGTTTGAAAAGTCCGTGCAAGGTCCGAAAGATGGCACCACCGGCGCGTATCGAGGTCATGTTTAGTTAGTAGCATCTCTTGAATGAACGCACACCAAGTTTCAGCCATATTGGTCTATTTCTTTGTATTTGGCATTCGTGTGAATCAAGGAAGTCGAGTGATTTTCAAGAAATGGACGAAAAAGAATTTCGTGTGGTGATTAAACATTACTTTATGAAAGGCAAAACGCCTCAGGAGACTAAAGAGAAGCTTGATAAACATTATGGTGACTCTGCACCTTCGATTAGAACGGTTTATAAGTGGTTTCAAAATTTTCGGACTGGCTATATGGGCACAAGTGACGCTGAACGTTCTGGACGGCCTGTGGAGGTTACGACTCCAGAAATCATTGATCAAATCCATGATATGGTGATGGATGACAGAAGAGTTAAGGTGCGTGAGATTGCTAGTGCTGTGGGCATCTCGACTGAACGGGTACATAATATTTTGCATAAACATTTGGACATGAGAAAGCTATCCGCAAGATGGGTGCCGCGATTGCTCACGCTTGACCAAAAACAGAATCGTGTGAAGTGTTGCAAGGATGGTTTGTAGCTGTTCCAGAAGAATCCGGAGGACTTTAAGCGTCGTTTCGTCACTGTGGATGAAACATGGATACATTACTATACTCCTGAGACCAAACAACAATCTAAACAATGGGTTACCAAGGGGGAATCTGCACCAAAAAAGGCGAAGACCGTTCCTTCGGCCGGAAAAGTTATGGCGACTGTCTTTTGGGATTCGCAAGGGATAATCCTCATCGACTATCTGGAAAAGGGTAAAACTATTACAGGTGAATATTATTCATCGTTATTGGACCGTTTGAAAACCGAGCTGCAAGAATAACGCCCGCGATTGGCCCATCGTTGGACGAAGTGTATAAGCCTAAAAGGAGACTATGTCGAAAAATAAAAAAGGTTTATCCCAAACACATAAGTAGTTTTTATTTTTGCACGGACTTTTCAAACCAGCCTCGTATAGCAATGCCATTGACTCAAGACCTACGCGAAAAAATCAAATATATTCCAAAAAGAAACCATCATTGTCTGCCACAAGGCACAAAATCTTTTCTCTTCAATACAGAGTGTCCATATGTATGGAATAATGATTCCACAACATTTGTTAATCAGTGTATCAAAAAAATGTTTAAATAAAAGTTATGGGGTGTTATATGGCGCACATGCTGAGGTTAACAATAAAATGTTTTGAACTGTCAGTTCGAAGAAATTATGGCATCTTGATTTTTTTCAAATGAAAAGCCCTGTATATTATTTTATTTTTGAGTCCTACTAAAAATTTTACATATTATTTGTCTAACATACCATATCTCTAAATTGAACCATTTTGGAATTATTGCCATTTGAAATTTAAAATAAAAAAAGACGAGAAAACTATTAATGAATACTCTAGGTTTATTTTTAAGGTAACAATTTCTCAAAATGGCTACCGTTAACAGCGAGGCAATGACCCAATCTGTCATAAACAGCCTGAACAGAGTTTTGCAGAGAATCCAGGGTGATCTGTGCTACTTCATATTGAATTCTTTGTTGTAAATCTTCTACAGTTTCAGGTCGACATCAGTAAACTTTGATTTTCAAATGACCCCATAAAAAAAATCGAGTGGCGTAAGGTCGGGACTCCTTGCAAGCCATCCTACAGCTCCTCTTCTGTCTATCCATCGATTAGGAAAAATCGCATCCAAATATCTACGAACATTGATTTCATAGTGAGGAGGTGTTCCGTCCTGTTGATACCACAGATACCTGTTAGTTGGAATAACTTGCTCTTGATGTAATTGTAAATACCGCTGTCCTGTAAGATTTCCGTAAATAAAAAAGGGACCAATGATATGACGTCCACAAATCCCTGCCCACACGTTTATCTTTTGTGGTCTTTGAGAATGACTGTCGATTATCCAGTGGGGATTCTCAGTAGATCAGTACCGGCAGTTATGCCTGTTAACTCTTCCGTTAAGACAAAATGTGGCCTCGTCAGAAAAAACAATATTATGAATTAGGTTAGGATCATTTTTGATTCGTTCCATCATGACCTCTCAAAATTCAACGCATCTATCGTAGTCACCTTCAGATTGATGATATACGCGCAAATTGCAGTTTCACAAAATGTAGAGCAATAAACGTTTTCTTTAATAAAGCATTTTTTGAGGCGTTAAATCGTTAACTGATAGTAAATGTTTGACACAAGCCAGCTTAATTTTTTTTTTTAAATTTGATCTCCTTAATTTCAAATATCAATAATTCCAAAACTGTTCAATTTAGACATATGGTATTTTAGACAGAATTTTTAGTAAGACTCAAAAATAAAATAATAAACCGAGCCTTCCATTGAAAAAAGTTAAAATGGCGTAATTTCTTCGAACTGACAGTTCAAAACATTTTATTGTCAACGTCAGTATGTGCGCCGTATAACACCATATAACTTTTATTTAAACATTTTTTTAATACACTGATTAATAAATGCTATGGAATCATTATTCCATACATATGGGGCACTCTCTATTCGTCCGCTAAAAAGTAAAGTTCCAACCAAACAAAAGTTAAACTTACCCTGTCTAAATTGTCCTAAAAAATATATTGGAATGGCCACAAAATGCTCAGACAATAATTACATGAACATAAATATACAAAAAATACATCGACAGCCTTACATAAACACGAAGCAAAGGAAAATCACAAATTTGAGTTTCTAAACACTAAAGTGGTCACTCAACTCAGTACATATCACCACTCCACCAAACACTTTATTTTTGCGCTGGACGCGCGGTTCGGGGTCAATCATCGCTCCTGATGAAGCTAACATGGTTAACGAAGTGCGCGTCGAGTGCAAAAATAAAGTGTTTGGTGTAGTGGTGATATCTGAGTAGTGTCACTGTGCCAAAGATTCCACATTCCCAACATAGTGGTCACTCAAGAAAGAGATTACCGCAAATTTCTGGTAAAGGAAATACATTGTATAAAAAAGAACGACATTGTCAATGACAAGCAAGATATTAGCAATTTAAGTCAGATTCATTCTAATCTATAACAATAAATATTCAGTAAAGAAATAAACCTTAATACAACTCTGTTTAATTTTACATTCGTTATCAACTATACCAATAAAAATAAACAGCCCTAAAATTTTTTTTTCCCTTTTAGTACGACTAGATCGTTTTAAGAAACAACATACCAGGTGTACAAGTATGATATGCGGCTTTCAGAAACAGATGGTGCACCAATGCAGTTTGTGCTATAAAGATCTGACACTGTGCCATTTTGTTGTGGCATCAACAAGGGTCAGACGCGCACGAGTGATAAATTGGAAAAGTGTGTGCATAGTGTTGAGTTGTTGTGTTCAATATGTCGAAATTTATACCGAACAAAGAGCATTCGCGGACAGCATTAATTTTTTGTTTTCATTTGAAGAAAACTGCTGTTGAATCATACCGATTATTTCGAGAAGCTTATGATGAACATGCTCCATCGCAAGATACGTGTGAACGATGGTTTCTTCGTTTTAAAAGTGGTGACTTCGATTTTGCAGACAAGAAACGTGGAAAACTCCCAAAAAAAATAAGAAGATGTGGAATTGCAAGCATTGTTGGACGAAGATGATTCGCAAACCCAAAAACAACTTGCCGAGCAATTGGGCGTTAGTCAACAAGCTGTTTCCAATCGGCTACGAGAGATGGGAAAGATTCAGAAGACCGGTAGATGGGTACCACATGAGTTGAACGACAGGCAAATGGAAAAACGCAAAAACACGTGTGACATTTTGCTCGCTCGGTACAAAAGAAAGTCGTTTTTGCATCGTATAATTACAGGGGATGAAAAGTGGATTTATTTTGAGAATCCCAAGCGCAAAAAATCATGGGTAGACCCAGGCGCACCATCCACATCGACCGCAAGACCGAATCGCTTTGGCAGAAAGACGATGCTCTGTGTTTGGTGGACCAGAGGGGCGTGGTCGATTATGAGCTGTTAAAACCTGTGGAAACGGTTAATACTAAACGTTACCAACAACAATTGACCAATTTGAACCGTTCGCTGCTTGAAAAACGGCAGAATACCCAAAGAGGCAACACAAAGTCATTTTTCTTCATGACAATGCTCCATCACATACGGCAAAACCAGTTCGCGGCACGTTGGAAGCACTTAGCTGGGAAGTTCTACCCCATGAGGCTTACTCACCAGACTTGGCTCCTTCCGATTACCACTTGTTTTCATCGATGGGTCACGCACTTGCTGAGCAGCGCTTTGGTCCGTACGAAGATGTGAAAAAATGCCTCGATGAATGGTTCGCAGCAAAAGGGGAAGATTTTTACTGGCGTGATATTCATAAATTGCCCGAAAGATGGGAAAAACGTATAACAAGCGATGGAGCATACTTTGAATAAAGCACTTTTTATCATTCTTCCGAATTTAACATGTTTTTTTAAAAAAAAAAAAAAAAATTCGCATTTCATACTTGTACACCTGGTAGTTTTCAGGTGCATACAGTATTTATTTTATAATCCATCATTTTCAGCATTTTTTAATTTGTAGGTAATCCAAATATAAAAATAAAATTAGTAAAAGGTTAATACAATTGGTGAAGTCATTAAATTTTTTTAATATAAAATTAATCACGAACAACCCTACACCCAAGAATAAACAACCAATATATATATATATATATATATATATATATATATATATATATATATATATATATATATATATATATATATATATTTATATATGTATGTATATATATATATATATATATATATATATATATATATATATATATATATATATATAATATATATATATATATTTTAGGTGTACAAATTAACTCGGAATCTTTTCTGCGTAAACAAAATGTTTATTTTATTGACGAATAGAATCAAAGTTAGTCGAAACAAAATATGCCGCATTATTCTCCATAAGTTTTGACCACTTTTCAGGTGGGTTCCCTTTCTGAATTGGAGATATAATGTTGCAGCAACTGAGGTAAATAGTAATCGGAAGTGGCCATGTCCGGAGAATACGCCGCGTGAGAGGCAACTTCCCATTCCAAGGAAAAAATAAAACCCCGCGTCTTTTTGGCCGTATGTTGCTGAGCGTTGTGCAGAACATCCACCACCCGAAATATTAAAATTGCCACTTCAAAGTCGCTGGTTCGATATTATTCATGTTTTGTGCGCCATAGCACCTTCTCCCATAGTTGAACAAATCGTTGGCATAGCTTTAAAAGTTTTTTTTCTGCATTTAAAATGCAGTGCCTCAAATGTTGTTTATCGAACGACATCGTTTTCGACACTGTATTTTGAAGTTATGTGAATAGCAGCATCGCATGAAGTGGTGATTTCGCTTCGTTAGGACTGATATTTCCACACATAGAAGTAGCGGGAAATACTTGAATTTGGAACTGAATTTTAAGATACTTATTTTAAAGGTACCGAATTAATTTGTACATCTTGTAACATTCATTTTTTCCTAGATTTTAAGATCATGTTACAACACTGTTTCCACTTGTAATTTATATTTTTTTACTTTACTTTCCTTAATTACTAACTTTTATGCAGTGTAGTTTAAAACAGTGTTTTGAATTTTTGAGCCGTTTATTTTAGTGACCTATTATTTAATTTGCATCGAATGGGTCCGATTGGCTAAAGATTTGTATCCGGGAAGTAGCCATCTTGAAGACGTGATTTTAAGGAAGGGAGAAAAATATTTAAGGGTCCGGATGGCACGAATAAAGGCTTTTTCCAGCCGAGATGTAGTAAAGGCTTTTTTTCCATCATAGAGCCGCAGTGAGCTCTCCTTTTGATCATGTAGCCAGAGAGGGCTTTTCCTTCAGTAAGCCGCCCAGTAGGCTTTTTTTACCACGTTGCCGTACGCGTTTATGTAGTAGTAGTGCAGAAACGGTTTTAGTTTTCAAGTTCAGGTTAGTTCAGGTTATTCCCAGACCTTTAGAGGTTAAGAAATGTTTAGCAACCCAAAGGGAACTGGGGTAGCCAAGGTGAAGACATCAGTGTTATAAATACCTCACCAGGACGGGCCAAAAAACTCACAGAAAAACCGTACGTCATAAGCACATCAATCGATAGATCTTGCTTCCTGCCGACAAATGCGTTTACACCGTCTATTCAGCACATGTAACTCGTGAAGTTAATCCCACGAACTTACAACATCGTGTTTAGCTAAGCCTTTAATTAGAATCCTGATTTAAAGACTCTATATAATCGTACCATCTACTAGAATAAGGGGTTTTATTTAGTAGTAGTAATTTTAAAGTGTAGCGAAGTTAGAACTTTTAGTTTTGTCATTAATAAACCCTTTTCTTTAGTTAAATCTAGCGTTTCACTGAATCACCCGTTTTACCTTTCCGGACGCAGCGGTTGTACCATATTAAAATTTTTTTAACAATTACATAACCCTTCAGTATTTTTTCATTTTTTTTTGAGCTGAAGTTAGATTATTTTTATTTTAAAATGAATGGTGCCCAAAATCTGTACAACCAAAAATTTTAAACAACTATAGAGACTATTTTCAAAAGATGTACAGAAATTATCTCTTATCCATTTTTTCTACCAAAAAACTGAGCTAGTTTATGTCTAATTTCTCTAGTTCTTTCAGTATTAATATCCACTCAATCCATTCTCAGATATTATGATATACTTAAGGGGCAAATAACGACTTATATTTAATAAATAATATATTTATTAAAAGCAAAGAAGTTAAGACCTTTCAAAATTGCACTTCAACGTGCGGGCGTTTTTTTTGACGGTACAAAATTGCGCCCAAACGGGAGGGTAATTTTCATTACCACGCCACTATCTCATATTACAGTACACTTTTGTATTTAGTTATTATTTTTACTTATAATGGTATGGTGTATATTTGAGCTCTAATCTAAAAAATGCAATAGTAATTTGAATCCCCTTACCTTCATAAAAGACTAATTCACACATATCGTCCATATGTTCATGCTCTAAAATTTGTTTCAATGTTAAATAAAACTGGAGCAAAATGTCATTCCTATGCCTGGTGTAGAATTCTAAAACAATACAATTTTATATGTTATTAGGATCAAAAGCGCTATGGACTTTTTATAGTGAACTGACAGGAAGGAACAAGTTTTCATCATATACACGGCGTGACTCAAAGTAAACAGGACTTTTTCCAAATAGCTAATAATAGCGGCGCCATCTATGCGTTAAAAAGGCACATCTTTCGCTGATATTATGTCTAATTTCTAAGACAATTGGATGAATAGAAGATGAGATATTGCGCCTAAAGTGACGGGGTGTTTTAGCTATCGGTCGAAAAATGAACGCTGAACAATAAGCGAAGATTATGTTTTGCGTAAATCTTAGTAAAACATTTACCAAAACGTATCAATTGATATAACATGCTTATGGTGATGATTGTCTATCCCGTAGCAGAGTGAATGACTGGTATAAACATTTTAAAGAAGATCGTGAGTCCCTAAATGACGATGAACATGTTAGTCAACCCAAAATTCATGATAACCCAACAAAACAGCGAAAATGTCCGTCATCAAAAAAGAGCCGAAATCTTCGTCGCGAGAAGTGAAAATGGAATTAAATATGTCCAAAGCTTCAACCTATCACGTTTTGACTGAACATTTACGGCTTAGAAAGATTTGTGTTTGTACCACACAAATTGACTGATGACCAAAAATTGTTTCGAATTCAACATTGGAAAGACTTGATCAAAGAGTTAAAAAAATGACAAAAACTTCAAGTATTCGATTGTAACTGGCGATGAGACTTGGTGTTTTCAATATGATTCAGAAACCAAGCGCGAAAACTCTAAATAGAAGCATTCAAGTGAAGAAAATCCGAAAAAATATCGTTCGGAAAAGTTAAAAGTGAAAACAATATTGATTTGTTCCTACGATTCGGAGGGTATGGTGCACAAGGAATTCGTTCCATTTGACCAAATGCGTTTATTGTCGCGTGTTGCTTGTATGAGGCCACAATATCATGAAAGTTATACGTTAATGCACCATCTCATCATTCGACGCTTATTACTGATTTTTTTTTTTTACCAAAAAGGCATTTTAACCATCAACCATTCATCGTATTCGACTGATTTGACTGCGTACGACTTCTTCGTACTCCCAAAATGACATTTGTGTGTGAAAGAAAAGCCTTATGCCGACATTAGAGACATCTAAAAGGATGAGCTAAAAACCCACTTAACATGCTTATTGACCGTACAACACGCTCTAGAGAGTCCGAAGGGAACTATTATAATCATGATAAATGAATTTTGCCAAAATAATAAGTTCTTGTTATGAGTTTGAAAAAGTCCTATTTACATTGTATTTAGGACAATAAAAAAATACATAACTTAAGACTGAATGTTATTAAAATAGATTTTCACTGCTCTATTTATTTAAAACTGATAGTAATAAAAATACCAGTGGACTAACCGGCGTTCCTATAACGTGCTATCTATTCCCAGGTATTTTTCAAGTAACAATGCTCTTTTATAACGAAGTTTTATTGCCAATCAAATTATTTTATTTACATACCTTCCTGTTGCCCCAACTACAAATACATATTTAGAGCAGCATGCCCAAGTGTCAAACCAGTTAGTGACAAGTCAATTAGTGTGTTAACAAAATGGCTTCTCCAGCGAAACGCCAAAAATTCGGGCAGCTAATCCATAATAAAAAAAAGCGTTTGATAGTTAAAAAAACGATCAAAATTGTGATTTAAGTGTGGACGATTGTGTGACAAAATGTTCCTTAATGACCGGAGTTGATAAAGCCACAGTTTACAGAATTTTAAAAGATGAAAAAGAGAGGGTACAGACTCATCAAAAAAAGAGACCAGACAGAAAAGAACTTCAGCTGACAGATGACACAAAACAAGCAGTAAGGCTTATTGTTCATCACTTTTGGACATGTGCCTGCAGGCTGGGACGAGAAAGTGTTTTAAAAGGTATGAATTTCTAATGGAAAAGAGCGAAAGAAAATCTTTATTGATATAAAGTGGAAAAATTGTACACTGGAGAAGAGACTATTTAACAGTTAGCAAAACTCGCTCTGAAGGAACAAGGATATATGAGTTTAGATGAGACATGGATAAATGAAGGGTACACAGTCAAGAAATTTTGGCAAGATGGGAATATCAAAAATGCTCGCCAATGAAGGTCTCTCTCTACTGGTCATATACCGCTATCTGGTAAAGGACGTAGGTTGATTATTACGCATACTGGAAGCGAAAGTGGTTTTGTAGACGGAGGCTTTTTAACATTCGTACCCAAGAAAACAGAGATTATCACGAAGATATGAATTCCGATGTATCTGAAGATTAGATTAGTTTTCGTAGATAATAGACTTAATCCCAGATGGTTCTGTCATTGCAATGGATAACGCAAGCTATCATTCTAAAAAATAGGAACGAGTTCCAACCTTGGGTTGGCTGAAAAAGGACATCCAATCTTGGATGACCGAGAAAAATATTTCATTTCCAAAAGACAGCGTTAAGAGAGAATTACTAGAACTTGAAAAGCTTGAAGTTCTCAGAAATAAAGACAAATACACAAGTTTCGCCATCGACGAAATGACAAAAAAAAAACGTAATATTACTTTTTATCGCCTGCCACCATATCATTGAGAGCTCAATCTGATAGAACTTATATGGGCACAGGTTAAAGGTGAAGTCGCCTGGAACAATACGACCTATAAATTAGCAATACGATGAACAAAACATCCAATCTTGGATGACCGAGAAAAACATTTCATTTCCAAAAGCCAACGTTAAGCGTTAAGAGAGAGAGTTATTAGAACTTGTAAAGCATGAAGTTCTCAGGAATAAAGACAAATACACAAGTTTCGTCGTCGACGAAACGGCAAAAAAAAAAAATACGTAATATTACTTTTTATCGCCTGCCACCATATCATTGAGAGCTCAATCCAATAGAACTTATATGGGCACAGATTAAAGGTGAAGTCGCCTGGAACAATACGACCTATAAATCAGCAGATGAACAAAACCTTTTTCAGAATGCCATAACTAATGTTTCCACAGAAAACTGTCGAAAATGCGTCGAGCATATACTGAGGGTGGAAGATAAAATGTGGGTTGTGGACGTGGCAGTGGATGCCATTGTTGAACCTTTAATTCAAATGAGTCGGACAACGATAGTTTTTCAAACATGTCGGAGATAGAAGATTGGTAAAACTTTTTTCATTGTTGTTTGACTTCGTCATTTGTATATTCTTATTTTAATAATGTTTCATTATAAAATGTTATTTTTTTTCTAATAAATGTTTCATTCATATACATTATAAAACTTTTCCATTCGTACTATTCAAAAATAATACGTATACGCCCAGGCGAGCCACCACTGCCCAGAACTATTTCAGACTATTTAGACCCAAATAACAAAAAAGGTTGTTTTTCTATTGTATTCAAACATAAACGATTATGAATATTAGACCGATGCCAGATGGTATTCCAATTAACTTGTTAAACTGCTGCGTTACAGGTAAAATGTAGGTAAAACTCTGGGGCCCTTACTAATACTTGATGGTAATTTGCATAATTCTAGATGATTTAGTGCTATCACTTTCAAATAAATAGAATATAATCCTAAAAAAATATAAATAAAAATATATAGACGCCCACACGTGCTGTATGCAGTGGTTACGTTATAATATCACACATAGGTTGAAACGTTTTTGGTCTGAGACATAACACATGGGCTGAAAAGTCCCGGGCCTAACAAAGAAAACACGGTTTTTTTGGTTCAAAATTAGCTTTATTCATCAACGTAATCTCCATCAAGAGCAACGCAATCATTCCAGCGCCGCTCTAACATTTCAATACCACTTTTGTAGAACGATTTATCTTTTACCTCAAAATAGGCCTCAGTTTCAGCGATAACCTCTTCATTCGTGCGAAATTTCTTACCGGCGAGCATTTTTTTTCAGGTCTGCGAACAGCCAGTAGTCGCTGGGAGCCAAATCTGGCGAATACGGTGGATGTAGGAGCAATTCGAAGTTCAATTCATGTAGTTTTGCCATTGTTTTGATTGACTTGTGACACGGTGCGTTGTCCTGATGAAACAAAATTTTTTTCTTTGCCATATGCGGTCGTTTCTTTGCAATTTCGGCCTTCAAACGCTCCAATAACGCTATATAATATTCACTGTTGATGGTATTTCCTTTCTCAAGATAGTCGATGAATATTACACCACGCACATCCCAAAATACCGAGGCCATAACCTTTCCAGCCGATTGTTGTGCTTTCGGGCGCTTTGGACGAGGTTCACCAGTTGCTGTCCACTCAGATGGCGATCGTTTTGATTCCGGAGTGAAGTGATGGATCCATGTTTCATCCATTGTCACATATCGACGCAAAAATTCCGGTTTGTTACGTTTAAACATGGCCAAACACTGCTCAGAATCATCAACACGTTCTTGTTTTTGATCAACAGTGAGCAAACGCGGCACCCACTTTGAACAGAGCTTTCTCATAGTCAAATGCTCATGCAATATAAAGCCCATACGTTCTTTTGATATCTTTACGATGTCAGCTAACTCACGCAACTTCACTTTTCGATCATTCAAAACGATTTTATGGATTTTTTTTATGTTTTCTGGTGTTACCGCCTCATTTGGACGTCCACTGCGTTCTGCATCATCGGTGTCTCTACGACCACGTTTGAAGTCAGCAAACCAACGTTTTATTGTTGTTTCTGATGGAGCGGAGTCCCCATAACACTTTTCAAGCCATTGCTTCGCTTGAACGGTATTTTTTCCCATCAAGAAGCAGTGTAAAATTAAAACACGAAATTGTTTTTGATCCATTGTTTTGAAAATAACAAAAGTAGCGTCACTCTTAGCACAATAACTCACAAACTAATGAATAGAATATCATGAAATTTTAACAGCTGTCTTTTGAAGGTTAGTACTAACTGAAAAAAAGGTGACTGCAATAAAACTAGCGCCATCTATGTGTTAGGCCCGGGACTTTTCAGCCCATGTGTTAGATGTCGCAATATTCAAAAAATCCATAAGATTTTTAGGAAGTACCAACCTTCAAAGGATACGTGTCAAAATTTCATGACATTTCGACTCTTACTTTACAAGTTACAGTGGTTTTAGTGACACCACTTTTGATATTTTCAAAACAATGGAAAAAATGGAATTTCGCGCATTGATTAAACAAGGTTTTTTGGTGGGAAAAAAATACCGTTCAAGCAAAGCAATGGCTTGGTAAGTGTTACGGGGACTTTGCCCTGGAAAATCTTACTTCTCATCATTTACTGGTATGTTGAATTCAAACGTGGTCGTACAGATACAAATGATGCTGAACGCTCTGGACGCCCACATGAGGTGGTTACACCGGAACACATAAAAAAAATCCACAAAATTGTTTTGGATGACCGTAAAGTGAAATTGCGTGAGATAGCTGACACCCTAAAGATATTAAAAGAACGTGTTGGTGATATTTTCCATGACCATTTGGGCATGAGAAAGCTCTGTTCGAAATGGGTACCGCATTCGCTTACAGTGGACAAAAAACAACAACGTGTTGATGATTCTGAGCGCTGTTTGAACCTGTTTAAGCGCAATAAAAAGGATTTTTTCATGCTATATGTAACAATGGATGAATCATGGATCAACCACTACATACTGGAATCAAATCGGCAGTCAGCTGAATGGACAGTAGCCGGTGAAAGTCGCCCGAAGCGACCAAAGACACAACAGTCGGCTGGGAAGGTTGTGTGTGGCCTCTGTATTTTGGGATGCGCATGGAATAATTTTCATCGACTGTGCTGAGAAGAGAAAAACCATCAATAGTGAATATTATATAAACGGCCCCAAAAGAAAAAAGTGCTCTTCCATCAAAACAATGCACCGTGTCATAAGTCAATGGTTAAGATGGCAAAATTGCATGAATTGAAGTTCGAATTGCTTCCTCGTCGACCGTATTCTCCAGATTTGGTCCCCAGCGACTATTTTCTATTCGCAGACCTCAAAAAAATGCTCGCGGGAAAGAAATTTGGCTCCAATGAAGAAGTTATCTGAGGCCTATTTTGAAGGCAAAGACAAATCCATCTACAAGAAAAGTATAGAAATGTTAAAAAAGTGTTGGACTGATTGTATCGCTCTTGAAGGAGATTTTATTGATGAACAAAGTCGAATTTTGCAAAAAAAAATGTGTTTTAAGTAGCTGACCAAAAACTTTACAGCCTACGTGTTATAATAGTTTCAATCAAAAGCCCAGATATTCTATAGGTAATAACGCTGTGTGAATGAGAGCGGCCAGAACAGAAACTTGCATGAAATTCTAACTCGAGAAATAATAAATTCGGAAAATAAGGGTAATGTTATGCATTTTTTCTAACCTAAACTAATTGGTCCTCATTAGTAGCAAATACCACAATTATAAGATGAGAACTTGGTAGTTAGAAAACAAACTCGTTTGGAAAGCATTTTAATTTACCTCAGCCTAGAATATCGACCTATTGTGCAGTCAAATAAGGTGAAAAAAGGGTAAACCTCGGAATGATAGTTAGAAAGCTGAAAATTTGCATAAATCTTTTTTTTGACATTCTAAAAGTTAGGTCAAAAGTCTCATAGAATCTCGTGTCTGCAAGTCAAGATATTCAAGGTTAAATGTAGCGAAAATCGTTTTTATTGCAAATATCTTGTTTCCTACGCTTCAAATGATGTTTGAGGTTATTACAAAACTTGTAGAGCATAATATTCTCTACAAATTTGGTCTCGGGCAATATATTATGTAATTAACCGTTCTCGAGATAGAGCGCGAAAAGTGGAAAGCGCCCGTCCGTATATAGGATAACGCTATGCCAACTGTGGAATCAAATGCATAGTACAGTTTATAAAATTGTTTATTTACAAATAATACAATTATTAAGAAACTTGAATCATTTTTTATTTATAAATGGTATTTATAAATATTATTCATAAATAAAACATCCGTAAGATAATATTTAGTTAATTTATATAAATAATAAGATATTGAACTGAAATAGTTTAAATACATTGTAATATTTAAATTAATGCTCCTCAGTTTGTGGCCAGTGTAACGGACAAGCATGCCTTAAAGCTTCATATACCAATGATCTCGGTGAAGAAAGTGAATATATACCTGATTTCCTTGAAGCTTTAGAGCCAAATATGGCGGACAACGAGGATCATGATAACGGTCTGGAAATTCAAGTTGGGCGACCAGAAGAAAAAGATGACGACGAACAAGAGGAATATTAAACTGCCTGCCTGCTATTGATAATTAGAGTAAAAAAAATCGCCTTACATTTTAACTTAAATAAATTGTAATAGGTTTACAATAAATTTATGATAAATAAAAATGTTATTACAATGTATTTAAACTATTTCATTTCAATATCTTATTATTTTTATAAATTAACTAAATATTATCATACGGATGTCTTAATTATGAATAATATTTGTAAATATCATTTATAAATAAATAAAAAAATTGAAGGTTCTTAGTAATTATAATATTTGTAAATAATTTTATAAACTGTACTATTTGATTCCACAGTTGACATAGCGTTATGTCAGATGGGCGCTTCCCACACTTCGCGCTTTATCTTGAGAAAGGTTAAGTAAAAAAAATTTCGCCTGAGACTAAATTTGTAGAGAATTTTATGCTCTATAAGTTTTGTAATGCCTTCAAACATTGTTCGAAGCATAGGAAACAATATATTTGTAACAAAACGATTTTCGCGACGTTTGACCTTGAATATCTTGACTCGCGGACACGAGATTCTATGAGACTTTTGAGTTAATTTTTAGAATGTCAAAACAAAGAGTTATGCAAATGTTCAGCTTTCTAACTTCTGAGGTGAATCCCTATTTGACTGGACAACTATTTCCCAATACATTTGTAATTTTATTTTAAATAATAATCGTCACGAATATTTGAACTTTTTATTACATATATATATATATATATATATATATATATATATATATATATATATATATATATATATATATATATATATATATATATATATATATATATATATATATATATATATATATATATATATATATATATATATATATATATATATATATATATATATATATATATATATATATATATATATATATATATATATATAAATATATAAATATATATAAATATATATATATATATATATATATATATATATATATATATATATATATATATAT
Source organism: Pachyrhynchus sulphureomaculatus (assembly GCA_019049505.1). NCBI lineage: Eukaryota > Metazoa > Arthropoda > Insecta > Coleoptera > Curculionidae > Pachyrhynchus > Pachyrhynchus sulphureomaculatus. Next base: position 110,238,035 of record CM032455.1, read on the forward strand.
ATATATATATATATTATTTAGGTACCTGTATGTTTAGTTGCATTTTTAACAACTTCCTTAAATGTTTTTAAGGGCGTGGCATACTCAGTACAGACATAAACCATCTTATCTGACTTCTCATGTTTAATGGAATACACAGAGTTCTTGTAAACTCTATTTCTTACACCAGCTACGGTAATGATTTTTTCTGGTAGCGACTAAAAAATAATTTTAAATATAAATTCCAGAAAAGTAAACTAAAAATGTTTAATTATATATATATATATATATATATATATATATATATATATATATATATATATATATATATATATATATATATAAAAAATGGATCGATCTTCCCGTTAAAAGTAACCCCTACGAATGACCCGAAAACAGTTTGTTTACATGAAAAGGCAAAAATAAATTAAAAGAATATCAAATTTTTTTGGTAGGTTATTTTCACTCTCTTGTCTCCACAACCAATTTTTTTTAAGGAGACCGTGTGTTGCCTATATGAATTGAATAAAATAGGGATTACAATAAAGTAAAAAACTATCTAAAAAAGCAGTAATTAATTGTTTTTCGATTAAATTTTATGTATAATACGATCAGTTTTATGACATTATTTATAATTATATAGTATACTTTCCATTAGAGAGAAATTGGAGAAATGCCGTCTCATTGAGAAAAAATTGTCAACTCTTTAAAAGTACAGATCTAATAGTAATATTTACCAGAGTAATTTTTTTTCAACAGTTATTGCCTAAAATACAAATTAAAAATGTACTTGCAAAATAACAAGAAAACTATTTTTTTAAATGCCGGACCGATTGGCGCAGTGGGTAAGGCGCTAGCTTTGCCTGCTGTTGTCCGAGAGGTCAGCGGTTCGATTCCATGTGACGGCTGGGTGTTTGTGATTTGTTCCTTCTACATATGTGTGTATTGTGTGTTTAGGTTTAGCCACAAAAACAAACAAAAAAAAAAAAAAAAATTTAAAAGAAGCAAAATAAATGACAGAAGCTGCACATCAATTAGTAATCTGGAGAATGGCAATACAGTCGACACTCTATATAGTGAAAGACCAAAATGTTGACCGAAATTTCACTATAGAGAGTTTTTCACTATAAAAAGAAAAAATCCGTATATATTGCTATGTATGTAAGATATTCTAGGTCTTGAAAAAATTGCACTATAAAGAGTTTTTCACTATAAACAGTGTCGACTGTAATTGAGAACTTTTTCACAGCCGGTTTACAAAATTTTGATATTATGACCAGAGAACCTGACTTCAACAGGTCGGGGTGACATCACAAACCTATCTTTGCCCATCATGCGAGAACGTAACGGTTCACACTTAGATAATTATTTGTAGGAAATAATTTTCCAAGGACTTGTCTGATGATATTCATAGATCTCTTGTCCCGACAAAGAGCATGTTTACCTTTAATTAATAAAAATGCAAGTAATTTCGTTTATATAACACGTTAATACCTTTTCTTCAATCATTACTTGTATATCCCTTTAAATGTTAGATAAAATATGGTTTTTCCCCGATGGCGCGTCCTCATATTTTAGACGCGAAGTAAGCGATAATTTAAATATCGGGTTTCCTAACAGATGAGTTTTCCAAAATGGACTAATTTTCTGGTCTCCTGCAATCTTTGTGATACATACATTTAATTTTTTTTAAAATTCTGTACTACAAAAAATTATCAAGATAACTTTTACCACAGATAATAGAGCTATTGCTACAGAACGACGAACACAAACAAACAAACTCGACGAGGCACATTTTAACGATCTGGCGGAAGCCAGCCGATTTCCTTTTGCGGCGAGGTGTTGCACCACGTGTTTGTCTCTCTGTAGCGATAACTATATTTTCTATGTTTTTACTATTTAGTAATTACAAGAAGAATGATGTCTCAATTAAAAAAAAATGTATCATTAAATTTATCCTCAAAATCTCTATCCATCCAAGGTTCAATTGAAAATATAATAATCTAAATTTTATTTAGAATACAAATCTAATAGCCAGTGGCGTAACTATACCGTTGAGGCCCGTGGCAATTTCATCGGATCCCTCAATGTAAAGAAGCTCAACCAACGTTGTAGTTTCTTTTTAATAAGTCACCACGTAAAGTACCTACAAACGTTATTATAATTATTGTGTATTTTTCGTTGATTTTCTAGTAACTTTTAATTTAAAGAGTGTATTGGACTGAAATAACAATTTTATTTTTGGTAAAAATTTTAATTATTAAAATTTCTTTTTTCTTGCTTTCTGTTTAGCAAAAGGGTTAACGACATCATCAAAGTTCAAATTTCGGGCCATGGAATATTCGATGGATAGAATAGCTAAGTTGCGTAACCTTTCTTGTCCCATAGAATTTCTCAAATAAGTTTTTATCAATTTTAATTTTGAAAATGATCGCTCGGCACTAGTCGTAGTCACAGGAATGGTTACAAATAACAGAAATGCAGTGCGCACTTCAGGAAGACATAAAATGATTCTTTATGATCAATAAATCAGCAAGTTCTCCCATGACTTTTCTATTTCGTGTCTAAAAGTGGATCGAAAAACAAAGAATTTCCTTGGCAAACGAGACAGATATGTCTTTTTTTTATATAAATCGACAAATTCTAAAGTCTTTTTCAATAAATCGGTATCATTTAAATTTTGCAAAGTGGCAGGTTGCAAGTCACTGAAATTGGAAACAATTTCATTCATTCCAAGGAAACGCGATCTCAGTTGATTAATGATGATGTCCAATACACGATAGAATACGTTCACTTTAAACAAGCTTTCATCATCACAAAAAAATTATAAATTTGTGGCACAGTTTCAAAAAATGTTTGCATTTCTATAACCTCTTTTACAGCATCATTAACTACCAGATTTAAATTATGAACAGCACAATGGAGATACACCGCATTTGGCTCGACATCTCTTATGAGTTTTTGAACTCCACCATAAGTGTCTTTCATGTTATTAGCACCGTCATATCCTTGTCCACGGCACTTATCCAGAGAACTATTTTTGTCATTTATGGATTTTATAATCTGATTGGACATTGCTAAAGCAGTTTGACCCTTAACTTCATGAAATCCTAAAAATGATTCTTTAATTACGAGCGCCTTTGTAGTTCCATTTTCATTTTTTCTCGATCACACAGTAACGGTAAAGTTCACACAATTGATCTGTTTTCGAAATATTTTGAGTAGTATCAAATATAATAGAGTAAAATGGTGCGGTTATTATATCATTTACCAGCACGTTTCCCACTTTTTGAACCAGAACAGCAATGAGCTCATTTTGTATTTTTGGATTTAAGTATTTTGTTTGACCGTTTGGCATACTTAACAATTCTTGTAAAACAGGATCGTATTTCGCTAATAACTCAACAATACTCAAAAAATTTCCTCTTGGACTTGAATAATTGCTGTATGCCTTCTCTCTATGGCCACGAAAAGCTAAATTACAGGTTGAAAGTGTCAAGAGTAACACCAAGGAGTCTAGTGAATACTTGGCGCCAAAAAGATTTTTCTTTCTTGATTATGGACTCTTACTCTTCATCTAGTGTTCCATGTAACCGCCATTATTGATATATGTTTCCAATCGTCATAGCCGTCTATCCAAACATTTTGTATGTTTTTAGATGCCCTATTTGCGAATAACCAACATGGTTCACCATATGCCTTTTGAAGCAATAGAAAATAAGACATGTACGTTCTACTTTTATGCCAGACTTAAAAACAATATAATAATATTTTTCTAAGAAAGATCTATTGTTACTGTCTTCTAACAAGGGGCCTTTAGGTTTACAGTGCCCGTTTTCGATCACAAACTGTTTCACTTGATCGTTTAGTTCTTTAAAATTACCCTTATCAGTAACATATGGCAAAGATATAACTTTTTCCACATCAAAAAATGATTCACTTTGAGTTTTGCTTGTACCTGGTTGTGGTTGCTCTGGATCTAGATATTCATTGTTGTCGGGCTCTGCAATAGTGCCACTTTTAGTCACGACATTTTCTTCATTTCCGCTGCACTGTTCATTTTATTCTTCGTCAATAAAATCTTTATTCTTAAAGTATTATATAATAAAAGACTGTTTTTAGTCAATTTCCACTGGTTTATTTAAATTGCGATGACGCGTTTCGCTGTCGATGCAGCCTCTTCAGATCTACATTTTACACTGAAGAAGCTGCATCGATAGCGAAACGCGTCATCGCAATTTAAATAAACCAGTGGAAATTGACTAAAAACAGTCTTTTATTATATATTTATAATGAATTTCCATCAAGTAGAAGCTACAACCATCCAAAATCTTAAAGTATTGACTTATTTTAGGCAACTTTTTATTTTTTTTCTTCAGACTCCTTCTTTCTCTTTCGTTTTTCGCTCCCACTTAAATACTTTCTAGAACCAGACATATTGTTATCTAATTTCCACAATTAACTATGCGACTTATCGTGGATCCGATAAACCGATAAGACAAAAACTATATGAATTGATGAAAGAAATCTATGCCACACAACCAATTCTCCAATCAAATGATGTAGGCGTAGTGGAGCTTTTCTTATACTTACAAAACGGGACGCGGGGATTCCCCGAGAAAGAAGTCCAGCGGCGAAAATATGAACTAACAAAAAAAACCATAGACAAAACATTTCTTCCATAGCTGACAACGTTGGCTATAGCGCTGCGTCTACAAGTGGGCGATATCTTTTTGTTACAAATGCATTCAAATTTTGATACATTTTTTTGTTAAATTTGTGTGTGTACTTTAGTAGGTAACTAAATTTATTGAATACAAAACTAATAAATTTTACTAAATTTTGTAATAATAAATGCTAGGATCCTCCTGTGCTCACGGCCCTGTAGGGCCGGAGGCCCCCTCCGGCCGGGAGCCCGTCCTGCCATCCTATTGTTACGCCACTGCTAGTAGCTTTTATTGTGACATCCTTTAGTCTTTTCACCTAATTCATTTTTAAAAGTACGAACTGATAAGGAATAACAACACTGACGATAAATTTCAGGGGGTTCCCCTCACTCATGGAAAATCGCCCTGGTAAACAAAAAATAGTACACGTAAAACAGGAATATTATTTAGTCAGATATGAGCTGTTATGACACTAAAATCAAAATATAAGATTCTAAAAATCAAGCAGTGTTAAAAATAGCTTAATTCTTGTTGTTGCAGTTATAAAGACAGGAAACGCAGCTAATCTGTTTTGCAGGTAAGTATTTTGATTTATAATTTTTTGTTGTGTACTATAGCAGTTGTTTTATCAATTTAAATCAATTAAATTAAAAGTTATGTATGAAATGTAATACAAAAAATATTATCGGTTGGTATAACAGGTCATGCAATACACGGTAAGAAATAGAAGAGAAAGCGAGAGAGGAATTAAGACTAAGTTACATAATTTAGTTTATGTATCAAAGTCTTTTAAAACTAAAAATAACCGGTGAAGTGCAAGCTAAACTGAAATTTTTTTTTTTTTTTTTATATACAAGTTAAATTATTAAAGGTAATGCACTCGTGATAATTTTCGTTCAATCAACAACCTGTGGAGAATATTCCAGAATCTTTTCAAAATTTTTTGATTAGTACTTTTCGAGATAAGGGGGCAGCGATTTTTTCGCGATTTTTCAAAAATAATACGAAGAAAAGTGTGCGCAAATATTATATTACATATATTTTTGAACTCTCTTACAAACTTTTATTTGACACCCCACTCGATGACCTAGTAAAAAAATGTTTTTCTTACTTCCAATTTCACTCTCCAAAACCCCTTAAGTCAAAATTTAACTTTCAAAACTACACGGCTCTAATGAGGCCATCAATTCATATATTAGAACCAAATTTCAACTTTCTATCTCAAATAGTTTCGGAGAAAATCGGGTGTAACAGACCGACGGACAGCCACCGAAGTGATCTTATAGGTGTTCCGTACGGAACACTAAAAATGTATTACTATAATGGGTGATTATTATACTGTTATAATCTCAAATTTTTGACGATGGATGTAGGAAATAAAGACTTAAAAAAAAAACTTAAAAAGGAAGTTTTGTTTGTTTTTTTGGGGGGAAGTTTTAACGTTTGGAGGTTTACTATGTTTTTTAGCCAATTACTTTACTAAACTTTAAACCAAAAAATGCATACACATAAAAAAACAAATAACTTTAGCTATCCTTTTCAAAAGAAAATATCCAAAAGCTCAACACTTATGACTGTAAAATTTCTTAGTTCAGAATAGTATGTGCCTTTGTTAAACGCCATGTGTTTTCATGTGTGTGTTGTTGAAACAATTTTTTAAACAATAGCGACAAAATAAAAGCAAATAATCGATGAAATCAAGCAGGTAGACAATTTGAAAATTAAGAATAAATTTGATTTCTATCTCAACAGTTAAAGATCTTGTTTATGGATTGTAAGGCATTGCGCGAAAATTTCACCAAATCATCTATACGATAATTTAGACCGCCAGACAATACTATTGCAACATCTGTTGAAAAAACGAATTTGGTAGCCGAATATCTTCTTTTACTCTCTACTATAAATTTCAAAGGAACAACGCCATCCACAGTTTTCAATATACAGTCAAAAATGCCTCATATTGTTTTTAGATAGTCTTTCGTGAAACACGTTTTAATGACGCTGAACACCAAAAAATTTTCTAATGCTAATACAATACCTATCATCGTACTCAAAAAGTTTGCCCGCTAACTAACACCACCTTTAGTAGGCTCATCTTAATAAAAAGGAATATCTTCTGGTGAGATAATCCTTCTAGTTTAGTCAATACCTAAAAGTACTGCACTGACTTAGCCGTTACTTGATGGAGATCCATAATAACTAGGAATAAAAATTTAAACGAATGTTTAAGATCACCACTTATGTTTATTATTGCTGACAATTGTTTCGACACACTGTGTCTTCTTCTGGAGCACGATGTAAATTAACTAACAAAGTATGTTACAGAATATATAGTTTACCTAATTACAAGTACTAAATTCATTAACAATATTTATCTTAATACCTAGAACAAGTTCAGTTAGGAGACCCTCCCCCATCTAATTGATTGTTGAACCTGAACTAACCTGAAGATTTTTTCTGATTAATTTCTACCTGGTCTAAACAATTCAGTAATTTTCCTTTCTTTCCGTTATGCAAAATTTTGAAATCTTTATTGAATGTATGATTTTGCTCTGTTAAATGTTTAGCGTAATGAGATTTGTTATATTTCATTCTAAAGCTTTGTTTATGTTCCTTTATTCTTTTATAAAAAGGTCTGCCTGTTTGTCCTATATACGTTTTATTGCAAGTGTCACAGCATAATTCGTAAACCCCCGATTTATTTTCTTTTTTTGTTTTACTTTTATTATTTTTAATATGTCGAGATAATGTGTTATTTGTACGGAAAGCGATATTTACATGATTTTTATGGAAAATTTTTTAAATTTTATTAGTTAATTTTCCGGTGTGAGTGTATGAAATTTTTCTTTGTTTAGTTGTTTGTACGGGTACACCAGTCCTGTTACTTTTTAGTGTTCCGTACGGAACACTTATAAGATCACTTCGGTGTCTGTCCGTCTGTCTGTCCGTCTGTCCGTCTGTCACACCCGATTTTCTCCGAAACTATTTGTCATAGAAAGTTGAAATTTGGTAGTAATATAGGAATTGATGGCCTCATCAGAGCCATGTAGTTTTGAAAGTTAAATTTTGACTTAAGGGGTTAGTTTTGGGGGGTGAAATCGGAAGTGAAAAAAAATTTTTTTACTAGGTAATCGAATGTGGTGTCAAATGAAAGCCTGTGAAAACACGAGTAAAAAATATATATATAATGTAATACTTGCGCGCACTTTTCTTTGTATTATTTTTAAAAAAATCGCGAAAAATCGCTGTCCACCCGCCTTATCTCGGAAAGTACTTATCAAAAAATTTTGAAAAAATTCTGGAATATTCTCCACG
>CM032455.1:110250995-110305995 GCA_019049505.1 Pachyrhynchus sulphureomaculatus
TTCCCAATTCACTAGCTTTCTCTTGTAAAGTATAGCCGGTAATAGTAATATGTTCATGTCGTTTTTGACTAAACCATTTAAGGAGTCCTTTATGGACTTTGTTATATGTAGATTTTCTTGCTTTTTTACAACTAAAGTTTCTTTTATCATAGATTGATAAGATTTCTGGTCTCTTCTTCCATATGGTAGAAACCGTAGATTTAGTTAAATTAACTGTTGGCAAACATCACTTTGTTTAGCTCCATTTTTTATTTTCCTTATAATATCGTGTTTGTCTTTTAAAGTAAACGTGTTTTTGTGTACTCATTTTAAAATAAAAACTTAAACATTCACTTTGCTACTTTGATCAACTATGCATTAGAACCGCATAAAACAACAAGTGAATTGAAAATAAAACTGCTCGTACTAGCGACGCGGCGGAAACAAGTAGAATAGTGGTTCCCAGCCAGTTTAGGTGAATTCCCTAGATCAGGGGTGCTCAAACTTGAACTGCTGGCGATCTACCTCAATATTGTTAGACTACGATCGATCGACTCTGAGAGGCTGCAAGTAAGTGTGATGCAGGATTGTCGTCTAGGTAGGGTGTATCGTGGCATAGATATTAGTTTTCCGCACAATATGCATTTTTTTAGTCAAGGTAAGTGTAGGTCTGCTCTAAAATGTCAATGAAAAACTCATAATTATTCAAAATTGCGAGTTTATTGGTTCTTACAAAACAAACGAGTTCTAGTGTCTAAACTTAACTAAAGAGTGACTTTGGATGTTGAAGCGTGGCACCGCATGTCCTCAGCATACTTTTCATAAGATGGTACGTAATTACCGAGTGATAATCGCAAGCATGATGACATATGTTCGTCAGTTAGTCGATTGCGATATTTTGACTTAATTATCTTCATTTCAGAAAATGCAGACTCGCACAAGTAAGTTGACCCAAACATTGCCGTCAGTTGAAGGGCGATTTGCCTTAGATTCGGATATTTATCTTCAGATATAAAACACATCATCATGTATCAGATGCTGTGGCTTTGAGATGTATATCTGATATAATCTGCACCAACTCATTTTCAACAGAACATGAGTCCATGTTAAACTGACTTGCTATTTCAGTAGCTAATTCCTCAATGTTTTTACACGAAAAAGGATAACTCATAAATGATGCGATATTTGCCAATTTACTGAAATCATAAAAACTGGCCCAAAATATTTGATAATTCTGCCTCATAAATATCATAATTCAACTGAGGAATCCTTGCTTTCAAAGATGGAAAAATTTTCAGATCCTTTCTTTTCAGTTGATCTATCATAAGTTGCAATTTACTTTTGAATGCGTTTATTGCGCTAATCATCTCAATAATAGTTTTTCCTTTACCTTGAAGCTCCAAATTAATGGTGTTGTGATGTCTGTCAAAAATGCCAAATCAGTCAGCCATTTTCCGTTTTTCAGCATCTGAGTGTCATCACCTCTTTCGTCCAGAAAAGCTGTTATTTCGGGCAATAATTCTTGAAACCTTTCTAGGAATTTTCCGCGACTCAACCACCTGACGTCCGTGTGAAGAACTAAATCAGTGTGTTCAGCTGACTCACTATCTTCCAACTGCAATTTAAAGAGCCGTCGTTGCAAGCTACGTGCACGGATAGAATTCACAATTTTTATTGCAATGCCCATAATCTCCTCCATGTTTAGAACTTTTGAACACAAAACTTGTTGATGTATAATGCAATGGAAGGAGAAAAATAAAGGGAAATCATCATTAGCTCGACACAAAACCGTTTTTGTTTCCAGTCATTGCTGGTGCTCCATCGGTTTGTTACAAAATTAAAGAACACGTCATATATATCTTCGCCACGGGTCTTTCCTTTCAGAGGAATCATTGTCAAAAACTCTTCCTTAGCCGACATGTCATTGAATACCATTCGAATAAAAATACACAGCTAGGCAGTCAGTGTCTGTCATATCGGTGGATCCGTCGAACTGTAAAGAAAAGTATGTACATTCCATGATATCATGTTTTAGTTTATCTGCCATGTCCTGACTCATGACTTCAACACGCCTTGTGACAGTCGGACGAGATAACTGAAGTTCTCTAATAGCAGACATAATCTGTTTTATTTTTAAAATCTCCAAATAAAGTCTCACTCGCTTCAGTAAATGCTTCCTTCACAATCAATCCATCATCAAATGGTTTTTTGTGTTTCGCCAATATATGAGATATTTTAAATGACGCGATCGTTGCAGCTTTTGATTGTTTGGCTGGTCTTGTAAACATGGTTTGTTCTTTTTTCAAACAAGTTATCTAATCACGTACTTTTCGTTTTCTTAATTCACTCTGTGACGGAAAATCCTTTTCATAGTTTTTATGAACCGTTTTATGATGCCTCTCTAAGTTCCCACGCTTAGGTATTGCAACTGACGCACGGCAAATGAGACAAATGCACTTATCCTTTACCATACAAAAGAAAAATTCTTCCTCCTAATCGTTATTAAAATGATAAGTTTTACTTTTCTTTGCCGCACTCATTTTGGACTATTTATTAATAAACTTTGTATCGATGTATCGCCTTCAAATTACAACTCAGACTGACTCTTATTCCTGCAGGCGCAACATTTATATCGGCGCAAACGAAGCCTCGAATGTTCCCGTCAAACACGCCGCCCGAAGTTTCTAGAAAAATCGGCGGGAATCAAAAACGCGGCTTTTCTTTGACAAGTACCGCGCGTTCCTTTGATAAAGCCGCCTTTTGCCGCTAGCAGGGGGTTATTACGATAAAAGAAAGTGATGAGGGGGTTATTCTGACCTAATTGTGGATCGAATAAATTTTAGTAGTTTATTCATTACATTTTGTTTTAGTTACCTAAAACAAAATCTGTGAATAGTTCTATATCGGAATTTTTTTCTCGAGATCGACTCAAAAAGCACTCGCGATCGACCGTTTGAGCACCCCTGCCCTAGATCAAGTCGCTTTATTCGGAAGTTCGTTATAACCGATAAAAATTTGCATTGGTCTTATGGAAGTTTTTTCGGGCATTATAAAATAGTTCGTTTTAACCGGAAATTCGCTATATATATATATATATATATATATATATATATATATATATATATATATATATATATATATATATATATATATATATATATAATATAATATAATATAATATAATATAATTTCTCATCTTACCTCTCTCTGTTCCATGAGTTTTGAGGCATCAGCGATATCAACAGGACATGATAACGATTTCGGTATTAAAATAAATATTTTATGAACTTCAAATTTAATTTTTTCTGTAGACTCGTAGTCTTGCATCAGTTCCTTTAAATTCTTATTCTGATCGCCGGTTTTGGGGAGAATATAGTTAAGATATCCATAGAACATTGAGTAAGCCATTCCGGCTCCATAATCCAGTCCGTTTCCTTTGGCTATACTTATAGAATCAAATATTGGATTACTGTCCTAAAAGAGCATAAATAAATGATTAAAAAGAAAAAACTTCATTATAAAATATTGACTAAAAACATGAAAAAAAGTTCATTATTAAACGTCGGCGATTTTGGAGACATGGCACGATGATAAGTTACACCTGAAGTGATAGAGGCAGACATAATTTTTTCAAAATTTCCTGCTTTCACTGCGGAGATTTATACAGGGTTAATGCGTTGATTATCAGCATGGTCCACAGATTTTATGAAGCGTCGACCATTATCATAAATAACAGGAATCCCTCTCTGACACGCATTTGTCAAGTATGAGAGAGAAAGAAAAAATTACAATTTTACTTTCGTTTCTAGCCTGATAAAAGTTTTGTAATCTTTTGTTTTATGAAGCATAAAGTTTTTTGTCGTGCAGATCATAGTTTAAAGTGAAACAATTAAAAAAAAACAGAGAAATATTTCTTTAGTGCTAAATTTAAACAGAAATTAAGAAACACCATCCAATATATAGAAACTAACAAAACGTTAAAAAAAATCAATCAGACAAACGAAAACAATTAGAATGCCAGATTGAAAAAATTATCGAAAAAAATAAAAACATGAAAGCAATCGGAGGAAATTTGGGTAAAGTTTTAATTAATAGTCTAAAATATGAAAATAGACAAGAAACAAAAGATCGAGACGAAATACTACGAATAATTGAAAGTTATTATAGTAAACTGTACGAATCAAAAAATGATCCACCAATGGAATTTAAAAAAGACATAAAGAGAAAAGTACTCAACGTCAACTCTGAGGAAATACCAGAAATAACAGATTATATCAACCTTGAGGAACATGAAAAACAACAAAGCACCAGGTACAGATGAAGTGATGGTTGAATTAATGAAGGAAGGAGGTGAACTGATTGTACAAACATTGAAAATACTGTTCAATAAATGCCTAAGTGTAGGAGAAATACCAGCTAATTGGAATACTTCCTCAACAATATTGCTCTTTAAGAAAATATTGGATAATTACCGTCCAATATCCCCATTGTCGCAGACCTATAAGTTGTTTACTAGAATCATTATCAATAGGCTAGTAAACAAACTGGAATCGAACCAAACAATTGAACAGGCAGGTTTCAGAAAAAACTTCAGCACCAGTGATCACTTGTTAACTATCGGAACCCTCATTGAGAAAGCGACAGAAAATAATTTAACACTTTACCTAATATTTATTGACTATCAAAAGGCATTCGATAGTATTGAAATCTGGGCGGTGGAAAGGGCTCTAAATAATAATAGAATTGACACAGATAATAAGATCGATATATATTAATACGAAGAAACACACGAAAAAACAAAACCTATACCCATAAAACGAGGTGTGCGACAGGGAGACCCAATGAGCCCTAAACTGTTTAATGCCGCATTGGAGGATATTTTTAGAGATCTTGAGTGGGATAAGATCGGAATAAATGTAAATGGAGAAAAGCTACATCACTTGAGATATGCCGACGATGTGGTAATAATATCTAACAATGCAGAAGATATACAAGAGATGTTAAGTGATATTAAGGAAAAATCAGAAAAAGCAGGATTAAAATTAAATAAAAAGAAAAACAAAAGCCATGACAAATGACCATAACCCGCAAGAAATAAGGATAGACAACGAAATACTTGATTATGTAGAAGAATATATATATATATATATATATATATATATATATATATATATATATATAACACATGGGCTGAAAAGTCCCGGGCCTAACACATAGATATACTAACCTTCAAAAGACAGCTCTTAAAATTTCATGATATTCTATTCATTAGTTTGTGAGTTATTGTGCTAAGAGTGACGCTACTTTTGTTATAACATATATATAATAAAACGTATAAACGTATGCAGATGGACTGGAACAAAAAACATCAAAAAAATCCATAAAAAATCGTTTTGATACAATGAAGTTGCGTGAGTTAGCGGTAAACTCAATCAAACCGCAGAAAAAAAAGAAGAATCAGACTGGCACGGGCAATGCTTTTGGTAAACAAAGATACATCCTGAATAACAAGACTAAGAAGAAATAATATATAACCAGTGTGTAACAAGACTTACCAGTTCTCACTTACGCAGCACAAACTTGGACACTGACTAGGAATATAATGGATAGATTGGCCAAAACACAACGAGCAATGGAGCGCCAAATGTTGAATATAAAGATAAAAGATAGGATACGAAACAAATATATTAGGGAAAAAACTAAACTAATAGATGTAAAAGAACATATAGCAAGCCTAAAATGGAGATGGGCTGGACAAACAATGCGACAACCGGACAATCGTTGGAATAGGAAGATGCAGGATTGGAGACCCTGGTTGGGAAAGAGATCAAGGGGCAGGCCTCAAGTGGAAAGACGATCTAAAATTTACGGCCGGCCTAGTGTGGATAAGAGAAGCACAGGACCGGGATAAGTGGAGAACAAAAGGGGAGGCCTATGTCTGACAATGGATGTAACAAGGCTATGAAAAAGAAGAAGAAGGCATCTCACATGGATCAGTACATGAGATCTTAACTGATGTTGAGAAAGCTAATTACAAGATGGGTGCCGCATTTGCTAACATCGGAACAAAAACGCTCCCGCGAGAAACTTTCCAACCAATATTTGGCTCGTTTCACAAAGAAGAAAACTGATTTTGTTCGTCGATTTGTAACTATGAATGAGACTTGGGTTAACCAGTATGATTCTGAACTGCGACAATAAATCGCACAGTGGATTGAGCCTGGCTCCAAAGCAGCCAAAGTGATTAAAGTCGTCTAAAAAAATTATGGCATCAGTTTTCTGGGATGCAAAAGGAATGTTTGTTAAAACCTTCAGGAGAGTATTACTGCAATCTTCTGGATGAAAAGTTCGTGAGAAAAGGTTCGGTTTGCAGAAGAAAAAATCATTTTTCATCATGATAATGCACCTGCTCACAGAGGTGCTTTGGCAAAGGCAAAACTGGTCGAATTGAAGTACGAATTGTTGGAACGCTATTCGCCAGATCTGGCTCCATCTGACTTCCATCTGATGGATCCAATGATAAAGTGATTGCATCCGTAGATGGGTATTTTGAAGGTCTTCCGGAAAACCACTTCAGAAATGGGGTAAATGAATTGGAAAATCGCTGGAAAAAATGTATTGAGCTTAAGGGAAATTATACTGAAGAATAAATGTATTTTGACTCATTAATTCATCTTGTTTTCATTTTTTCAAAACTTACTGACCGCACCATCTGTTGTCTGAAATGAGGATTTCAGACAACAGATGGTGCACCAATTCAGTTTGTGCTATAAAGATTTGACACTGCCCCATTTCGTTGTGTCATCAACAAGTGTCAGACGCGCACGAGTGATAAATTAGAAAAGTGTGTGCATAGTGTTGTGTTCAATATGTCAAAATTTATACTGAACAAGGAGCATTAGCGGACAGCATTAATTTTTTGTTTTCATTTGAAGAAAACTGCATTGCGATTACTTCGAGAGATGGTTTCGGCGTTTCAAAAGTGGTGACTTCGATGTTGCAGACAAGGAACGTGGAAAACCGCCAAAAAAATACGTTGTTACGTTAGTCAACAACCTGTTTCCAATCGGCTACGAGAGATGGGAAAGATTCAGAAGACCGGTAGATGGGTACCACATGAGTTGAACGACAGGCAAATGGAAAAGCGTAAAAACACGTGTGACATTTTGCTCGCTCAGTACAAAAGGAAGTCGTTTTTGCATCGTATAGTTACAGGGGATGAAAAGTGGATTTATTTTGAGAATCCCAAGCGCAAAAAATCATGGGTAGACCCAGGCGCACAATCCACATCGACCGCAAGACCGAATCGCTTTGGCAGAAAGACGATGCTCTGTGTTTGGTGGGACCGGAGGGGCGTGGTCTATTATGAGCTGTTAAAACCTGAGGAAACGGTTAATACTAAATATTACCAACAATTGACCGATTTGAACGGTTCGCTGCTTGAAAAAAGGCCAGAATACCGAAAGAGGCAACACAAAATCATTTTTCTTCATGACAATGCTCCATGACATACGGCAAAACCAGTTCGCGACACGTTGGAAGCACTCAGCTGTGAAGTTCTACCCCATGCGGCGTACTCACCAGACTTGGCTCCTTCCGATTACCACTTGTTTGCATCGATGGGTCACGCACTTGCTGAGCAGCGCTTTGGTTCGTACGAAGATGTGAAAAAATGGCTCGATGAATGGTTCGCAGCAAAGGGGAAGATTTTTACTGACGTGGTATTCACAAATTGCCCGAAAGATGGGAAAAATGTATAACAAGCGATGGAGCATACTTTGAATAAAGCACTTTTTTATCATTCTTCCGAATTTAACATGTTTTTTTAGAAAAAAAATCCGCATTTCATATTTGTACACCTGGTATATATATGTATATATATATATATATATATATATATATATATATATATATATATATATATATATATATATATAAATCCTAAGTGAAAAACAGTCAAAATTAAACACTATTTTTATAAAATTGTAGACCATTCTATTAGAAATTTGGTTTTGGCCTCTGTATTTTGGAATGGAATCATTTTCATCAACTATGCTGAGAAGGGAAAATACAACACTTACAAAGTCCACAATTATGTGGAAATCAGTTAAAATACTTTATTTTTATAACATTCTACATTTTCGCTCAAATGAAACAAAATAAACACATTTTCATAAAATTCTTAACTATTGTATATCAAGGGTTATTGAATGAGATTGCTTATGGCGCGCTAAGCAGAGGGCGCCTGGCTTGGATCTACAGTCCCTGGCCAAATTATTAGACGCACTGTATTTTTTTTTTAGTAATTTTATGTTTCTTAAGAGTTTTTATGCAATAATGATATATTTAAACTACAACATATTGATTTTTATTTAAAAGAATTGTTGTAGACTACATATTTGTATTTATTTTTAACATATGGCAACACTGTGTTGACAAAGTGATACATGAACGTAAAGAAGTACAAACCTGTATCAGTCGCGATCGGAATCGAGTCAGGTACGGACGTGTTTCTGTGGCTTTATGGACTGTGATTGTTTGTTTAATAGTTTTATACTACTCAGTTATTAGTTTATTTTGTATGCAGTGTTCTAAAAAAGTAATTGGACTATTTTCATTATGGGTAGAAAAGGCGATCTTTCACCACGTAAAAAAGCTGAAGTAAAGGCCCTTGTGATTGCGAAAACATTTACAAACCGAGAAATATCACGAAGATTGGAGGTTTCTGAAGCTAGTGTACGACGCATAAAAAAGAAAATTGAGTCAGGGAAGGAATTAAGCCCGAAAAGAAAGAAAAGATGCGGTAGAAAACCAATTTTCACTCCATGGTCAGAGAGATGTTTGAAGAAAATTTGTGTAGAAAACAGATTTGCTACCACAAAGGTAATAAAATCACAACTCCAGGATGCTAGCGTAAATGCTTCTGAGCGCACTGTTCGAAGAAAATTGAAAGAATTAGATTTTAAGGCCTGTCGCCCCGCCAGGAATCCCAAGTTAACAGCTGCAATGAAAGCAAAGCGCCTGAAGTGGGCCAAACAATGGCAAGACAAAGATGTGGACTTCTGAAGATCGGTAAGATACAGCAATTTAATCAATAATTGATACATTATTATCATTTTCAGTTAAATAAAGCAAATAAACATGGAAGTTTATATATTTTTCCTATTTTTGACAGGTCTGCTTCAGTGACGAAAGCACATTCGAAATTTTGCAGAATAAAGCTCAGGATGTGCGTCGTCGTCATGGAGAAAAGTTTCATCCTGATTGTGTCGTCCCGACGGTTAAAACATCCCACCAAAGTGATGATTTAGTCAGTCATCAGCGGCAAGGGCACTGGACGTCTGTACGTCGTCAAAGGAATAATGAGGCAAGATCAGTACAAAGAAGTATTACAAAATCGGTTGGTTCCGCAGCTCAGAGAATGGTTTCCAAATGGGGAAGCATTCACTTTCATGCAAGATGGAGCTCCCTGCCACACTGCTCGGTCTGTTAAAGCTTTTTTGGCAGAAAAAAATATCCCTCTGTTGGATTGGCCCTGATATGAACCCCACTGAAAATGTGTGGGAGCTGATGAAAAGAGAAGTGGCTAAAGATGTGATTACCAACAAAACCCGGCTCCTAGAAAAGATTATTCATGTGTGGAATCATCATCCTCAAATGCAGGAGACAGTACAATCTTGCATTGATAGCATGCCGCGCAGAATTAAAGCTTTGATAGCGGCTAAAGGTGGCTCAACTAAATATTAACATTAATTTCACTTTTCTTTAAAACTTAATAAACTTATGCTTTTCTAAATTAATGCTGTTTTATTTATGTCAAATAAATAGGTAATTGATTGGATAATATAAAAATAAAAAACAAATCAATTTAAAATAATAAAACGGTACAATATCACTCGGTAATTAATATTTTACATGAAATCTTGCAGTGCGTCTAATAATTTGGCCAGGGACTGGCATGTTTCACAAGGACTTTAAAAAAGGCAAAGAAAACGTCAAGAATGAGAAACGCTCGGGCGTCGGTCAACGTTGCGCACATCAAAGTGCGGAGGGTGAAGAGTGTTTTGTACTGAGACTGATGGTTAAATGTTCGTTAAATAGCCGATAAGCTGGGGTTTATAAGACCAAGTGTGTTTAACATCATGACAAAAAAAATGTGGAAATGTGAGGGTTTTGCGTGTCAGAGCAGAAATCTCAACCACGGTAACACGCCGGGCACAAAAATGTACCGATGCTGACAAACTCTGCTTATAGCGCGGACTTTTCCCCATCTAACTTTTTTCTCTTTCTACGCCTAAAATCCATCTTAAAAGGACAGCATTTCGTAACCATCGGGAACATACACGCGACTGTTATACGAGATTTAAATAGACTATCATTATCGGACTTCCAGTTCTGCTTTGATTAATGGCTAAGGCTAAATGTACTGATACACAAGGGTGCTACTTCGAAGAATATTAGGTGTATCTGGAACAGTTTGCAATAAATCATGTTTTGTGGAACCAATCCCATTATTTTTTGGACAAACCGAACAGAATGTGTTCAATTTTAAAGTTAGAACAAACACGTGTAAAACACATGTAATGTCAGTACTTGCCTATTGTATAATATTGTATTATCTGTGCTTAACTGCGAATAAACAACATCTGCAAAGAATTCACTGTCGATTTATTTTTAGATCAAGAAAGTACGAGAATGTCCTTGGAAAAATAATGCAATTTAACTGGTTAAAAGTGTTTAACTTGCTTTATATTATCATTTATTGCTCGCTTGTTTTTCTCTATATATTTCATTTTTTCCGCAATGAAACTCACAATATTTTCATTACGTCAAATACTCTATGCTCCAGCATAACCAGTTTATTTTCAGCGTTGTTATTCCTATAGTGCTTATGTGCTACAAAAACTTTACAAACAATTTTACTTGTACTTCTCGCGCACTTTTTCTAACGAGAATTAAAATACGAGGGTGGTTCAATAAGTACCAGTGTTTGAAGACAGGTGGCGTTGCTAAGACAAGTTGTTATTACTATCGTGTGCCGTCACCTGCTAGATGACACCAAAAAAAAATTGAGACTGATTCATAGGTTAGTCTGCATTTGGAAGCCATTTCAGTAAGTAGTGTAACGTGTTTGCCGCTAAGTTGGAAAAAGTGCAGTATCTTTTTTTTTATCATTCACCTCCCCGCCTGAGTAGGGATTTTACCTTTTTTTCATATCCTAAGGATATCGGCGAGGATGTCGTAATACCCGTCAACGTTGTCCAAGTGCTGAAACATACATTTTTTTGTATTTCACAGAACCTTTTAGACAACGCGGTAGTGCTGCCACGGACGTTATTGCATTTCTGCGAACAACTACTACCTATGTACGTGGCCAGGCCAAATACACTTTAATAAATTAATAAATAAGTATACCAGACCTGCGGGATTGAACCTCCGACCTTCTGCACCGTAAGCAAGGTTCAGTGATTCGGTTTTTGCATTTGGATGGGAAAACGTGTGACGAGATAAAAGCGAAATTAGATACTGTTTATGGGGACCCGTCGCCATCAATGACAACAGTCAGATATTGGTTCAACGAATTTAAACGTGAATGAACATCCGTTTTTGATGAGAATCGCCCGGGACGCCCATCTGATGTGGTTACCGAGGAAATTATTGAAAAAGTCCACGACATGATTCTCGCTGATTGTCGAACGACAATTAGCAGAGGCTATAAGTGTGTTGACAGGATCGGTAATTAATATTGTACATGATAAGTTGGCTATGAAAAGTTATCGGCGCGGTGGGTGCCGCAATTCCTCACCGTGGGGTACAAGCGGGTGCGGCTTTCAACTTCGAAGCGGTATTTGGAGCAATTTAAGTGAAATCCGAAGGACTTTTTGCGCCGAGTTGTCACCACCGATGAGACCTGGATTCATCATTATACACCCGAAACAAAGCAACAATAAAAACAATGTGTTGCTTCCGGAGAATCTGCTCCAAAGAAGGCGAAGACGGTCCTACAGGCCGGAAAGTTATGGCGACGAATTGGGATGCAAAGGGCATCATACTCATTGACTTCTTAGAAAAAGGAAGAACAATCACTGGACTATACTATAGTGAGTTATTGGACCGCTTGGACAAGTAATTGAAGGAAACACGGTCCCATTCAGCGATGATGGAAGAACTGTTTCATCATGACATGCTCCAGCACATTCATCCGGAGTTGTCGCCGCTAAACTTCTTGAATTGCGTTATGAATTGCTACCGCACCTGACTCCTTACGATTTCTTCTTGTTCCCAAACATGAAGGAATAGCTTGCAGGAAAAAAAAAATCAGCTCAAATGAGGAGGTCATCGCCCAGACAGAAGCGTATTTTGGGGAGTTGGATAAATTATTATTTTTTGGAGGGGTTAAAAAAATGGCAAGGGCCTCGGGAAAAATTATATAACACGTAGGCTGAAAAGTTTTTGGTCTGACACATAGATGTCGCCCTTTTCAAAAAAATCCATATAATTTTTAGGAAATAACAACCTACAAACGATACGTGTCAAAATTTCACGACATTTCGACGATTAGTTTACAAGTTCCAGTGGTTTTAGTGACGCTAGTTTTGATATTTTGAAAACAATGGAAAAAATCGAATTTCGTGTGTTGATTAAACACTTTTTTTGATTGGAAAACATACCGTTCAAGTAAAGCAATGGCTTGATAAGTGTTACGGGGGCTCTGCATCTGAAAAATCACTCATCATTTCCTGGTATGTTGAATTTAAATGCGGTCGTACAGACACAAATGATACTGAACGCTTTGGACGTCCAAATGAGGTGGTTATACCGGAAAACATAAAAGAAAATCCACAAAATTGTTTTGGATAACGGTAAAGTGAAATTGCGTGAGACAGCTGACACCCTAAAGATATCAAAAGAACGTGTTGGTCATATTTTGCCTGAACATTTGGGCATGAGAAAGCTCTGTTCGAAATGGGTACCGCGTTTGCTCACAGTGGACCGAAAACAACAACAGGTTGATGATTCTGCGCGCTGGTTCGACTTGTTTAAGCGCAATAAAAAGGATTTTTTCATGCGATATGTGACAATGGATGAAACATAGATTCACCATACATACTGGAATCAAATCGGCAGTTAGCGCTGATTGGGCAGCTGTCGGTGAAAAGCCGCCCGAAGTAACCAAAGACACAACAGTTGGCTGGGAAGGTTTTGGCCTCTGTATTTTGGAATGGAATAATTTTCATCAACTATGCTGAGAAGGGAAAAACCATCAACAGCGAATATTATACAAAGTCATTAATGCGTTTGATGGCAGAAATCGCAAAGAAACTGCCCCAAATGAACAAGAAAAAAGTGCTCGTTCATCAAGACAATGCATCGTGTCACAAGTCATTGGTTACGATGGCAAAATTGCATAAATTGAAGTTCGAATTGTTTCCTCATCTACTGTATTCTCCAGATTTGGCCCCCAGCGACTATTACCTATTCGCAGACCTCAAAAAAATGCTTGCGAGAAAGAGATTTGGCTCCAGTGAAGAAGTTATCGCCGAAATTGAGGCCTATTTTGAAGGCAAAGACAAATTCTTCTACAACAAAGGTATAGAAATGTTAGAAAAGCGTTGGAGTGATTGTATCGCTCCTCAAGAAGACTATATTGATGAATTTTGCAAAAAAATGTGTTTTAAGTAGCTAGACCAAAAACTTTTCAACCTACTTGTTACCTAAATGTTGAAAAATAAAAAAATTGTTTTAGAAAAAATGGCGTCTCCAATCCTAACACGGGTACTTATTGAACCACCCTCGTAGTTAGTGGGGAGATGTTCATAATGCTGCAAATTAAAAACTACCTATCATGTTATTTGTATTAGTTACGGATTTGGTTGATTGATGATTAGCTATTGTGATATGTATCTGATTATTTCCTCTCTTTAATAACGTTTGTAAGTTTTATTATTATAAGTGAGACACTGATTGGTTCTTCTTTCATTAGTGATGGGTTAGTACATACATATGAACAGTTTAGAATGTATAAACTGACTCCCATTTTTATGTTTCCAGTCGGTCAAGTAAAAACGTATCGGCTATAACTAATCCTTTCTTTTTGAGGGGTTATTGTTGGGGCCCCTGCAAACAATTCTTTGTGGAAAGAGATTAATTTTTAACCTTATTTATGGTTAAATATACATACATATTTCAGTGCCCTCGTAGTTGCTAATGCTAAATGACTAAAAATACTTTCATAAATTGTACGTGTCTTCATGTACCACTCGTAACGTACATCAAAGTAATAAATAAATCATTAAAATCGCGGAGTTTTGATGTCAAAATATTCTTTAAAAGTATTTTCTCTCGAATTTACAGAAATGTATCAAAATATAATTAATCAAAAAATATTTTATATTACATTAAAATACTTTCAGCCGTTTTGTGAAAACCTCTATATGGGTCTTAGCAGTTTATTGCTTTTAATAATTTGCCTTTTATGCAACAAAGTTTTGAGCAATGACTCTATGAAACCATCGAAGCTCGAAGATCATCTAAGAAGGTGTCATCCTGATAAAATAGGTAAAGATTTAAAATATTTTCAAACATTGAAGGAAAAATATGAAAAGAGACCCACCGTGCACAGTATGTTCGCTTCAACGTCTCAAAGTAAGGATGATGGCTTGCGGGCATCTTACAATATCTCATTGCTTATAGCGAAATCTGGAAAACCGCACACCATCAGAGAACAGTGAATTTTACCTGCTGTTGAAGAGGTTTTAAAAACTGTTCTGCACAAACCTCCATTTGACGTACTCAAAAGAATTCCTTTGAGTAACAACACTGTACAAAGACGTATTGATGAAATAAGCTCTGATATTGAAAGCTTCTTATGTAATTATCTACAAACAACTCATTTTTCTATTCAACTGGACGAGTCAACTTTACCTGGTAATGAAGCATTATTATTGGCATATGTTCGATTTGTTATGGACGAAGAAATCCATGAAGAGCTGCTATTCGCGAAAACTTTGGAGACTGACACTAAAGGCGAATCAATATTTAATGTCCTGAGTGATTTTTTTAAGGAAAAATCGATTCCATTTACAAACATTATATCGGGCGATATCGTGGGTTTATAAGCCATCTTAAAAGAATTATACCAGGAGTAACTGCAAGTCACTGTGTCATCCACCGACAACACCTGGTAGCAAAAAATTTGAGTGATAGATTGCACCAATCGCTTCAATTTGTGATTAGAGCAGTTAACAAAATAAGAAGCAATGCGTTGAATACCCGTTTATTTGCACAATTTTGTGACGAAAATGATGAAGACTTCCAACGATTGCTCTTACATACTGAAGTACGCTGGTTATCGAAAGGTGCATGTTTAACAAGATTTTACTCAGGCTGCATATGTTTCGCGCTTCGAGGCTGTATTCCTTTGTAATCATCCAAAAGCCGCCTACAGCGGCTGCTAAGTATATGTCGAGGGTATTTGTTAGCAAGTGGTTGAAACGATATTCTCGGTTAAAAATGTTGATGATCTACCAGAACATGGTTCGAGAGGAAAAGTGTCGGACAAGGACGAAAAAATAATTATTAACACGTTTTCCCGAAATCCTCAATTAACTTTGCACAAAAACTAAAGCGAATAGTTTGGATATATCGTTTGAAACGATTCGCGCTCACGTCCGGGCTAACGATTTGAGGTGGTAGAGTAGAATCACCAAATCATTGCTGCCCGAAAAACACAGAGGGAAACGGCTCGCGTGGGCAGAAGAAAACATAGATCGGGAGTGGAGAAATTTATTTTTTCCGACGAAGCTTTATTTTGGTGTTATGTTATCACTCCTTTGAGCATGGTGAATTTCCACTAACCGACAGGCGCACTGTGAAACACCCTGTGAAAATCCATGTTTGGGGATGTCTTTTGGAAAAAGATTTTAGGAAACCCTTCATCTTTATCTACAGTTTAAAAGCTGAAAAAATGCCCAGGATTGACAAGAAGGCATTAGTACTGACTGCCAAAGGGTGGTTTGTCGATAAAAATTACGAGTGAATTCTTCAATAGGAGAACGATCTCAAACATCGGAGTGAAACGTGTAGCCAGTGGAAAGAGAAATCAGGTATCGTCGCACTAGATTGACCATCCCAGTAGCTTGATGGAAACCCAATCGAGAACGTGTGGTAGTACATCAAGCTGAAGCTTCATAGTAAAAAGGTGTATAGTTAAGCAGCTATCACGGCAAATTCGGGCAATTTGGAGATCTTTGCCCCAAAAATACGCGGAAAATCTCGTTCGAGGGTATGCTCCGAATGTCAGGCGATCATCAACGGTGGGGATTGGACGAACTACTGAATCATTAGCATTTTAATGGCAATCTCCAATGGTGTAAAAATTTTTTAAATAAATATATTTTTAATGAAGAAGACCCGTTCTTACTTGACCGACTATAAGCAATGAACAAATCGGATAACTTTATAAATTATGTATAAAAAGGATTAGTGTTGAGTAGCCGGTACTAGTCAGCTAGACTTCACCCTCTAAAAAATGTACACTTTATCCAATTAGGAAAATATTATTATCAATAATTAATAAAATTTACTTAGTTCACACAACAGAAATAATATTTAAAAACATTATACGTGCGTTAAATTAGTAACGCGAGGGTCCGACCCTGGCATGTCTCCAAAATTGTTAACGTCTAAATATATTATAATATATACAGTACGGTGGTCACATGGTATAGGGGGGAAAATATTTTCATCGTAATGCCGGCGGGAACCCCCTAAAATTTGCCATTTATCTAAAAAATAATATTTGCAGAGTTTTAGCTCAATTAAACAACGTTAACCCATGCCTCATCGAAGTTAAAGCTGTAAAATTCGATTTTTTGCAAAAAAATCGTGGTTTTTCCCTCATAAAAAGAAAACCATTTCATCCTAGAAACCCGACTCTTGTTTCATTTCATAGGAAATGTGGTTGTCTTAAAGTTTTACTCCTACCACTTATTTGTCAAAACTTATATATTTGAAGATATTCATCATCCAAGATCGGACATGATTTGAATCCTCAAATTCGACCTGTTTAAAAAACGAAAGAGAAAAATGGCAACAAAGTTACCTAACTTAAATAGGTTTGATCATTTTTTGTTTCCTTTAACTTATAAACAATTATACAAATACAATTATTATACAATATATAATAAAACATAAAATTTCATTTGATTTAACTTTATAAATAATTTTACGAATTGCGAGGTAGTGGGTACCTACTTAATATTTAGTTCTATTCTTTAAAAGGTTTGTTTTTGTTACAAAAAAGCTATTGCTAAAGACCCTTTTATCAGAGAATTTTACCTGGATTGTCATAAACTACACCCCTTCTTTTTTGTTCCTTGTCTGGGATGCCCGGGGAGAAGTCAGAGAGTTTTAGTTTACGTTTGCCTTTCAAGCAGTGAACATTTCAACAACGTTCGTTTAGTGACTTTTCTGTGGGGTTTGCGGGACAATGTCTTCTACCTCATTAATGACCCATGCTTGTTCGGGTTCGAGTTTGAGTTCAAAGCAGAAAGAAATGGTGTATTTAATCGGCACATATCTCATCAAATCAGTAGCAGAAAATTATCGTCTAATTGTTAAGTTTTATGCAGTTTATTTTATAATATACGGCAAGAGAAACTAAATACCAGAGAAGCTGCAAGACTTACAATACAGGAAGCTTTAATTTTTTGGGAGAAAGCTAAGATACCAACCAGACACCTGAAAGATTGTGTTGCAAAATTAGAAAAACTGTACGAAGAGTGGAGAAAACTGCAAAAAAAAAACGCTAAAAGATCTAAAAGCACATCGCAAAATAAAACAGTAGAAGCTTTCAAGTCATTCAAGTCATGGACGTTTGTTTATTTATAATCAATATTTGCGTAAAAGCGTGGTTTAACGCCCCCACACCCACTTTGGCCCCAACCAAAACCTACAATTGTTAAAATCTTTTGTGAAATACAGATAAATTGATAAAGAACTTGTAGACAAGGCACTGTCTAAAATGGTAAAACATCTGTGGTATCTCAATTCGGAGCTTGTCGCATTGTCATTTTTTGATGAAACTTTAGAAAAAAATGTCAAAACGAGCATGGTTGCAAAATGTCTAAAATTAATCTCCATCTACGATGATAGGGATGTAAAAGCAAGGCTCAATCTCGAACAAGTGGATGATTTATTGGACAAAAAAATTGATTCTTTTGTTTCTCGTCAAACTTTAAATTTTTTCAAGAGATTTGAAATTGATGCAAACTTTTTAAATACTGATTCCGATGAATGGTGTGACAATTCACACTATTTAAAAGCTAACAAAATAGAAAACTGTTTTTATAAGGTTGTCAATGACACAGATGAAAGAGGTGTAAAATTAATTCAAGACTTCAATTCCTGTTTGACGAAAGATGAAGAACAACAGCAGTTTCTGTTACAAGTTGTATCTGAATGTAGAAAAATTTTTCCTGACTCATCAAAGGCCACCTTATTTAAGCCATTACCACCTTGATCTAATAATAAATTGTAAATGTAAATAATAATAATAACTTCTTTCCTTTATATTGCTTCCTTTTTTTATAAGTAAACTTTAAAAAATAAAATTTGAACATTATTTCTTCTCATTTTTATACCTTTTTGCTTTTCTTTTCTCCTAAATCCTCCATTTTCAATTTGGATTTTACTCTATTTACTTTTCAAAACAGTTTTAACTAAACCCTTTTTTATGTACATACTGAAAAAATAAATAAAGTAAAATCTAGAGAGCCGGTGTAATTAAATCTTGCAATGTTTTTAGACATTTTCATAAAACATCAATTTTCATAAAAAGTCAAAACTTCAACCTTGATGAGGCACAGGTTAACGTTATCCAATTGAGCTGAAACTTTACCAATCTCATTTCTTAGTCAATTGGCAACTTTTAGGAGGGTTCTCTCAAAAAATTTAAGCATTGATTTTTTTGCGACTACCCTAATATACAGTTATACACAGGATTACCCAGAATCAAGAAGAAATGGTACAGAATAATTATTTCTGATGCAGAAATTGTTTTAATTCATTTTCGTATTCTGCAGTTTTAACAATTCTAAACAGATTATATACCAGAGATTTAAATTAAGTAGTTTCAGTACTTTTCATCTAAAAAGTTACTTTTATTTTGGCAAACTCTACCGTAGTTCTAATAGCTTAAATTAAAGCAAAATACTTTTTTACTTTTTTTCTTATTTTTTGATAATTGATAACCTCAACTTTGGATTTATTTTGAGTTTAAAAAATCAACTGTGGATCAAGACAAATAGAAAGTCTCACTTAAAACACTTAGTACAAGTCCTATTGTACAGCCGGCCAAGTAAGAACGTGACTGCGCTCGTATTCTTGAAAAAAATGTGTTTCGAAAACAT
The DNA here is from genome assembly GCA_019049505.1 of Pachyrhynchus sulphureomaculatus. Taxonomy (NCBI): domain Eukaryota; kingdom Metazoa; phylum Arthropoda; class Insecta; order Coleoptera; family Curculionidae; genus Pachyrhynchus; species Pachyrhynchus sulphureomaculatus. Next base: position 110,270,387 of record CM032455.1, read on the forward strand.
TTGTTGCCATCAATGTATTCTTTGGTGTGCTAACAACGGCGTAATTACCTTAGTAAGTTTTTCTATCGCCTCCTGCATCAATAATGGCCTGACGTCTTAGAGGCATGCGTCGACGACATTTTCTGCATACTTGCGCGGTAATGATGTTCAAATTTTTCTAGTCTCGCAAGACAACTGAGTAAAAGTCCTCATGAGTCTTTCCTCTAAGCTTTCTCTTTATAAGGAACCAACCTTTTCAATAGGGTTGACGTCCAGCGATTGTAATGGCCACTCTAGTATCTTATCGTGGACCCAAGCGAGCCGCTTCACGACGTGATTTTCGCCAAGCAAAAGTTTCTGCAACGTGCTTTAAAATTTGAACTCATGAGCACGAAGATGTCGAATGGAACACATTCAAACCCACAGACATGTTTGGTTTTTCGACTTTCGGAGTGACTTTGCCTACCGAGCCACGTTTTAGCAAGTTGTCGACGTCTCGTCAAAACGTTTTACCCATTTCTTCACATGACACGGAGTTTTTAATATATTTTAGCGGCCGCGGAATGTGTCATTTTAAGCCCCTTTGGATGGGAACAAAGAAAGCCTCGAACCGACGCGCAAACAATGACAAAGTGATTCATTTTGGATTTTACGTGATTTCGACGGAAGTTCGAAATCAACTGATACTTTTACTAAAATGCGTCGTAGACAAAGGTTCCGTCTACCGATTTTTTGTTGAATCGCATCTACCAAAAGTGAATTATCGCGGACCTGTTCTTACTTGACTGTATAACATTTTTACGTTATGTTTTTTAAACCTTGTCGTCTTTACATAATTTTTTTTTATCCCTATGGCCACGATCGACTGCTTTTACTTTACTTACTACTTTATTTACGCATCTAATAATTTAAAAGAAAAATGGTGTTTGGAAGAATCCAGAAATAAAGAGCATTTATTTACTTACCAGGTCTAAAATCCTATGCAAGGAGAATAATATCGCAATAATCATCCAAAATTCCTTATTAAATGTTGGCCAACCATAACTGGCTAAGTAGTACACAGAATAGAGCATACAGAAAACAAACATTAAAATACTTTGTATATTAAAGGTAAAAGCCGCTTTTAACATTTTTCCATAATCATTTTCGTATCTTGAAAGACTATGCTTTTTTTCATGTATAAAAAGAATAATCCTGTGAGTCAGAACAATGAAGAAGTAGAATAGCAAGGTAAACATATAAACACCTAAAATATTTATTTGTTTAATACGTATTACAATAATTTATTAAATTAGAATGTTTAATATTTTACAACCTGTGGCTTAGCCAAATTGGGCTAGAAGCATATAGGGGCGGCCCTATAAATGTAGGAATTACGCCCCTTAGAAACGAGACTTTTTATTAACGGTTCTCACCCCCGGTCATCGATTTTTAAACTCGTAAGTTTTTGGAATAGGTAGAAGTTCTTTTTTGTGAAAAATCTCCTCCCTCCGGTTATCAGTTTTTAAACTGGGTGTAAGTTTTTAGAGTTTCACTGTAGGTAGGGTTCTTTTTTGTGAAAAATCCTCCCCCCCCCCGTCATCGATTTTTAATTTATTATGTTACGAGGGATTTAAGCTTACAGTCCGGTTAAAGGATCTTTTTTTTTCATTAAGGAGTTTGACGCCCCCTTCTATAAGTAGCTTCGCCTTCAGTGTTTTTTTTTTTGAACAAACGCCTTTTGCATCCATAGGCCTACGCCCCTTGAACCTAAGTATGCCACTGCTTACAACCAAGTGGCAAAACTGAACCCACTGTCATTTGGGGTACTGTAGTCCGCAGTGGGGAATATAGCTACCCGTTATAGGATATTTTAAAATGTTTCTTTGATAGTTTTAAACAATTAGTATAAAAATTTCCTCTCAAAATCTTCATTGTATTTATTTACGAGGGTGGATCAAATATAAACGAGACTTTCTGTACCCTAGGTCTAGCAATGTTGGTTGAGTTTGGTAGGAGTGGGAAGAATGATCGGTTGGCCTCGCCCGGCACATTCAGTGGTACAACTCACGAAGTCGGAGCGAGACATGCACCCTTCGATTGTGCAACGTGTCATTATTAAATTTCTCACGGGGATCAAACACTGTCAAGGCCTCGTGTGTTCGCCTGGCATAAGGAGTTCATGGGAGGCCGTGAAGAGGTCAAAAATGAGAGCCATGCATTGCAAGGTGCTTTTAACTGTTTTCTTTGACCGGTGCCGGCGTGGCGTTTTGCACGTTGATTTGTGCACGAACGTCGCACCATCAATGCAGCGTACTACTGCAACCTTTTGGATGAGGTTAAACTTGCTTATCGCCGCAAAAGACGTGGCCAACCGATAAGAGACGTGATTCTTCTCCATGACAACGCTCGACCCCACACTGCAACTCTCACTGGCGAAAAATTGGATAAAATGAGTTGGACTTGATCACCCTCCCTATAGCCACTCAAAGAAGCGCTGAGAGGCCAACGATTTGATGACAACGCAGTGGACGGCTTCGTGTGCAATTAGTTACTGACACGTCCCCCTTCCTTTTACGACGACGGTATCAAAAAGCTTCTGATACGCTGGAAAAAGTGCATTTCCAAAGCAGGAGATTATGTTGAAAAATTATATGTACTTATTTTTTTGTTATAGTAAATAAAAAAATTTAAAAAAATATCTCATTTGATCCACCCTCGTAATTTTACTCATATCTCGATCAATATGTAAATATTCTTGTCTAGAAGTAAATAATTAATGGTAAGCTTAAGACTATCATCTCTAGACGGATGGAGCCTCTAAAAGAAGTTTCTGCCGAGCTCTCTCTGCCTGTACTATACCCAAGAAATTAATCTTAAATCTAGGATTCAGAAGAGCTGAAACCAAATAATTATAATTTTCATCAAAATCGAATCGATTCTCTGTTTTACTTCTAAGCGAGGTTCTCCTGTTCAATAATTCAGAAGTCCTTAGAGAAGTCTCTTCCTTTACCTGATATTTAAGTAAAGTAGCAACATTTGGTATAACTTCCGAGATACATGAAGGACCTGAACTGGTTATTTTAGTTATCGTCTTCTTTATAGCTGATTTTACGAGGCTGGTTTGAAAAGTCCGTGCAAAAATAAAAACTACTTATGTGTTTGGGGTAAACCTTTTCTATTTTTCGACATAGTCTCCTATTAGGCTTATACACTTCGTCCAACGATGTTCTAGTTTGTTGATCCCTTCCGAATATTAGGATTTGTCCAAGTCTGCAAAATATCCATTAGTGTCTGCAATCACCTCCTCGTTTGAATAAAATCTTTGTCCCGCCAGCCATTTCTTCAAATTGGGGAACAAATAGTAGTCCGAGGGAGCCAAGTCTGGAGAATAGGGGGGATGTAAAACGAGTTGGAATCCTATTTCCATTAATTTTGCGACCACAACTGCTGAGGTGTGTGCTGGTGCGTTGTCGTGATGGAAAAGGACTTTCTTGTGGGCCAATCGCGGGCGTTTTTCTTCCAGCTCGGTTTTCAAACGGTCCAATAACGATGAATAATATTCACCTGTAATAGTTTTACCCTTTTCCAGATAGTCGATGAGGATTATCCCTTGCGAATCCCAAAAGACAGTCGCCATAACCTTTCCGGCCGAAGGAACGGTCTTCGCCTTTTTTGGTGCAGATTCCCCCTTGGTAACCCATTGTTTAGATTGTTGTTTGGTCTCAGGAGTATAGTAATGTATCCATGTTTCATCCACAGTGACGAAACGACGCTTAAAGTCCTCCGGATTCTTCTGGAACAGCTGCAAAACCATCCTTGCAACACTTCACACGATTCCGTTTTTGGTCAAGCTTGAGCAATCGCGGCACCCATCTTGCGGATAGCTTTCTGATGTCCAAATGTTTATGCAAAATATTATATATCCGTTCAGTCGAGATACCCACAGCACTAGCAATCTCACGCACCTTAACTCTTCTGTCATCCATCACCATATCATGGATTTGATCAATGATTTCTGGAGTCGTAACCTCCACAGGCCGTCCAGAACGTTCAGCATCACTTGTGCCCATATGGCCAGTCCGAAAATTTTGAAACCACTTATAAACTGTTCTAATCGAAGGTACAGAGTCACCATAATGTTTATCAAGCTTCTCTTTAGTCTCCTGAGGCGTTTTGCCTTTCATAAAGTAATGTTTAATCACCACACGAAATTCTTTTTCGTCCATTTCTTGAAAATCACTCGATTTCCTTGATTCACACGAATGCCAAACACAAAGAAACAGACCAATATGGCTGAAACTTGGTGTGCGTTCATTCAAGAGATGCTACTAACTAAACATGACCTCGATACGCGCCAGTGGTGCCATCTCTCGGACTTTGCACGGACTTTTCAAACCAGCCTCGTACATAAGTAAGAAAATTTTTAAAAGACCTTGCAGAAACTACTCGTATTTGTTCTCGGTAAATTAGTCACACTATTTTTTCATATATTTATTCTTTTATATCTAAATGTTGCTTATAATGGCTTTTTTTCCATGAAAACAACAAAAAACACTATTTCAAAAACTGCCTTTATACCTAAAAGAGCTAAAAATATCACTGAAACCGCATTTTGAATCTAGTTGATTATTAAATTTAAAAAACCGGTCAAGTGCAAGTTAAACTTGCGTAATTAGTATTCAGTACCGTGACAACCCTTAAAAATAAAAATTTTTGTTATGAAAGTATAAAGTGGCCAGTGAGTTCACAAAACACACCCCAAATGAGTTTCCACTAAGACAAAAAGTTCCTGAGATGTATATATCTTAAGATCCAATATGTATTTTAACGTTTTTTCTTAGTCAACAATGTATAATAGTTACAGCATTTTAGCTACCTATGCCAATAAATTAATCTAAAATCTAGTAATAAAAGTGTAAAACAAATATTTAGGTAGTACCTAAATATTTATTTAATTATAAACAAATAAAATAAAATTATTTTGTCCCGGTACCTATCTGTTGGTCACCAGTCTGTGTACTGAAAATTATATTAAAAAACGTCCACCATATTATCAAGGCAAATAGATTTTTTATACCAGATAAATTATCAAACGTAATGCAATCGTGATAATTTCTAGAGACGCAATGGATATTCGGTTACTATCCGGTGTTCGGCCTACCTTTTTATTATTCGGTATCCGGTCAGATAGTCACCTAGTATTCGGTAAAGGACGGATAGTTTAGACATTCTATATAAATAAGAGGAGGCTAAATTGCTTTAATAAAAAATGTCACATAATATTGCGATCTGAATTTTAAAAAAAAAATAAACGAAAAGCTGCAATAATTCTTAGAAATCAATTTTATATCAATTAAATAAATTAAATTTGAACTCAATACTTATGAGCTTCTCAGCATTCTTTGGAAGAAGTAAACGATTCCGCTTATTTTCATATACAATTACGCCCTCAGAAAAAAGTCTTTCGCTGTAAAAATACTGCTGGAAGGCGAAAAATAAATTTTAGCGAATTTAGTTAAAATTGGATACTATTTGACATTAGCTGACCACCATGCATAAGAATCGCCATTTCCAACTCGCTTGCAATTGCACTTCTTTATCATTGTCATTCGCAATTTCATTAAAATATCCCTAAAAAATATCATGCGTCTCAATGGTGACATCAAGGCCCCCAACATTTTTCTTCCTACTTAGTGGCGTCGAATCCACTCCAGTAGAAGAATTATCATAGCTCATTTTCAGAGCCTCTAAAAGAAGTTTCTGCCGAGCTCTCTCTGCCTGTACTATACCCAAGAAATTAATCTTAAGTCTAAGATTCAGAAGAGTTGAAACCAAATAATTATAATTTTCAACAAAATCGAATCGATTCTCTGTTTCACTTCTAAGCGAGGTTGTCCTGTTCAATAATTCAGAAGTCCTTAGAGAAGTATCTTCCTTTACCTGATATTTAAGTAAAGTAGCAACATTTGGTATAACTTCCGAGATACATGAAGGACCTGAACTGGTTATTTTAGTTATTTCTTCGAACGGTTTCAAAAGTTTCATACGCTGTTCCAACAGATCCCACTGTAAAATGTTAAATTATTCAAAGTGTCGTAGTAGGTGGTATACACAAATATAGCCCGTTTATGTTCTAGCAATCGTTTCCGCAAATAATAAGTAGAATTCTAGCGTGTACTGATATCTTAAACTAACTGATCCTCCGGTAAACTGAGTTGTTTTTTAATGCATCTAAGTTTTTCTGGAGCCAAAGCAGAGTAATTAAAGTGTGTAACGATTCGCCTGGCAGCAGATATCACAACCGTGACTTCAGGCTGTAACTACAAAGATGTGTTGATAACTTGCTGAAGCGAATGAATGGCAGAATGAATCGCAGGATCATATACTGCGATTCTTATACTTTATCATATTGACGTCAGGTGCAAGATGTATTTTGTCTTGGAGAATATTCCATCGAGCCGCTGTTGCATTCAATTCTTCTATGTTTTCTCCCGTGTGTGTGTTCCTTCAAACGGTTTCACTGCCAAAATAGCGCGTACGAGTTTAAATTCAGATAACAACCAGTAGTTCATTCGTTTAAGTTATTATTTGGTTGTTCTCATCTACTAATCTTGTTATTTGTACTTGTCCTTCATTCTTGTAAAAGTTTTATACCCTTCTTGTTCTCCAGAGTTTCTCTTGGATCTCTAATCATTTGAATATACCGAATATCCGGCGGCCGAATATTCGCTATCCGGTATCCAGCCAAATCACTATCCGTTGCATCTCTAATAATTTTCGTTCAATCCACACTTTATGAAGGAAATCCCAGAATTTTTTTTAAATTTTTTGATCAGTACTTTTGGAGATGGGAGGGCGACAGCAATTTTTGGCCATTTTTTTAAAAGTAATATATTACATCATATATATTTTTGAACTCGTATTTTCACAAGCTTTCATTTAACACCCCACTTGATGACTTTAGAAAAAAAAATGTTTTCACTTTCTTCCACAAGCTAACCCCTTAAGTCAAAATTTAACTTTCAAAACTGCACAGCTTTGATTGGACCATCAATTCCTATATTTGTCTCAAATTTCAACTTTCTATGCCAAATAGTTTCGGAGAAAATAGGGACAGACAGACACCGAAGTGATCCTAAAATTGTAATTTTCCTAGCTGACCTATTCAATTATCAATTAGAATGAATATCTATAACTACATATTTAGTATGAATAGTATGTGAGTGTGATTTTCATAACTTTTGTCAGTTAATTTAAAAATTAACTGACAAAAGTAAAATCACACTCACATACTATGCATACTAAATATGTAGTTTATTTGATTAAGTTTTTATTTAAATCAGGATCAGATTAACAGGTTGACTGCCGATCTATATTTTTGAGTTTGTGGTTGACGCCGGTAAGATTTTTCCAAATATTTTTATTTTATTGTGGTAAATATGAATTAAAATGAGTCTTGGATGTGTTTTTTTTTATGTGCCATTCAAAATATTAGAAAAAAAAAATTTCACTCCGATTGGAGTAATCGGCATTGCAAGTGAAAATTTTTACTAGATGCCGAACACTCCGATCGGAGTGTCCAATTAAATAAGTAAAGAAATAATAAATCGAACTCATGAATTCAAAACATTTATTTCTAAATCATTTTTGTACATTTTTATGGTAATCCTCAAAGCAATTAAGGCAAAAACCTGGTTGTCCAGGGCACATTTTGCATTCATACACTGTTTGCTTTCTTATTTTATTTTTCCTGCATTCTTTGCATTCCTTTCTGCTTACCCGTTTTGTTTCTTTAGTTCCTTTTTTTTCACTAACAATTTTTTCTACTTTGCTAATGTTGTGGACATTTATTTGGCCTGGAGGAATTTGCGGCAAATTAGTAATTGGTCGTCTGGCTAGTAAATTTCTTATGACATCCAATCGGAAGTCATATAATCGTAACTGGTCAGACCGCGAATATTTATTGTACAAAAAATAGGCGTTTATCATGCTCATTTGCAGCACATGCATGAATAACTTTTTGTACCACCGAATGGTTTTACGGCTGCAAGGATAATATGCCATCATTTGATCCTGTCTATCTGTACCGGACATAAAAGCATTATATCCAATGATTGCGGAAGGTTTTTTTTTCAGATTCTTGATTTCTTTTGTTTTTAAAAATGCCCATCTCGCTTCCAAATTCTGTTGAAATGTATTGAACATTGCGTTTATCGCGCCATTTTCCGACATGCACTCCATTGCAAAACATAGATTTATTCTCACCACGTTTTAAGTTTGCACTCATTACCTCTTTCGGATTATCTTTCCTCTCAGCTCTCAGCGTACCAGTGCAGTATGTATTTTGTTGAAGTAATTTCCTAGCTAAATTAACACTATTGTAAAAATTGTCTAGATAAACAGCATGTCCCACACCCAATTTTTCCTCCAATAAATGTAAAACAATCTTTTCAGTATGTCCGCTTCCACCATAAACATCTGTCGCACCTTCGTAGACACGAAATTTCAAAATAAGTCCATTAGGCTCTGTCAGCATGTATAACTTCATACCATACTTATGACGCTTATTCTTGATATACTGTTTAAACTGGAGACGACCCCGATAAAGTACCATAGCTTCATCCAAAGACAACTCTCTTCCAGGATAGTAAATTTCTCCCATCTTGTTGTTAAAAAAATCTGCCACAAATCTAATCTTTCCTAGCCGATCTGCCGGATCCATATCTGGAGATGTAAAATGCAAACACCTCAAGATAAGCAAAAATCTATTCCTTGACATATATTTTCTAAAAAACAGGTAGATTAAATAGCGGATCAGTTTTCCAATAATCGTTAAGATGGCTCAAGGATATTGTGCCAGTGTGAAGTAACAGGGCCAAAAAAATTTTTAGTTCGTCAAGAGTAAGATCTTTAAAATTAGTAATACGTGATTTTGTACTTGTTTCTGGGCGCAGCAAAACCTCGACTGCGTAAGAGTTCGTTCGTTCTACAATAGTTTGTAAAAAAAATCATCATCAATGATCATTTCGAAAAAATCGATAGGTGCACCCTGTCCTGGAATTTGCACCAATAATTCCTGGGTTTTCTGGAACAAAATTTGTTTTAACGCACCTCTGTCGTTCCATTTTATCTCATCAAGGCTAGGAAGTGTTTAATGTGGCCGAATAGGGTCTATAAAATTCTCTTCTTCGGACTCGGAGCTTGAATTTACATCACTATCGTCTGTGTCTGGTACGTAATGTTCGTCACTACTACTCTGCTTTCTTCCAATAGCTGCAATAATTCAGTGTCAGTTAGCTTCTTTTTCTTATCATATACCTTTTCATCACTACAATGTCTTTTTTAATACCAGAAGGCCCAGGTCGATTGTCCATATTGTACGGCAGATTACAACCAAACCAAAAGCAAATCCGCGGAACCACTTAAGCACCTGTTAGAACTTGCGTTTTTAAGCAACGCAACCACTAGAAACACGTTTCATATACAACGCCGATGGAATACTAAAACATTTCGTAAGAACGCATGTCGAACTCCGATGGGAGTAGACGGCGTTGGCGAAGAGACCCGACGCACTCCGATCGGAGTGGTCGGCAGTCAACCTGTTAAAACACTTTTTATTTTTTATATAATTTTCATTGGATATCTAAATCGCGATGATATTTTTATTGATTCTTATTTAAAGCACAAATAATTTAGTACTGAAGAAGTAACTTTGGTTAAATTTACTTCACAAATTGTTGATATATCAATTTTGCGTCAAATACAACAATAGTTTTACAATATTATGTTAGTTTTCATTAAAAAAGTTATTATCAACAACATTTAGGTTTAAAAAAGTACTAGTATATTGAGTGTTATCGGTAAAAAATAGTAGTTATAGGTTCAGAAGATTTTGTTTTCTAGAAATTTTGCGAATATTAAAAATGTAGAAAAAATTGAATTCAATTCTGAAGTGTTCGCTGCAATCTTGTACATCATATTCGCATATAAAAACTTAAGAAAATCTTAATAAATAAGCTGTTATCAGCAATTTTTTTGAAAAAATGACAATATGAGAGATAATTTAAGTGACGTGACTACCATCGAGTAGTTATCATTTTTATTGAAGCAATAATTAAAGTTTCAATTTTAACTCAAAACCGAAATACTTTTCTATATAATGCGAACTTTTTTTAAGTCATACGTCGTCTAATTCCTACGGACGTAAAAAACAACGCCCTCTTACAAATTGGGGAAAGCTTTTAAAGTCCCACTGCATGAAAGGATTTTTAAACTGGATTTAACCTTTTATTATGAAAAGGTTCTTTTTTGAAAAAAATTAATTTTCCTCGATCACTGATTTTGAGTTTACCATGTTGGAAAGAGTCCAAGCTTTTAGAGTTCCAGTGCGAGAGAATATTTTCTTTTCTTTAAGGGGCAACGACCCCTGTTGTCGATTTTCGTCCAACCCCCCCTCCGTTTCCTGATTGGCATCCCTCCCCTCTATAGCAGTTTGCCTTTAGTGTTACCTTTTGGCATAAAGAAATATGTTTAAACCAGTACAGCCTTGTATCAAGAATAATAAGCAAGGAAAAATAGTGAGCAATGGCGCTTTGTTATAATTATTGAGAATATCAACTCTGCAGATGTTATATGATTTTTCTGAAAGCCAATGGTTGTAGTAGAAAATCGATGTCAAAAACAATTCACTCGAATTTTTACAATAATCTGGATTCTTTCAACGTTACCATGCTTAGAATAACTTAAAATAAGTTATTTCATGTTATAACAAATTAAATAAATTTTACCTTTAAAAAAGTAACTGATGATGAAAAAACGAAGTACTTGTGTTTTAAAATTAATTATTCACTAACCAAAATAATATACACTCACTATCCAACGCTGACACCAGAAATATTCCGGTGTAGACTCTACAATAGACCTTGCTATGCTTTACGTGATATCCCATATATTGCCGATAGTTTTTCGCACACATTTCCTTTATGTATTGGTGAAGCCAATCCTAATAAACTAAACTGCGCTGATCATGTACAAATAAAAAAGATTTGTTGTTTTTTATGAGAAATATTTACAACAATGCCTATAAGAAGATATATTATTATTTTGGCATTATTTTTTCTTTAAAAATCTTGATTTAGAAAAATATTTTTTCATCAAAGATGTAAGTGGAAAAAAGATAAATAAATATTTGGAAATATAGTTTAAACTGGCACCAGAAAAGGCTGGTAAATAGGATATTTACAAATGTCGGAATTGAGAAAAAAAAGGAGTGAATAGTTCTTTACTCGAGACTTGCTCTTTGAGTGATGGCTCAGGGATCTTTTAAAGATCTGTGGTGGATTGGATATGAGTCTCGAGATTTTCAAAATCTTGCTAGTTACATTCTCACGCTTACATACTATACATATATTAAGTATTGTCTCTGGAAATTTTCGCGTATAACGACACCAACCCTACCCGATCTCTACTAATGTTAGTGTCTAGAAATGTATCTGTTTCTCCGTATAGTATGACACTCAATAGTTCTTTGCATAGGAAAGAAAAAGTGCTCTCTAGCGAGTGATATTAAAGAAAACTATACAGGAGATTCTCTAGTTTAGAGCATTATGTTTTAACTTTATATAGTCGTCGCTAAAATAACCCACTTTGAAATTACTTAAGATTTGGAGTGCTAACCTGAGCCAACTTATTCATTAGCACTTCACTGGCAGCCCTGGCTCCATGATATAGTTCCGGCTTACGGTACTCATGGAATCGAGTTCATTCCTGGGTAGGTCAATATACTTATTTATTAATTTATATAAATACAGTAGTTATTGCAGAAATGCAATAACGCCCGTGGCAGCACTACTGCAATATAAAATAACCGGTAAAGTGCAAGTTGAACTTGCGCAATTAGGGTTCCGTACGTTGATTGCTGTGTTGTGACTTCACAAAACACACCCCAAATGAGTTTTCAACAAAGTTTGTTTCCACCTTGAAATTTTTGTTTTTTTTATTTTATATACCAGATAAATTATCAAAGGTAATGCACTCGTGATAATTTTCGTTCAATCTACACCCCGTGGAGAATATTCCAGAATTTTTTCAAAATTTGTTGATAAGTACTTTTCGAGATAAGGCTGGTGGACAGCGATTTTTCGCGATTTTTTAAAAATAATACAAAGAAAAGAGCGCGCGCACATATATATATATATATATATATATATATATATATATATATATATATATATATATATATATATATTTTACTCGTGTTTTCACAAGCTTTCATTTGACACCACACTCGATGACCTAGTAAAAATTTTTTTTTTCATTTCCGATTTCACCCCCCAAAACTAACCCTTTAAGTCAAAACTTAACTTTCAAAACTAGATGGCTCTGATGAGGCCATCAATTCCTATATTATTACCAAATTTCAACTTTCTATGACAAATAGTTTCGGCGAAAATCGGGTGTGACAGACAGACCGACAGACAGACGGACAGACAGAACCGAAGTCATCTTATAAGTGTTCCGTACGGAACACTAAAAAGTGCTGTAAAATACAAATGTAACAGTAAAACCACGATTCTCAGATTAATTTGCGCTTTTGCTTTTAGTTTTAATTGTCATCAATCGAATCTGGCAAGCATATCGTGGTGTATAGTGAATAACGGTTCAGGTAAGAGTTTAATTCATACAATTTATCCCGGCTGGACTAAATATAATTTTATGATGGTTTTTTAGTACTTATATGGTATATAATTAACATTTGGCGAAGTGACTTTTTTTAGTGAGTATGATAACCGGGTAAAACTAATACCACTATTTAGTTGTCATCTTAATACTAATTCCTCTACTTCTACTTATAACTATATATCTGAATTTCATATGATTCGTAAAGTAGTTTTTCTTCAACTTCTGATCGTGCCTGTAAACAGCCAATCGAGTGCTAGAAAGCAGGGATGTTCGGAAGGCGATTGCACATCTCCCCCATTATAACCTCTGCCACTTTCAACGTCATTACGCCATTTTGAGCTGAGTTATAGGCACGTAAACATGGCTGCTACGATTGATTCTCCCGCCAAGTGCGAGTTGTGTAGTGTAATTCGGTTTCTTCAAGCAGAAGGGAGTAGCGCAACGGAAATTCATCGAAGAATGAGCCGAGTATATGGTGAAAACTTTATGATGGTGTTATGCGTGAATGGTGCAGGATAGTAAAGAAGGCCGAACTGATGTTCACGGACGCAAGTCTGTCGCAACAGAAGACTGTTCAACGAGTTCGCCAAGTGGTTCGAGAAAAGCGGAGATTTACCATAAGCGGGTTGTGTATGAAATTTCCTGAAGTTTCAAGGTCATCGTAACAGAACCCTTTTTAGTGTTTCGTACGGAACACTTCGGTGTCCGTCCGTCTGTCTGTCTGTCACACCCGATTTTCTCCGAAACTATTTGTCATAGAAAGTTGAAATTTGGAACTAACAAAGGAATTAATGGCCTCGTCAGAGCCGTGTACGTGAAAGTTACATTTTGACTTAAGGGGTTAGTTTTGGGGGGTGAAATCGGAAGTGAAAAAAAAATTTTTTTACTAGGTCATCGAGTGTAGTGTCAAATGAAAGCTTGAAAATACGAGTTCAAAAATATATAATGTAATACTTGCGCACACTTTTCGTAATATTTTTAAAAAAATTGCAAAAAATCGCTGTCCCCCTTATCTCGAAAAGTACTCATCAAAAAATTTTGAAAAAATTCTGGAATATTCTCCATAGGGTATAGATTGAACGAAAAATATCAAGAGGGCAGGAGAGGAGAGTTTCCAGTAAAGATCAGAAAAAAAAACTTTGTTGAAAACTCATTTGGGATGTGTTTTGTGAAGTCATTAATCATTTTATACGTCCGTAACAAATTTTAATTTTAAAAGCAATCAACGCGGAACATTAATTGCACAAGTCTAACTGGCACTTGACTTGTTATTTTATTCCAGATAACCTACGCTACAAAAAACTCCCATCTTAAATCGCTGGGTGCAACATTCTATGAAGAGGGCTTTGGAAAGCTCGTCCACAGATATGACAAATGCCTCAATCGTCACGGTGATTATATCGAAAAGTAACCATGTTTATACTTTTGATATATTTTTAGTGTTCCGCACGGAACACTTATAAGATCACTTCGGTGTCTGTCCGTCTGTCACACCCGATTTTCTCCGAAACTATTTGTCATAGAAAGTTGAAATTTGGTAATAATATAGGAATTGACGGCCTCATTAGAGCCATGTAGTTTTGAAAGTTAAATTTTGACTTAAGGGGTTAGTTTTAGGGGGTGAAATCGGAAGTGAAAAAAAAATTTTTTTTTACTAGGTAATCCAGTGTGGTGTCAAATGAAAGCTTGTGAAAACACGAGTAAAATATATATATATATATATATATATATATATATATATATATATATATATATATATATATATATATATATATATATATATATATATATAAATGTAATATTTGGGCGCACTTTTCTTTGTATTATTTTTAAAAAAAATCGCGAAAAATCGCTGTCCACCCGCCTTATCTCGAAAAGTACTTACCAAAAAATTTTCAAAAATTCTGGAATATTCTCCACGGGATGTTGATTGAACGAAAATTATCACGAGTGCATTACTTGTAATAATTTATCTGGTATATAAAAAAAAACTGAAATTTCAAGGTCATCAATTTTCAGTAAAGATTGGAAATAAACTTTGTTGAAAACTCATTTGGGGTGTGTTTTGTGAAGTCACTGATCATTTTATACTTCCGTTACAACATTTTTTATTTTAAAAGCAAACAACGTACGGAACACTAATTGCGCAAGTTCAACTTGCACTTGACCGGTTATTTTATTTATACTAGTCTTTTTTTTACGGACTATCGGAGGTTGAAAAAAAAACAGTCCTCATATACACTACCGTCAGAAAGTATTTTCCCACCTATTTATTTCAGTCCCAAGACAACAAGAACCCAGATAATATATTTTTTTAACTTTAATGAATTATTATTTATTTTCACATTATTTACAGGTTAAAAAAAATCAGAAAAATTTATAGGCACGTAAACATATTTTCCAGGATTTTTCTAATCTATGTGACCTTCTTTGTTTTTAATTACCGCTTTACAGAGTTTCGGCATTCTGTCCAGTAGTTTCTTTGGTTATTTTTGGTTAAACCCATTCTGCTTGTAAAAGTTCCCACAAGTAATTTTCTGATGTTGGATTGAGTTTTCAAACACACTTGTCCAAATGGTCCCACAGCAATGCGATGGGGTTCAAGTCGGGTGATTGTGGAGGCCAAGTCATCACTTCCACGACGTCATCGGATTTCCATTGGTCTAAAAATTCTCTAATTTGCTTAGCAGAATGTCTAGGGTCGTTGTCATGCTAAAAAATAAATTTTCCCTGAAAAATATCTCTTCCAGAAGGAAGCATTTGAGTTAGCAAAATTTCTTGATACTGTTCTTTTCGCATGATTCCTTCTATCCTAAAGATTTTTCCAACTTTACCGTTGGCAAAACAACCCCAAACCATTACTGAACCTCCACCATGTTTTACTGTAGGCTGAGAGGCTTCCAACATTCTGTCTCCAGCTGACACCCCAGAAGTAGTCGCTCCAAAGGACGGAATTCCATTGTTCTAATGTCCAATTTTCATGTTCTCGGGCCCATTCTAATCGTTTACGTTTATTCACTTGCCTAAGAAGTGGTTTCCTGACTGCAACTTTCCCGTGAAGTCCACCTTCTGTTAATCTGTTCTTCACGGTTGTCACGCTGATAGGGATGGGCCGCTCCGGGTTTACTTGAGCCGTGATTTCTGGTGCGGTTAGGCGGCGATTACGTCTGCTGGACATTGTTATAGCTCTGTCTTCAGCAAGAGTCGTTTTTCGAGGCCTTCCTGAACGTCTTTGGTTGGAATTCCATGTCCCGCAGGAAATTAATTACGATGTAATCCACCGTTCTCCTTGGCATCCGCATATCACTCGCGATTTGTCGACTCGAGTGACCATTTTGATATCTCGCAATTATCAGAGCCTGATTTTCAACGGAAACTTCTTTCGTTTTTGGCGTTTTCAGAAAACAATTGAGGCTGTGTCAATGGCAAAATACTGTTTGCGAATGGTTAATTTCCAAAAGGGTAATGGTATTTATAGCATAGTTTTTATCATAAAATGTCACTAGGAATTTCCATAATTCCTAAAAACTTGAAATGAGTTCTTACTTTAACTGGAATTCTCAGAAATCGCCTCAAAACGATTATCATGCAAAACTTGGAAATTTGTTCTAATTGGTTTTTAATTTGTGATTTCACCAAAAAGGCTTATCTAAACAATTTTATGATGGACACATGTTAAGAACAATTAAATTTACTTAGTAAAATAAAAGGGTTTAATTAGGTATTAAATTTTGGCAGTTACATTGAAATTTCTAGGTGGACAAATACTTTCTGACGGTAGTGTATAGCGTGGGCTTTTACATAAAACTCTATGAAATATTTAAGAACAGGTAACCATTCACTTGACTTTTTTTTAAACATTCAATTTTCAAAATCGGATGTAGTTAACTAACTCCCTTTAATAAAGTGTATTGATTTAAAAATAAAACGGTAATTATATAATTCCATTATCATTTCTCTCTTTATAAAACGGGAAAATCATACTATTTATTCTCTTAGATCATTACTATAAATTCTCTGGTAATATCAATACCTATTGAACTTAAATTATCTTCATAACAGTTTTTTTTTATTATGTCAAGTACAATTTTTGTAATTAATCAATCACATAGATGGATTTGCAATATTATACTTTATATTAAAATTATCACATCTGATCTAAGAGGTAAACAACTAGAAATTTGCTACTAATTTTACTTATTTTATCAAAACCTATACTTAAAAAGATTCACGAAATTAGATAAATAATAATTTTTGACAATACAGAATTAATTTCGGTGTAGACTATTTTTATTTTATTTAAAAAAAAACCTGCCTGGCTCAAGATTAACTTAATCCAAGCATTATTGAATATTTTAAAAATAGACTGATACTGTAAGTTGAGTATTGGGAGGCCTTAGGTATATTAAGTCTGAATACAGTTTGAAACACAAGGTGTTCAATAAAAAAGCTTAATATTAAAATAATTCATTTTAGTGTTCCGTACGGAACACTTATAAGATCACTTCGGTGTCTGTCTGTCTGTCACACCCGATTTTCTCCGAAACTATTTGACATAGAAAGTTGAAATTTGGTACTAATATAGGAATTGATAGCCCCATCAGAGTGGTGTAGTTTTCAAAGTTAAATTTTGACTTAAGGGGTTAGTTTTGAGGGGTGAAATCGTAAGTGAAAAAAAAATTGTCATCGAGTGTGGTGTGTCAAATGAAAGCTTGTGAAAACACGAGTAAAAAATATATATATAATGTAATACTTGCGCAAACTTTTCTTCGTATTATTTTTAAAAAATTGCGAAAAATCGCTGTCCCCCTGTATTGATCAAAAAATTTTGAAAAAATTCTAGAATATTCTCCACGGGGTATAGATTGAACGAAAATTATCACGAGTGCATTACCTTTAATAATTTATCTGATATATAAAAATAAAACAAAAATTTCAAGGTCATCAGTTTTCAGTAAAGATTGGAAACAAACTTTGTTGAAAACTCTTTGGGGTGTGTTTTGTGAAGTCACTGATCATTTTATACCACCATAACAAAAATTTTTATTTTAAAAGCAGTTAACGTACGGAACACTAATTGTGCAAATTCAACTTGCACTTGACCGGTTATTCTTCTTAAAGTGCCTGTTCGGTTCGAATGTTGGCAATCATTCTGGCTATTATTACTTTATCCACTGCAGCTCTAAAAAGACTGGTAGTATTTGTTGAAAACCAATTTCGCAGGTTGTTTAGCCAGGAAATACGTCTGTGTTCTGGTCTCCTTTTTCCAAATACCTTTCCTTGGAGTATTTGCTGTAGTAATCCATACCTGTGGGGATTTCTCATTATATGTCCTAAATATTCCAATTTTCCTACTTTAACGGTTTCCCTAACCTTCAGTTTCTTGGTCGTGCGACGTAAGACATCCTCGTTGGTAATATGGTCAGTATAAGAAATTTTCAAAATTCGGCGATATAGCCATAATTCAAATACCTCAAGTTTTTTAGAAGTGGCTTCAGTCAGCGTCCAAGATTCCACACCATAAAGAAAGACACTGAAGACATAACATCTTAGGAGTCTCATTTTCGTACTCAATTTTATTGGTGAGCTTTTGAAAAGTGATGTCATTTTGAGGAACCCTGCTCTAGCTTTTTCGATATGGCAACGAATGTCCTGCGAATAATCCCATTGTTCGTTTTCATTGTACCTAGATATAAATATTGTGGAGTTCTTTGCATTTGTTGATTGTTAACCATTAACAAGGTAGCAGGAACCGGAGACTTGCTAATTATCATGTACTTTGTTTTGCTGCTATTAAGTTCGAGGCCGTATCGATTACTAACTTCGTTTATTTTTGTCATAAAATGTTGTAGACCCTTTAAGTTATCAGCCAAAACCGCCGTATCGTCCGCATAACGAATGTTATTTATTCGCTCCCCATTAAGCAGTATTCCTTCATCAGCCTCTTCCAGTGCCTCTCTGAAGATTTGCTCAGAGTATATCTTAAACAATAGAGGAAACAAAATATAACCCTGCCTTTTGGTAGTCGATCAGGAACAAATATACGTCACACACTCTACATCGCTGAATCAAAATCTGCATAGAAAACAGGGCCTCTCTTCTGGTTCCCATGGCATCCCGAAAACCGAATTGTGTAGCTGACATGTTTTCTTCACACAAATTATATATTTTTCTGTGAATGATTTACAGAAATGTTTTAAAAAGATGGCTTATGAGGCCAATTGTTCGATATTTTCCGCATTTTTTAGCGCCTGCTTTTTTTGGGATCGTTATAAACTCAGACTTTAACCACCTTTCTGGGATTCTGACTAAATCATAGATTTTATTGTAGATAACCGTAAGCCACTTAATCCCATCCTCATCTAAGAGCTTAAGAAACTCCCCATGGAATTCATCGGGACCGGTGGTTTCTCTCCATTTTTTAGTTAATCTATTGCAATGCGCACTTCATCGATGGTAATTGGGTATTACAGTGGTAAAGAGATGTCATTAAAATAACTACAGGAAAAAAATTATTTAATAAAATAACCTTAAGGAGGGAACCTACTTTCTGAGGTGAGAAAAATCCCGTTTAAATTCACAACTTTCCACGAAAAAAACTCCACAATATTGTCAAGATAAATAGTTTTTTTTATACCAAATAAATTATCAAACGTAATGCACAGTGATAATTTTAGCTCAATCTAATCTAAACTTTATGCAGAATATTCCAAAATTATTTGATCAGTACTTTTCAAGTAAGTAATCAATCAAGAAAAGTAATATAATAAAAAGTTTGCGCGAGTATTGAACCATATATATTTTTGAACTCATATTTTCGCAAGCTTTCATTTGGCACCCGACTCGATGACTTTAGAAACAATATTTTTTTCACTTTCCCCACAAGCTAACCCCTTATGTCAAAATTTAACTTTAAAAACTACACGACTCTGATTGGACCATCAATTCCTGTATATATGCCAAATTTCAACTTTCTGTGTCAAATAGTTTTGGAGAAAATTGGGTGTGACAGAGAGACGAACACCGAAGTGATCCTATAAGTGTTCCGTACAGAACACTAATAAATGGCTGGAAATAATAGAGGAAAATGCCGATGATTTTTATGTAAGTGTAGCACTTGGGGTAAGAGCGCAGAACAGGTATATATATTTCTATAGGCTGCACTCCGCCTTTTAGTCCTTTTTGGGTATTGTAAGTGAACTTCTTTTCTTTACTAGATAGCAGTGTTTGTCATTTTATACTATATTTGTAGTATGTTATTAAGTTGGATATTCGTGTGGATGATAAGTGTATACGTACTTTTTAGTGTTCCGTACGGAACACTTATAAGGTGACTTCGGTGTCTGTCTGTCTGTCTGTCACACCCGATTTTCTCCGAAACTATTTGTCATAGAAAGTTTGGTAATAATATAGGAATTGATGGCCTCATCAAAGCCGTGTAGTTTTGAAAGTCAAATGTTGACTTAAGGGGTTAGTTTTGGGGGGGTGAAATCGGAAGTGAAAAAAAAAAATTTTTAGTAGGTCATCGAGTGTGGTGTCAAATGAAAGCTTGTGAAAACACGAGGAATATATATATATATATATATATATATATATATATATATATATATATATATATATATATATATATACATATATATATATATATATATATATATATATATATATATATATATATATATATATATAAAACATAAAACATGTTTTTTTTAGAAAATCTTTAAACTTCAATATCTCGAAAACGGTTAAGTTTAGGACGTCATGTCATAGAGTCAAATCGGTCAGAAAAGACCTAAACTATAACGTCCTTAATTATCTAGGACGACTTTCCCTGTAACCCTGTATAATGTAATACTTGCGCACACTTTTCTTTGTACTATTTTTAAAAAATCGCGAAAAATCGCTGTCCCCCCACCTTATCTCGAAAAGCACTGATCAAAAAATTTTGAAAAAATCGTGGAATATTCTCCACGGGGTGTAGATTGAACGAAAATTATCACCAGTGCATTACCTTTAATAATTCATCTGGTATATAAAAAAAAAACAAAATTTCAAGGTCATCAATTTTCAGTAAAGCTTAGAAACAAACTTTATTGAAAACTCATTTGGGGTGTGTTTTGTGAAGTCACTGATCATTTTATACCATCGTAACAACATTTTTTATTTTAAAAGCAATCAACGTACGGAACACTAACTGTGCACTTCAACTTGCACTTGACCGGTTATTTTTTATTATTGAAATAGCTTATGGAATGTAGTCCGTGCCATAGTCAGTTGAGCCAGAATTTTGTGTAAGAGCAGACTATTAAAATTTTTGTGTTCAGTTTTTCAATCTATAATAAAGTATATCCAAAAAGTAAATCGGAACAATCTAAACGTACATCTAGATCATGTAAAATACCAGTATTCGGTGCAAGAAGAAAAACAACAAAGTGCTACTGCGAAAAAATTGAGTACCTCGTGTAGTGATGACGTTGTTCCTAGTTTTCAACACACATACAAATTTTTGGAATGTTTTACAGTTTTTGGTGTTCTTGTTGAAATATTAATATGCAAAAAGTGTAAAAATGAGATTAAATTTGAAGAAATTGGAGCCTGTGGTTTTGGTTTTAAACTTTTAGTAGTTTGTATTTGTGGTCATAGGGAAATAAATTCTGGACCAACAGTAAATACAGGTTATGAGGTGAACAGAAGAATCATATTTACCATTAGACTTTTAGGTATTGGTCAAGAGAGGGCTTTTCAAAATTCTAAATAAAAAAGCATTTAAAGAAGAAAAAAAGTTAAAAAACGACCTGCAACGGAATTTAAAATATCTGGGGATGAATCCTGGGAAAAAACGAGGGTTTTCGTCATTTTGGCGTCGAGACGCCCATTAGTTATTACAGTGGTAAAGTGCTAGATTTCATTGTGAAAAGTAGCTATTGTCAAGCTTGTACTTATTGGAGTAAAAAAGGAGAAAAAAGTCTTGCTGATCACTTTAGTTCTGCGGGAAAAATAGAAGTCAATGCCATAAAAGAAATGCTTTCCAGGACTGAGAAAAGATTCGGTGTGAAGTACACAAATGATATAGGAGATGGTGATTCAAAAACATATAAAGCAATTGTAGATCTAAAACCATATGGCGATGACGCAAGTATTGAAAAAAAGTGACTGTATTGAACACGTTAAAAAGAGAATGGGTACGCGACTCGGCAATGCTAAAAAAAGTTAAGTGGAAAACGAAAACTGACGGATCTACTTATTAAAAAATTAACTAAATATTATGGATTAGCAATAAGGCGAAACAGTGACTCTGTAGAAGATATGAAGACAGCCATTTTTGTCACTTCAAATTCCAAAGCATGTTGAAGAAACCTTTGCTGGGCGGAAATCACGTCGCAAAGCGGCTCGCTTGAGCCCACGATAAAGTTCTAGAGTGGCTCTCACAATCGCCGGACGCCAACCTTATTAAAAAGGTTTAGTCCTTTGTAAAGAGAAAGTTCAGAGAAAAGACTCAGTTGTCTCGCGAGGTTTGAAAAATTTGCACAGTATGCAGAAAATCTTGTCGACAGTATGCTTTGAAGATGCCAGGCAATTAATTATGCAGGAGGCCATTGGACAACTTACTAAGGTAATTGCGCCATTGTTAGCATACCAAAGAATACACTGATGGCAAAAAATGTTCTTGAAACCCATTTTTTCAAGAATATGAGCGGTCACGTTCTTGCTCGACAGACTGTATCTTCTTGCACTATCTGTATCATTTAGGGGTGTAGAAATAAATCTGTATGACACAGAATTGTC
This sequence comes from Pachyrhynchus sulphureomaculatus, assembly GCA_019049505.1. Taxonomy (NCBI): domain Eukaryota; kingdom Metazoa; phylum Arthropoda; class Insecta; order Coleoptera; family Curculionidae; genus Pachyrhynchus; species Pachyrhynchus sulphureomaculatus. The sequence continues at coordinate 110,292,815 of CM032455.1, forward strand.
TCGAAATGACACTAGGTCATTTTAGCTGGGTGATATTGAACACAAAATAAGCGCAGAATTATTGATTGTCAAACTCTCGCACACTAAAGGCGCGCCCCGCTAGGGTGAAATGCTGCGGAGAAACTAATTTTCCATTTACCGAAGTTACGCTCTGTGTCCCCACCATAAATCTAAAATATTTTAACTTGTTTACAGGACAGTGTATTAATGCTGAGTAATATTGTCCATAAAAAGATCGGTGGGTTCACTTGAATTTTCAAATTTAATGAGTAAAAATGAGTCTCCAAAAAATTGGCAAATTTTGTAGACATTTTAACAAATCCGAAATTTTTATTTAAAGAAAAAATATTAATCTACCTAGTATGTCATGAATGAGTATGTTTTGATCAATTTATCCTATTATATTTCAAAAACTCTTTGTGAGATCAAATCTGTCCAATTACATAGTTGTATAGCATGTAAGACTATATTAAGGGAGTACTATTCGGCAGTAAGAACAGTAATGATATTTCATTATCACTGTTAACCAGAAATGTGGGATGTCCTGGTACATTAATTAATGTTAAAACTGCTGTTTGATTGATGTAATGTTCCTTTTTCTTTTTCATTACAGATGGCATAAACTCAATGTGAAAGTATGTGGTAAACATTTCTCTTGTCGTTTGTTTCATACTTTAATTTAAAATCAACAATTTGAGTTTAGGGGTGGCAGAAGTTTTAAAATTACGCATAAAACTTATCGTTTCTTTAGAAGCCTTTTTCCTAGTTGTTCATTTTTTCCCAGAGTGTGCCAGAGTTTTATTTGATAAAAACCCTTTACAAAGAGGTCACAGTCGCCCGCATGACACACTTTTTAGGGGTTAGGTATTTTCTTGCGCTATTTCTCCAGAAATCGTCAACCGACGAATTCCAAATTGCTTCTTGAATTTTTAGGTCCATACAGAATTAGTTTCAAAATCTTCGTTTTGTGTAATATTTTTGCAGAAAAATTTTGCTATTTTAAAATATCAATTTGTTTTTCTTATAGAAATTATGAGCTTTCCCAATTTCCTATCCCTAGGCTACATTTGAAGAAATAACTTTCTCCTTTAATTTTAAAGTAAAATTTCGGTACGCGGGTTTTTTCAGAAAAAGGGAGGTTTTTTTTTTGAAATAGGCTTAAAATGGCCTAATTTTGAAAAACTCAAGAGAAAAAATTGAGGGCCCTTTTTCTAAACTGAACTAAATAATCAGTAATTACAAAACACATTAAATAATGAAAAAAAATCGTAATGTAAAAAAATAATGTAGATGCTATATTAGTGACCTGAAACCAAAGTTAGTTCAGGTTGGCAAAAACGGCCTCCCTCCGATTTTTGTCCAAAATCTTTCAATATTAGGCCATTTAGGACCTTTCTTTTTCTGAAAAACCCGCGTACCGAAATTTTAACAATAGGTACGCATTTTCCTTTTGTGAATTTTCTATTTTTTGATAAAATAAAATCTTTGCTACTACACGCACATGCTAATATATAAAAGTCATCACAAGAATCGCGGGAAGAAGCAGACGGTAACAACAAGACTATAAAACATCTCTGCTAATAGTGTACTAAACTGTAAGTCTTGCCTTGCTAACATTACCCAGAGGTAAAACAAAGTCAGCAAGAAAAGTCCCTCTGGTCCACTTGCCTGGCTATAACTCTCTCATTACTAAGATTATCTTAATAAATATTATTATTTTCAATTCATCAAAACTGTTTTTCCCCTTTTTAATAATATTTTATTACCTTATCAATCAATAAACAGAGACAAACAAAAAATAGATCTATACTAATTAAGTGGTTAGCATACATATGATATCACTTTGAATAATTAATAAGATAGCCTTAACTGATTATTTAAGGAGTGTTAATAATTAATAAAATACTCACTAATAAAAGAATTCCAATCATCAGCTAGATAAATATGCACTGAAAAATAAATAAATTAATTTATTAAAATACTATTATATAATAGCTAATCCAATTTTTCTATATTTTTTTTTATTTTAATACTGAAGATTTAAAATATAAGCTTTATGCTGTTAAAATATTAATAAAACACTCCTATTTATTAATGTAAGGCTGAAATAACTTTTGCTCACAATAACACATAATAATTATTAGTTAAAGTATTGTCTACTTACTTAAAAATACTAAAGAAATGACACCAACATATGTTAGAGTCATGGATTCTCTCTCCCGGGGTATAGTTTTAGGGTAATAGTATCTTGTACCATTTCTTTCTCTTTGTACACGAGCCTAAAAAAGTAATTTTGAGATATATTTGCAATGTTAGTATTTTAGTCAATAAGATAAAATTATTTAACTAGAGCATGACTCATTGGATACCTATATATATATATATATATATATATATATATATATATATATATATATATATATATATATATATATATATATATATATATATGCATACCTAGGTGTTTACCAAAAAGAATTGTATAGAGAAATTTTTCAATTAAAGTTTTAAAAATTAGCTTCTTTACTGTTATGGGGTGTGAAATACAAAACAAATTACTCATGCTGTGCATTTTTCAGTTTGAGCTACAACTGAAGAAAAAGTATCTGTTTCATTATCTGAATTATTTATTTGAGGAACATTCAATTTTTTTATAGATAATTTTTCATAGGTTACACAAAGTAAAAAATACTGAATATTTTTTCATTACAAATTAATACATTTATATTTTTAGAACAAACAGAAGTTCAAGGTACCAGATACTTTTCTTACAAAATATAGTTCTAAACTAATGACTGAATTTGACTTTCTCACACTTAAATTAAGCCAAGCATTGCAACTTGATATTTTAAATATTTAAAAACTATAAAGTATAAAAAATTCATCGCCTATCACAACTTTTGACCACCTTTTCCTAAAGCGATAGCTCTCAAAGCTATAGGTTTCTTCCCAATATCAAGTATCATATGAGTACCAAATTAAAATAATAGACCAACAGACAGATTGACAGAAACTGAAAAATATGTTTTCATGGCCGTTGCCCTGAAATATGAAGAAATAAAAAAATCTCAAGAAGTGATTTTTTCATTAATACAACACTTCCTTGACGAGGGAAAATTACGTATGTATCAATTTGTAAACCTAGGAAATCAGCTAGCAGTTGTGTTTATTACAGCTATATTTGATAGTAAAAAAAAAATTAACTCTGAAATAGATAAACTCTATTTCTTTTAATAATTAACTATTGTAAATAAACTTACCCTTCTTAAATCGGTTATGTCTGACACATTATTCATTTTGCCAGTTTACTATAATTCTAGTTATTAAATTTAAACACAAAATATTAATTCTTATTAACCAAATTGTCAGTGTACTAGAATAATAGAACTCTGCAACAAAAGTTTAACCGAAAATTATATTTATAGATAATATTATATCTCAATAAAACACTACAACATTCAACACTTTGTTTATCTAAAATTATCGCGAAAATTATTTTAAACAACTATTTCCCAGAATCTTATCTGGATTAAAAGGTGTAGGATCAGCGAATATTAAATTTACGATATTACGGTTAAGGACTTTAATTTTTATGGTTTTCACAGCTTATTTAATTTAATTGCGCAGCTTTGTTTACCAAATCAAAACCATCTTATTGGCTGCCTGATAAAAAATATGTAAAACAATCAACATAACCTAAACAACAATTGCGCAATGTGGTTGTCAGTATTGTTTATAACGACGTCGGCTTAACCTTTTGTTAAAACTCCTGTCAATCAAATAGTCTAACCGAAATCATCAGTGCCTGTTGCACAAAGATTTAGAACAAGTTTCTGCTTCACATTTAAGTCAATGTGCTAAGTACATGTCACATAACAATAAGGATACTTTAGATCTGTTTCTGATATAAATTTGATAAATTCATGTTATTGAACCAAAGAGAACACTCTCGTATCGTAATTTAAGAATAAAAAATGCGTGCGTCCTGATTGTTCCCTATACGAATTATTGGTACAACGTATACAACACATTGTACGATTGACTTCTTGCAAGTTGTACGCAGAATGTGCCTCCAAAATGAACCTGGAGATGGCTTGCCCTCAAACTCTCAACAAGTAGGTAATCTTCTGTTTGTCTTCAGTAATGGAGGGTAACTCTAAGGAACTGGGCCATATATCGAGTATCGCATTTTTGAATACGATTAATACAGAGGTATCCAAAAGTTTGTTTTATGGTCTAAGTGTGATTTATTTTCAATGAACTTCAATTCACATATTCGGTTGATTAGCAAGATAAATGGTGAAACAATTTAACACTGTTAACAAGGGAAATATAGTAGATTAAAACAATGAGCATCGACGAGTGCGCATCATAATTATACTGGACGTTTAGTACACTTTTACCCTCATTTTGAAGCGATTTGTTCTTTAGCACTTTAACATATATTTTTAGTGAATAAATTAATCAACATTAGAAATATAAACATAGCGGCACAGGCCAATATTATATAATAGCGTGAAGAAAATAATAAAATGATAAATCCCATTGTTTGTTGTTCTTTTGTGTAATCGATAACCTTTTTTCTAGTTCGTATTTTATTCGCTAATGGTGTGGACTCGTTCTAGTAAATACTAATAGTCTGAAGCCGCCCTCAGAATTTAGAATAGCAAGAAAGGAAGAAATGCGGAAATAACCTCACAAACTCAACGTGTCATGTTTTGATTCTGTACTTTTATGGTTTAGTTAATATTTTTGTAATTTTTAAGGAAAAAATGAGTGACAGTGAAGATTTTGAATATTCGGGAGATGAATTGGATGAAAAGAAACATAACAAAATAGTAGAAAATGTTCTTAGTTTAAATAAAGCACAAAATCTTAAAAAACCCTCCAGAACTGAACCTACTTTAAAAATTTCCGAATTCGATTTGGTAAAATCAGTAACTGGAAAAAGGGGCTCCGTGCAGGTAGGCGAATTAACTAAGATATTAAATAATAAGAAAAAACATGTACAAATCGGTAAAAGGTTAGAATCTACAAATAAAAAATCCCACACTTTACCAAAACCTTTAGAGAAACCTCTAGCAGAGAGAATAAGGAGGTCAGTTGGATATGAAAAAAATAGATTCCTCTTTGACAGATGGGAAGCTTTTGTTCTGTCAAATAGAGCTCAAGCACATCAAGTATTTCCTTTAGATAGTGTAGAAAAAATTAACATTGAAGCTAAGAATGCCATTAAGTTACCTGAAACTTGGAAAATAAAATCAGGACTACAAGAAGAACTTGAAAAACTAGATCAACAAGTTGAAGAATATCACATAGAAGAAGAAAGTGAAAAGAATGAGTTTCCATTAACTTTACAAGAACTAAAAGAGAAAAGGAAGGAAGCTGCAAAATTACGCGCACATCAGAGTTATAAAGAAGCCAAAGCAAGAAGACAAAATAGAATAAAAAGTAAAAAATATCATAGAATTTTAAGGAAAGAGAAAATTAAGCAAAAATTAAAAGAGTTCGAAGACCTTCAAAAAACTAATCCTGAAGAAGCATTAAAAAAACTGGAAGAAATTGAAAGAGCAAGAGCTTTAGAAAGATACAGTTTGAGGCATAAAAGTACTGGACAGTGGGCCAAAAGTAAACAATTCAGAGCAAAATATGATAAAGAGGTAACTAGTTTAATTTTAATTTTATATTAAAATAATATGCCTCAAGTTGCTTGAACAACTTGATTGCTATTACTATAACAATGTATTGTTTTTAATGTCATATCTTATAAAACTTAGATATACCTAAAAAGTGGCATATTTGATTGATTGTATCAAGTCAAATTATTGTCTGAAGATCTTTAGAGAAGTATTTTCAAGCAACTACAATATTTTTTAAGTATAAAAATTGAAAAGTCTAAATCACAAATTGTCTCACAATTGGTTAAATTACTTTTACATAATATTCCCACTTACAAAAGGAAACTCATAAACTACAAAAGAAATAACAATTTTATGTTTACCACACTGGTAAAGTTTAAGCTCTTGGTAACAGCATAGGGTTGGAAAAATTTGACATATGTAGTTCTCCACTTCTTAATGTATGACTAGGTTCTGTTCTAAGAACCAGAGGCAGATACCCAGGTCTGATACTAATGCTTCAGTGATCTACCTGAAGGCCTAGAGCACAGAAAATATAGGTATTGCTACAGGAAGACAAACATGTGGAACAAGATGCTGCCCATTCCCCAATATTCCGGAGTTGGTACTTTCACTGCAATTAAGCTCAAATTTGGGTTTTGAGTAATAGTGAAGCATTCTTAAAAATTAACTTTTTTTTATATGGTTTTGTTGTTACCTTGGACTATATATATACCAAAGTGGGAATTTTTATAATTTTTTCTATGCTATTGCATCTTTCAAAAATATGTCATCCCTAATGTTCATTATTCGTCTGATATTATTTATACCATTTATACTGAATGTTCGGTTTAAAACGAACTATTTTATAATGCACGAAAAAACTTCCATAAGACCAATGCAAATTTTTATCGGTTATATCAAACTCGGTTATAATGAACTTCCAAATAAAGCAAACCAAACAATGTAAAAACAATGAAGTTCTAGACTTTTCAACTGTAGCTAGAAATTTCGGACCATTGCATGACGTTGACTTGAGGTTCTCTGAATACATTACAATTTGTATATTTATGTATTTACTACTTTAAACCTTATTTTTAACCCGAAGACTCTTTTGTATATGAGCCTCAAGAAATCGTTTTATATGGCAGCCCGGTTTTATGTCATTTCAGTTCTTGTGACGTTTTGTATGGCATGCTGCAACGTGATGCAAAACATTCATGTAATCCAGAATTGTCACGTGCGAATGATAGGTGGTATGGGAAAATATTTTTTCCTAGATGGGAGGGGGGTAAGAGATGATTGATGAGTCAACTTTCTCTATCCTGGGTATGACTTCTATTTCTGGTTTATGCGTAACTTTAGAATCTGTCTTTTTGTCAAAGGCTGTCTCTCTTGCCCACGAGAGGAAGCTCTGAAACTTTGATGTTATGTGGTTAAAAATAACGACTTAAGAAATCAGAAGGTTTATCTACTGCCTCTATCAACCACCAAGTGATAGTAACTTTAGAAAACTTCTCGACTCACTTGCAGACACTATCGATCATTTAGAGATTAATTACCCAAGTGTCGAAATTGACAGCCTGGGCGACTTTAATGTCCACACATCAGCTGCTATTCAAATACGACCAAACGAACAAGGTCGTGAACTTGAATCGATCTTAATCAATTCGGGTTTACTCAGCTTAATGATGAACCAACACGGATCTCCGAGCAAATTCGCCAGTCTTCTTGACCTGTTTTTAACTACCAATCCAGAAATTTACACTCTCACCGTAAATCTGCCGTTAAGTTCTTCCAACTACAAACTGCTTTCAACATTGAGAATCCTACTGATTAGTGGCAGAGAGGCACCTAAACCGCGCAAGATTTGTCACTGCAAATCTGCCAAATGAAATGAAACATGGTATATTTTCGAACTTTTCCTTGGTTAGACGTTTGTTTTAGATCCAACGACCCATCTGACTGCGCTACGGAGGTTTCTGATGTCATTTTAGCTGGTATAGAAGCTCACATCCCTTCTTCGAAGAAATGCCCTTCCAACGGCAAGCCTTGGTTCGACCGAAAATGCGAAGAACCTGTTACTTCTAAACATCTTGCCCTCTTGCCTACCGACAATGGCGCCGTAACGTCATAAATCGTAACATATCTGTTCGTACTCGAACAGATGCAAATCTGTTATCGACAAATTCTCACTCAATCAACGAATTAGAAACAAACTTCTTGCCTGCTCCAACAATTCCAGGTCTTTCGGTCAATCGCTAAAGCCATTAGTCAGAATTTCACCAAATCCACTATACCACCACTCACACGGCCAGATATTGTTATACCAACCACACCTGTTGAGAAAGCCAACTTTTGGGCTGAACTCTTTGCTTTACATTCTACTGTCGATTTTCAAGGAAAAACACCAGCCACTATCTTCATTGTGCAGTCAAGGATGCCCCATGTTGTCTTCAGACGGCCTATCATAAAACGTATTTTTAAGAATCTAGACCAGAGGTTCTCAAACTTTTTTTTCTCGTAGACCACTTTCAAAATTTTACTGGTTTCGGTGGACCCCCTGCTGCTATATTTCTACCATATTCCCAAAACTCGTCAAAAAATGTGAAGATTAGATCTAACGATGGAAATTTGCGTCGTGGCTGAGTTCCAACCCTAAATTCGGAATGGTAAAAATAAAAAGAAAAATAATATATTTTCTTGTGTTCTATTTAGTAAAATAATATGATTACAGACTTAATAAAATTATTAACGTACCATAACTTCAACAATGCAAAACAACAATTAAAAAAAAAATAGCCATAATTTTAATGGGAGGGATGTACTTGATGGATTGACAGCAAATTATCAATATTTGGCTTCAGTTTTGTAAGAATTAACCGCAAATCTCCCCGTCTGTGATGTTCAATCTGCTCCTTTTTTTTGTTAATAGGTTTGTAACGACACTAAAACTTTTTTCGACAAGGTATGACGAGGGAAACGCTATCAAAAGTTTTCTCGCAATTTCCCACAGCCCAGGATATTTTTCGGGTATTTCTGCCTACAGCCAAAATGTCTGATAGCCTTTTTTAAATTTCACCTTCAGCTCCTCATTGGTGCTAAGCTCGAGTAGCTCCTCTTAATACCACATTCGCCACTCATCAAATAGATTTATGATCCATGGTGGTATTTCCATCGTCAGAATATCTTCAAATCTATTTTTGAAGTCATCATGCAGGACATATAAATGCTGAACGTATGTCTGAATATCCTCATCAAGACATTCTGCCTGTGACAAGTTTGGAAACTGGGAGAATTCGCGCCGACTAATATTTTGCTTCATAAATTTCAACTTTCCACAAAAGCCGAAATTACACCCTTTGTTTTTTTATTAAATTTAGGCTGTCCCCTTGTAACTGCAAGTTAATGTCATTAAATTTTTTGAACAAATCTGTCAAATACGCGATGTCTGCTTTCAATTTGATCAGGTTTTCTTTTAAATCTGGATCTTTACTTTCCAGAAACTCTAAAACTGATTCAAAAAGTGAGTAAAATCTTGTTAAATATGCACCTTTCGACAACTAGCGTACTTCAGTATGTAAGAGCAATCATTGGAAGTCTTCATCATTTTCGTCGCACAATTGTGCAAATAAACGGGTATTCAACGCTTTGCTTCTTATTTTGTTAACTGCTTTAATCACAAATTGAAGCGATTGGTGCAATCTATCACTCAAATTTTTCGCTACCAGGTGTTGTCGGTGGATGACACAGTGAATTACAGTTACTCCTGGTATAATTCTTTTAAGATGGCTTATAAACCCACGATATCGCCCGAAGATGGCAGGAGCTCTATCTGCTGCCACCGAAATAATGTTTGTAAATGGAATCGATTTTTCCTTAAAAAAATCACTCAGGACATTAAATATTGATTCGCCTTTAGTGTCCGTCTCCAAAGTTTTCGCGAATAGCAGCTCTTCATGCTTCGTCCATAACAAATCGAACATATGCCATTAATGCTTCATTACCAGGTAAAGTTGACTCGTCCAGTTGAATAGAAAAATGAGTTGTTTGCAGATAATTACACAAGAAGCTTTCAATTTCAGAGCTCATTTCATCAATACGTCTTTGTACAGTGTTGTTACTGAAAGGAATTCTTTTGAGTACGTCAAATGGAGGTTTGTGCAGAACAGTTTTTAAAACCTCTTCAACAGCGGGTAAAATTAACTGTTCTCCGATGGTGTGCGGTTTTCCAGATTTCGCTATAAGCAATGAGATATTGTAAGATGCCCGCAAGCCATCATCGTTACTTTGAGACGTTGAAGCGAACATACTGTGCACGGTGGGTGTCTTTTCATATTTTTCCTTCAATGTTTGAAAATATTTTAAATCTACGTATTTTATCAGGATGACACCTTCTTAGATGATCTTCGAGCTTCGATTTTTTCATAGAGTCATTGCTCAAAACTTTATTGCATAAAAGGCATATAGGCAATCGTTTGTCTGCCTTTGATGGAAGAAAACCAAATTTCAAATAATCAACACTGTACTGTCGACATTTCTTCTTAGATTCAGCCATGTTTCGTATCCGTTACCTACCTGTAAAGAAAAAAATGTTTGTTGTAGTAATAATAAGGCGACTTTAACAGGATATGGCTATTTTAACAGAATAAAATAGGATTAATTAATAATTGCAATGAAAAAACCAAAATGCCGGCGGCAAAACTGATTTTAATTATTAAAAGCAATAAACTGCTAAGACCCATATAGAGGTTTTCACAAAAACGGCTGAACCTATTTTAATGTAATATAAAATAGTTTTTGATTAATTATATTTTGATACATTTCTGTAAATTCGAGAGAAAATACTTTTAAAGAATATTTTGACATCAAAACTCCACGATTTTAATGATTTATTTATTACTTTGATGTACGTTACGGGTGGTACATAAAGACAGGTACAATTTATGAAATTATTTTTAGTCATTTAGCATTAGCAACTACGAGGGCACTGAAATATGTACAAACATGCAGGTCAATCATATATCTCTCCTTTAGTGAATCACCACAGTCGGGTAAATAAATAATTTTATAATAAAAAGTACTAAAAGTTCAATCTTTCTCGGCTTTCCGTTCTTTTATAGAAGTATCGAATAATGGCCCTGTTCAGTATTTAATTTTTATTACGTACCTACTAGACGCAAACATAACAAATATAATATTATTACAATATAAAATAAAAGTATGAATAACAAATAGGCAGGTACTTACTTTTTCCTGCACTGACAAACACTGACATCGATTCACTCACACTTTTCTTTTCAAAATTCCTGAAACAAATGAATAACGTTGGTCTTTGGCATTTGTATTTATATTGGTGAAGAATCAAACAAGTTCATGCAAGATTGCAAGCAAAGCACAAGTCGTATTTCGTCCCTTTGCACGTTTTTACAAGTAACAGTCGCTGACCTTCTTAAAATACACTACTCGAAAAAATTAAGGGAGGTTTTAAAACAAGGAAATTAATGCTAAATAAACAGGCTATCTGATCCATATGCCGGTCTAACTGAAAAAATTTTTTTTCAAACCCGTGGACCAAAAAAAAAGCAAAATATTAGCAATATTATTTTTTCGCGCTATCTGTTAGGATTGCATGAGAACCGTAGCTCCTAAAAAATTTTAGCCAAAAAATCTGAAAATTAGAATCTTAAAGCTTCAAAATGCTTTTTTTTAAAGTCTCAATACGACCATTTTTCACCGAAATACAGCCTGTCAAAAATCACCGAAAAATTTGGAATTTTTTTTGCTTCCTTAATTTTTTTGAGTAGTGTATTATCTGCCTTCATTGATTAGGCAAAGCCAAGCCAACATTTTTGTTCTTTACTATCGAAACCAGATAAATTTTCGTGGACCCCCACTTACAACTTGTGAACCCTCATTTTTTTTTCACGCCAACGTAGACCGCCGTCGAGTCTCCCGTGGACCCCTGGGGGTCCACCTGAACCACTTTGGGAATCACTGATCTAGACAAAATTGCTTCTGGCGCAGATGAAATACCTGTCATAGTACTCAAAAAATGCGCAAGTGAACTAAATCCAGTTTTCTGTAGATTTTTCACCCTATCCTACAAAAAGGGAATATTTCTTGGAAATGCGCTACAGTTTAACCGATACCCAAAAAGGCAAGAAGACTGCCAAAAAACTACCGACCAGCCGCACAGTTTTCAATAATATCGAGAGTTATGTAAAGGGCTATCAATCAGCATCTTTTAAGATATTTAGAAGGATTTAATGTTAATAGCGATTATCAATATGGCTTTCGTAAGCAGTAACACATGTTTGGAACAACGCAATTGTGGTGGAGATCATCAAAATTTGGGTCTTGGGCCACTAGCTGTATTCGCTCGATATATGAATGTTACTGTGACTTGTTTCTGTTCACATCACTGAGAGATTTCTGTCGACAAAAACATTTTTTAACTCATGTAACACATGTTTGGAACAACAATTTGAACATTTTAGAGAATCTCGGGCGGTTGCACTTAATATATCCAAGGCATTCGACCGTGTTTGGCATGAGAGTTACGCTCTTATGGTATGTCTAAAAGATTTTGTTTTGGCTGTCGACGGATTTATTTCTAATACCTGCACTATCAACGCCGCCCGGTGTGCCCGATCTACATTAACGATCTGCTGGAAAGGACCAGAAATCCAATGTACATTAGATTAGATATATGGTATACGTTCATGACAGTATGATTATTTTTTCGTTCACTTTGAACCTTTTGAACATCGGCTACTCATGCAAAGATCTGCAGACAGCAGGAAGTCAGTTCAACTTAACAAAAACCTGGAAGAAAGTCTATCTTGGGATGACAGTAACCAAGTAGAATTTAACGCTACAAAAACCCAGGCGGCATTTTTTTCTAAATAAATTAACGGAACCCGAGTTATGTCGGGACGCTCCATTCCTCTTGCATCGTCGCTCAAGTTGCTAGGCGTTAACTTAAGAGCAAATATGTCTTAGCATGAACGTGTTGCATGCATAGCAAAGAGAGCTTCCCAAAAGCTGAGAATACTATTTCGAACTAGCAAGCTTTACACTCCACAACTGCTAATTCTGTTCAAAGCTCAAATTCGACCAAAGATAGAATACTGTTTCCTTGTTTGGGGCTCTGCTCCCATGTTTGGGACTCTGATCCCATGTTTGGGGCTCTGATCACAAACATCGAAAGTGTTCGATGGATACAGCCCGCTTAATTCCTCCCAGAGCGGTGCATGCTATTAGTACATTTCGCGCTAATACATCCCATCCGTATGAGGTTCAGCTTGTTACTCCTCGTGTGACACTTTTCAAGCAATCTTTTGTATAGAGAACATTAACTCTTGGAATGCCCAGGACGTTGTTTTCCATCGAGTACAACTTACAGCTATTCAAGACCAACGTGAATCGCTTTTTCCGCACATAAGTCACTCCTGTAGAATTTAATTGTAGTGTCATTCCCATATATTTAACATTGAAATTTAGACTCTTCCTCCTATATCTCACCCCTTCAATGGATAGAAGCTCATAATTTTGATGTCA
>CM032455.1:110310995-110355995 GCA_019049505.1 Pachyrhynchus sulphureomaculatus
ATTTTCGAAAGCTTGGCGTAGCTAAAAAGGTGTCCAAAACTTTTTAGTTCTTTTCCAAAGATCGCTTACCCCAAGAACACAATACTGCTGTTTAACTAGTCGGTCAAGACTACCCTGCTTCTCCTCTCTCTATCTATATATATATATATATATATATATATATATATATATATATATATATATATATGTATGTATATATGATGTATGTATATATATGTATGTATATATATGTATGTATATGTAGGTATATATATGTATATATATATATATATATATGTATATATATATATATATATATATATATATATATATATATATATATATATATATATATATATATATATATATATATATATATATATATATATATATATATATATATATATATATATATATATGTATGCATATATAAACATGTAAGCTGAAAAGCTGGTCTAGCTACGTAAAACACTCGAGCATTTTTTTGAGGTCTGCAAATAGGTAATAGTCGCTGGTGGGCCAAATCTGGAGAATACGGTGGATGAGGAAGCAATTCGAATTTCAATTCATGCAATTTTGTCATTGTAACCATTGCCTTGTGACACGATGCATTGTCTTGATGAAAGAGCACTTTTTTTTTATTCACCAATGACTTTATATAATATTCGCTATTGATGGTTTTTCCCTTCTCGGCATAGTCAATGAAAATTATTCCATGCGCATCGCAAAATACAGAGACCAAAATTTTCCCAGCCGACTGTTGTGTCTTTGGACGCTTCGGGCGGCTTTCACCGGCTGCTGTCCACTCGGTTGACTACCGATTTGATTCCGGTGTGTAGTGGTAGATCCACGTTTCAACCATTGTTACATATCGCATGAAAAAATCCTTTTTATTGCGCTTAAACAAGTCCAAACAGCGCTCAGCATCATCAACACGTTGATGTTTTTGGTCCACTGTGAGCAAACGCGGTACCCATTTCGAACAGCGCTTTCTCGTGCGCAAATGTTCATGCAAAATATGACCAATACGTTCTTTTGCTATCTTTAGGGTGTCAGCTATCTTATGCAATTTCACTTTACGGTCATCCAAAACAACTTGGTGGTTTTTTTTTATGTTTTCCGGTAACTACCTCATTTGGGCGTCCAAAGTGTTCAGCATCATTTGTATCTGTACGACCTCGTTTAAATTCAGCATACCAGTAAATGATGAGTGATTTTCCAGGAGCAGAGTCCCCGTAACAATTATCAAGCCATTGCTTTGCTTAAGCGGTATTTTTTCCATCAAAAAACAATGTTTAATCAACACACGAAATTAAATTTTTTGCATTGTTTTGAAAATATCAAAAGTAGCATCACTAAAACCACCGTAACTTGTAAACTAATCGTCGAAATGTCATGAAATTTTGACACGTATCGTTTGAAGGTTGATACTTTCTAAAAATCATATGGATTTTTTGAAAAGGGCGACATTTATGTGTCAGACTAAAAACTTTTCAATCTATCTTTAAAAAGTCTCAAAAAAAAATCTGGAATATTTTTCACAAGGTGAATGAAAATTATGACGAGTGCATTACCTTTGATAATTTGTCTGGTATATAAAAACAAAGATCGGAATTTTTTTTAAAGCAATCCCGGTACGGAACACTAATTGCGACTTAGCCAGCTTTTATTTCTTTTTAAAAAAAGTCATTTTTATCCATACGTCCCCCCCCCCCGCCTCTTGTAACTATGATACTGTAAATATAACAATAATAAATGTATAAACGTTTTTTTCCAAATTCAGGTACAGAAAATCTGCTCATCAATTTTAGATGTTAAAAACAAAGACAATATTTTAATTATTTCCTGTTTTTATTTTACTTTACTGTTTTTTTTAAATAAAATATAATAAATTGGCTAATCATGAACACAGACAAGAATCATCCATATTAAGTTTAAGCCAGTTGACATATCTGGAAACCCTTGTATAAACTCCTGGGTATCCTGGTCGCCCGCAGCCAACACCCCAAGATACAATACCTTAAAAAAAAAATAGAAAAAAAGGGTTTAGTATGTGGATGAAGGATATCTATAATTCTATAAAAGGTAAAAAATTATTTAAGTAAAAGTTGTAGAGCAGGGGTGCTCAAACTTGAACTGCTGGCGATCTACCTCAATATTGTTAGACTACGATCGATCGACTCTGAGAGGCTGCAAGTAAGTGTGATGCAGGATTGTCGTCTAGGTAGGGTGTATCGTGGCATAGATATTAGTTTTCCGCACAATATGCATTTTTTTAGTCAAGGTAAGTGTAGGTCTGCTCTAAAATGTCAATGAAAAAACTCATAATTATTCAAAATTGCGAGTTTATTGGTTCTTACAAAACAAACGAGTTCTAGTGTCTAAACTTAACTAAAGAGTGACTTTGGATGTTGAAGCGTGGCACTGCATGTCCTCAGTATACTTTTCATAAGATGGTACGTAATTACCGAGTGCTAATCGCAAGCATGATGACATATGTTCGTCAGTTAGTCGATTGCGATATTTTGACTTAATTATCTTCATTTCAGAAAATTCAGACTCGCACAAGTAAGTTGACCCAAACATTGCCGTCAGTTGAAGGGCGATTTGCCGTAGATTCGGATATTTATCTTCAGATATAAAACACCAAAATTTTGTATCAGATGCCGTGGCTTTGAGATGTATATCTGATATAATCTGCACTAACTCATTTTCATCAGAACATGAGTCCATGTTAAACTGACTTGCTATTTCAGTAGCTAATTCCTCAATGTTTTTACACGAAAAACGATAACTCATAAATGATGCGATGTTTGCCAATTTACTGAAATCATAAAAACTTATTTCAAATTGGCCCAAAATATCCTTGCTTTCAAACACGGAAAATTTTTCAGATCGTTTCTTTTCAGTTGATCTATCATAAGTTGCAATTTACTTTTGAATGCGTTTATTGCGCTAATCACCTCAATAATAGTTTTTCCTTTACCTCGAAGCTCCAAATTAATGGTATTTAAATGCATTGTGATGTCTGTGAAAAATGCCAAATCAGTCAGCCATTTTCCGTTTTTCAGCATCTGAGTGTCATCACCTCTTTCGTCCAGAAAAGCTGTTATTTCGGGCAATAATTCTTGAAACCTTTCTAGGAATTTTCCGCGACTCAACCACCTGACGTCCGTGTGAAGAACTAAATCAGTGTGTTCAGCTGACTCACTATCTTCCAACTGCAATTTAAAGAGCCGTCGTTGCAAGCTACGTGCACGGATAGAATTCACAATTTTTATTGCAATGCCCATAATCTCCTCCATGTTTAGAACTTTTGAACACAAAACTTGTTGATGTATAATGCAATGGAAGGAGAAAAATGAAGGGAAATCATCATTAGCTCGACACAATGCCACAAAACCGTTTTTGTTTCCAGTCATTGCTGGTGCTCCATCGGTTGTAATGCACACTAGTTTATATATTGGTAGCTTTTAGTTTGTTACAAAATTGAAGAAAACGTCATATATATCTTCGCCACGGGTCTTTCCTTTCAGAGGAATCATTGTCAAAAACTCTTCCTTAGCCGACATGTCATTGAATACCATTCGAATAAAAATACACAGCTGGGCAGTGTCTGTCATATCGGTGGATTCGTCGAACTGTAAAGAAAAGTATGTACATTCCATGATATCATGTTTTAGTTTATCTGCCATGTCCTGACTCATGACTTCAACACGCCTTGTGACAGTCGGACGAGATAACTGAAGTTCTCTAATAGCAGACATAATCTCTGTTTTATTTTTAAAATCTCCGAATAAAGTCTCACCCGCTTCAATAAATGCTTCCTTCACAACCAATCCCTCATCAAATGGTTTCTTGTGTTTCGCCAATATATGAGATATTTTAAATGACGCGATCGTTGCAGGTTTTGATTGTTTGGCTGGTCTTGTGAACATGGCTTGTTCTTTTTTCAAACAAGTTATCAAATCACGTACTTTTCGTTTTCTTAATTCACTCTGTGACGGAAAATCCTTTTCATAGTTTTTATGAACCGTTTTATGATGCCTCTCTAAGTTCCCACGCTTAGGTATTGCAACTGACGCACGGCAAATGAGACAAATGCACTTATCCTTTACCATACAAAAGAAAAATTCTTCTTCCCAATCGTTATTAAAATGATAAGTTTTACTTTTCTTCGCCGCACTAATTTTGGACTATTTATTAATAAACTTTGTATCGATGTATCGCCTTCAAGTTACAACTCAGACTGACTCCTATTCCTGCAGGCGCAATATTTATATCGGCGCGAACGAAGTCTCGAATGTTCCCGTCAAACACGCCGCCCGAAGTTTCTAGAAAAATCGGCCTCCTTTGATAAAGCCGCCTTTTGCCGCTAGCAGGGGGTTATTACAATAAAAGAAAGTGATGAGGGGGTTATTCGGGCCTAATTGTGGATCTAATAAATTTTAGTAGTTTATTCATTACATTTTGTTTTAGTTACCTAAAACAAAATCTGTGAATAGTTCTATATCGGAATTTTTTTCTCGAGATCGACTCAAAAAGCACTCGTGATCGACTTGTCGATCGCGATCGACCGTTTGAGCACCCCTGTTGTAGAGTTTTAATAAACGGATAATTCCAAAATATAATCGCATATACAGGGTAGTTCTAAAATGCAATAAATTAAATATGCATTTTAAAATGCGTATTTTACATAATTTTTGGACGCGGTATGTTACATCATTTTTAATTCTACTTCAATTTTGAACATACTGGTATTAAATCGTATGAATGTTAAGTTAGTAGGATATTGACGCTTGATAAATACATTTTTTACATTTCGGCACTTTCCTGTCTTAATTTTTTGCGCTTTATTTAAAAATATCAACTTCATACATATTAAGAGATATTAAAGGAAGTTATTCTACAGAATAGGACAACAAATTGAAACTAGAAAAACCATAGAAAAATTGTGGATTACTTAAAACCTTTTGATGTAACGCAATTTGTCTAGAGGAACGTCGCCTTTTTTTTCCAAGCCTATATGCTTACAT
Organism: Pachyrhynchus sulphureomaculatus; assembly: GCA_019049505.1. Taxonomy (NCBI): domain Eukaryota; kingdom Metazoa; phylum Arthropoda; class Insecta; order Coleoptera; family Curculionidae; genus Pachyrhynchus; species Pachyrhynchus sulphureomaculatus. Next base: position 110,316,011 of record CM032455.1, read on the forward strand.
AAACAATGAAAACGTCAGTAAATACTTATTGGAAATAATTTCGAAACCTTACCAACAATTTCATATTTTTCCCCGTTATGAAATAACAGTGGTCCTCCACTATCACCCTGGCACGAATCCATGGCACCTTTACCGGCACATAACATGTACGAGGTTATTCTTGACGCTCGATATTTCATCGCTCTACACTGACTTAAGGTTAAGATAGGAACATCAACTTCTTGTACTATATTAGGAAGTGTACCTCCTTCGGTTGTTCTACCCCATCCTATGACCACGCCTGATTTACCGGCCGGGTCTTTCCCTAAAAAAATAATTATGACTGTTAAAACATCAGGTGACGGGAAAAAATAGAAAATCTAAGTAAATAGATGTGGCGTGTCGAGAAATTGGTTATATAAGGATTGGCCATTGCTAGAATTCGAGGTAACTATCCTAATTTATCTTAAAGGGTATAAATCTCAAAAAATAAAAAGTTTAAGAGTTATCCACAATTATGTCATAGATAACATATACGCTTTCACTACTAGCATAAACTAAAGAATTATTTAGATTTAAGCTGCTACCTTGATTGTTATTTACATAAATAAGTAACCCTACATTTCTTTTATTTCTCTTATATCAACAGAAATTACCGCTGTGACATAATATGAGGGCTATTTTTTAAATTTTTACAAAAACAATGAAAGAAAAAAAAATGTTTAGTACAAATCGTTTTAGTGCTTCTCACAATATTCGCCTTTAAGATTTATACACTTTTCATGCTCTCGAAACATTTTTCGACTCTGAAGTTCGGTTCATCATGGAACACCCAAATAGTTGATTGTTGCTTAGTTTCCGGCTCGTACGAATATATCCAAGTTTTGTCTCTTGTTACGATGTTGTATACGAATTTTGCATGTCCTCGGTTGAATTTTTTAAGCATTTCCTTACACCAATTGACCCGAGCCTGTTTTTGAGTTTCGGTCAAATTATGGGGAATCCATCAGGATCAAATCTTCATCTAAATGTTCATGCAGTTTTCGATATGCCTAAGCATGCCTCTATCTCACAGTAAGTCATATGCCGATCCTCTTCAATCATGTTGCGCACAGTATCGATGTTTTTTGGAACAACAACCGATCTTCACAAAATTTATCGCTGACGGAAGCACGACCATGACGAAATTCTGCAAACCAATTGAAAACAGTCTTTTCTCATGATGATTCATTATCAAAAGTTAAACGCAGCTATTCGAGGCATTGTCGTTGAGTTAGGTCTTTACTAAAACCGTAAAAGACCATCCAACGAAAACCTTCACGTGAAATATCCCTTTGTTCATAAAACTGTTTTTTGCTTAAACGCTAACTGTAAACAAACTACTCCGCCAATTTCTTAGCTGCCTCTGTTTTAACAATAACAAATGTCAACTTTTACAACGAGACCAGGCGTTATTCCACAGCAGTATCATTGTCCCTCTCTTACTGCCAGAAAAGGATCTTGTGTTCAAGTGCATCACTAACAGGGCTCAGCTGTTGTTGATGGCGTCAGAAGTGACGGTCTAGCCAGGTGGGAGCATCTCATAGTAGATGATGCCCCTCTAATCCCATCAAATGCATAGCAACACCTATTTTTCCATGGATGTTCGGTTTTGCGGGACTCATTGATGGCTCATCCATCCCGTGGTTTTCACCTCTTAGGACTATCATAAAATATCCATTTTTCTTCCAAAGCCACAATTTTGTGCGACCAGTTCTTTTCCTGGAATCTAGAGAGCAAAGAGAGAGCAGCATCATATCGTATGTTTTTCTCAGAAGTGAGTTCATGAAGGATGCACCTGGACTCCCTGCAAATCCTCTTTAGCTTCTGAGCTTCTGTATACTATAAGAACTAGCTAACTTGGTCACTTTGAGTGCGTCTGCAAGTTGGACAAAGATTCTCGTTCAACATTTGCTCTAACTTCACGGGGCGAGAATTTCGTTCTAGTTTGAATATGTTTTGTAGTCGATGGAAGGAAGGGCATATAATTAATTTCTACTCCTAATATTTATGAATTATACTTTTTCTAATGAATTCATTTCTGTAGGATTTCCCCTGATCTCTTATCATTAGTATTTTTTAATTTGGGCTATTTTAGAGATATTGCGGCTATTTATATTACGCTATTTCTATTATTTTTAGGCCGTATATTTTAAATCCGAGACCTAACTATACCTAAGATTTTTTATGCTCTAAAGATATTGATAGATTAGGGCTTGTAAACGTCTATTCATTTGACATATCTGTTCTAAAGGCCTCAAGAATCTAAGCTCTGATTAGAAATGTCATAAGATAACATGAAACGCAATATAAAAACTATTATCTGACAACTAAATATATGAATGCACAAATAAAGTAAATGTTCAGTGTTTGGCGCAAAATAAATCAAATATAGACCAAACCGTTTACATTGAACAATTTTTCCTTTTAAAATAAATAATAAACCTTCCCCAATAGACTTATGATTAAAGTGAACATTTTTCTCAAGAAATTTTAAAATATCCTTACACAATATTCAACCCAGTTAAGAGTCGTACAGCAACTATTTGTTACAACAAAAAAAGAACAAGTTTAAAGAAAACTCCCATAAATCATTTAGGTGGACGAGTTTAAAGGTGGTTACCGAAAGCCGATAATACCGTCTAGCAACTTTCTCACAGGTGTCTGAAGACAATTTTATCGGTTTTTGATCGCCATCAGTGATCTCCACTACCTAAATGATAAATGAAGGGACCGTTTTTCTTGAGTGCGCTTAGATACTGTTGCAAGTAATCCTAGTGCCTATAGCCCCACTCACAATTGCATTTTTGAACTATAATAACGGGGACGTATTCCTAACTGAGCTGTTTTCTCTTATACTGATTAGGTACAAAATAGAATTTCATTTATTGCTAAATACATATATATATATATATATATATATATATATATATATATATATATATATATATATATATATATATATATATATATATATAGTCCCTGGCCAAATTATTAGACGCACTGCAAGATTTCATGTAAAATATTAATTACCGAGTGATATTGTACCGTTTTATTATTTTAAATTGATTTGTTTTTTATTTTTATGTTATCCAATCAATTACCTATTTATTTAACATAAATAAAACAGCATTAATTTAGAAAAGCATAAGTTTATTAAGTTTTAAAGAAAAATGAAATTAATGTTAGTAAAAGTCAATATTTAGTTGAGCCACCTTTAGCCGCTATCAAAGCTTTAATTCTGCGCGGCATGCTATCAATGCAAGATCGTACTGTCTCCTGCATTTGAGCATGATGATTCCACACATGAATAATCTTTTCTAGGAGCTGGGTTTTGTTGGTAATCACATCTTTAGCCACTTCTCTTTTCATCAGCTCCCACACATTTTCAATGGGGTTCATATCAGGGCCAATCCAACAGAGGGATATTTTTTTCTGCCAAAAAAGCTTTAACAGACCGAGCAGTGTGGCAGGGAGCTCCATCTTGCATGAAAGTGAATGGTTCCCCATATGGAAACCATTCTCTGAGCTGCGGAATCAACCGATTTTGTAATACTTCTTTGTACTGATCTTGCCTCATTATTCCTTTGACGACGTTCACACGTCCAGTGCCCTTGCCGCTGATGACTGACCAAATCATCACTTTGGTGGGATGTTTAACCGTCGGGACGATACAATCAGGATGAAACTTTTCTCCATGACGACGACGCACATACTGAGCTTTATTCTGCAAAATTTCGAATGTGCTTTCGTCACTGAAGCAGACCTGTCAAAAATAGGAAAAATATATAAACTTCCATGTTTATTTGCTTTATTTAACTGAAAATGATAATAATGTATCAATTATTGATTAAATTGCTGTATCTTACCGATCTCCAGAAGTCCACATCTTTGTCTTGCCATTGTTTGGCCCACTTCAGGCGCTTTGCTTTCATTGCAGCTGTTAACTTGGGCTTCCTGGCGGGGCGACAGGCCTTAAAATCTAATTCTTTCAATTTTCTTCGAACAGTGCGCTCAGAAGCATTTACGCTAGCATCCTGGAGTTGTGATTTTATTACCTTTGTGGTAGCAAATCTGTTTTCTACACAAATTTTTTTCAAACATCTCTCTGACCGTGGAGTGAAAATTGGTTTTCTACCGCATCTTTTCTTTCTTTTCGGGCTTAATTCCTTCCCTGACTCAATTTTCTTTTTTATGCGTCGTACACTAGCTTCAGAAACCTCCAATCTTCGTGATATTTCTCGGTTTGTAAATGTTTTCGCAATCACAAGGGCCTTCACTTCAGCTTTTTTACGTGGTGAAAGATCGCCTTTTCTACCCATAATGAAAATAGTCCAATTACTTTTTTAAAACACTGCATACAAAATAAACTAATAACTGAGTAGTATAAAACTGTTAAACAAACAATCACAGTCCATAAAGCCACAGAAACACGTCCGTACCTGACTCGATTCCGATCGCGACTGATACAGGTTTGTACTTATTTACGTTCATGTATCACTTTGTCAACACAGTGTTGCCATATGTTAAAAATAAATACAAATATGTAGTCTACAACAATTCTTTTAAATAAAAATCAATAATATTGTAGTTTAAATATACCATTATGGCATAAAAACTCTTAAGAAACATAAAATTACTAAAAAAAATACAGTACGTCTAATAATTTGGCCAGGGACTGTATATATATATATATATATATATATATATATATATATATATATATATATATATATATATATATATATATATATATATATATATATATATATATATATATATATATATATATAATATGCTATTCATGTGAAGAAAAAAATAACAAGGGAAAACAAAATAAAATCATTATCGGGGCGGACGGAGGGCAGAGGGTGTTTTTTTAGAAAAAGAGGTAACATTAACAGGTTATAGTAGGGGAGTACTTTTTTCTAGACCCATATGGGCGGTGAGCATATGCCTAGACAGTAAGAGTATGCCACTTTGGCGTCTTCCAAAAATCCTGCAAAAGAACTTATTTAATACTAAAACAAAATAATTTAAAAACAACTAACCGAAATGTTCACAGTTTACATTAATATGGTGGTGCCAGGGCTAAAAAAATATTTTGAAATTGGCATAAATTTATTTGTTATTGAAAATGATTCGCACCGCTTTTTTAGTGTTCCGTACGGAACACTTATAAGATGACTTGACCCGATTTTCTCCGAACCTATTTGTTACAGAAAGTTGAAATTTGGTAATAATATAGAAATTGATGGCCTCATCAAAGCCGTGTAGTTTTGAAAGTCAAAAAGGGGTTAGTTTTGGGGGGTGAAATCGGAAGTGAAAAAAAAATTTTTTAGTAGGTCATCGAGTGTGGTGTCAAATGAAAGTTTGTGAAAACACGAGTAAAAAAATATATATATAATGTAATACTTGCGCACACTTTTCTTTGTATTATTTTTAAAAAATCGCGAAAAATGGCTGTCCCGTCACCTTATCTCAAAAAGTACTGATCAAAAAATTTTGAAAAAATTCTGGAATATTCTCGAGGGGGTGTAGATTGAACGAAAATTATCACGAGTGCATTACCGTTAATAATTTATCTGGTATATAAAAAAAAATTCAAGGTCATCAATTTTCAGTAAAGATTGGAAACAAACTTTGTTGAAAACTCATTTGGAGTGTGTTTTGTGAAGTCACCTGATCATTTTATACCACCGTAACAACATTTTTTATTTTAAAAGCAATCAACGTACGGAACACTAATTGTGCAAGTTCAACTTGCACTTGACCGGTTATTATTTTATTTTAAAACTGAAGGAAGTAAGTACATTTCACTTGGTTAAAGACAAATGTGAGCTAAACTATATCCTTTATTTTTTGTTGCCACTGTATACACATTTTTGCGACGTACATGACCATTTTAAAGTGAAGCTTTGGGTTAAGAGACATATATGAATTAAAAGGGCAGATATCTTACCTTTTTTTTATTAAAATGACGTAACAATTACAATAATAAAAAGGCGAGTTAGTATGCAAAAAACGTTCCATACCTGAAGGTAAACATATTGGTCTAATATTCTTAGTTAATTCTACTGGCTTTCTCAGTTTTAGCAAGGCAATGTCATGATTATAGTTGTCAGTATCAAAATTCCTGTGCTTCAGTACCTCAGACACTGCTCGCATTTTGGCAGGTGCGTCAGAAGTTGTAGACTGATCATGGTCACCCAAAATCACTCTGATTTTTGATCGTTTTAATCTATAAATAAAAATATAAAGAAATTTTGAAATGAATTATAACTCTAGAGTATTAGCTTTTAGTTTTTCATTAAAATATTTTTCTCCAATAAATCTACATTTTTATTAAATTCGCCGTATAAGTTTAAGATTTACCGCAAATTAGTGACCCAAATATTTACCGCTCAATAGCATTAATTTTCAATACATTTTTCATTAAATTCGCCACATAAGTTTTTTACTGCAAATTAGTGACCTCAGTATTTACCGCTCAATAGCTCTTGGTAACTTTAGTTCTGCTTTGGGCAAAATACTCAGATGCTGTACCTAAGATGGAGTCCTGCTTTCGAGAGGCTGCATTGAGAATACTCAAATTAATATTTATTTAAACAATAGGCGGCAAGCTCTTTTTACAGTGTCTAAGCTAAATATATATATTTGGGTGTCCCAAAAACCAACGTATTCCCTTCGAGGGCTGAGAGGTCAGCTCATAACCCACCAGAATATGTTAATATGACCTTAGTGAAAAATCGTTAAATTTCGAGATGCTAACACTTTTAAGAATTTCGTGAAAATCTAGACCTTAAATCAATTTATCGAGTACTACAAATTTCCGAATCCTAAGATTCCCCCTACCCTACTGTTGACAGTTCAAAATAAAACTAATTGTACTAAGCTTCTCAAGAAAAAAACATTTTTGGAAGTATCATGAGTAAAAACATTTTAATTAGCTAACTTTAACTCTCGAAATCTACCCATTTTTCATTAAGGTCATATTTACATATTCTGGTGAGTTATGAGCTGGCCTATCAGCCCTCGAAGGAAATTCATTTTTGGAACACCTGTATATACAATTTTCTTGAGCGTCGCTGCTGTGTTTTATGTTTACTGTGATACCACTATTCAAACAAAAAAAAAACAATAACCTATGTCCACCGCATATTTAGTAATTTTACCTGCGTACACAATGTGCTGCTGTAAGCACATAACTTTCGGATAAAAGAGATGCTCCACAGTGATAATGTCCATCATAAACTATTCTTGCAATCCACGGATAGTGATTTATTCCGGAAGGTGTACCACCTACGATCCTGTTTTCGTGGTTTGAAACACCGCACTCTGAAACCAGAAAAAAATATTATGTCTGACTTAATAATAAAAACCTGAAATTTTAAAAATTATGTAATCATTACGTTTTTTAGTGTTTCATTCCTGGTTATTATAATGAGTCATAATACACTGTCCAAAGAGTATAAAGCGACTCTGTGATGTGATGAGTGGGATGAACATTCAAATACACTAGAAATCGAGAGAGTGGGTCCTACATCTCATAGTTTACTCTCCGAAATGGAACAGAGAACATGATTTCTGAGCGATCTACCGAGTATTCTAAATAATATTTGGGTTAGAAGAAGGGGACTATTAGGTCAGGTATCTTAATCTATAATCTATAATATATATAAAATGCAACGTCTCTCTGTCTGTCTCTCTGTCCGTTAGTGCGCTTATCATTGGAGAATCACAACCGATTTACGTACTTTTTTTTTAAAAACATACATATGTTCTCTGGCCAGGTTATAGGCTATATTTTATTACGATAGGTAGCGTAAAGAATGAGCAGTGAGGATAATAGGGAATGAAGTCGGAAAAAAGTTTGCCGCTAGCGCGTCCTCTTGCAATACACAGCCTAAACCATTAAATATGGAACAGCATTATGTAGCAGAGAATATCTATAATCTATAATATATATAAAATGCAATGTCTCTCTGTCTGTCTGTCCATTAGTGCGTTTATCACGCGAGAACCACTTATCCGATTTACGTGCTTTTTTGAAACATACATATGTTCTCTGGCCAGGTTATAGGATATATTTTATTGCGTTAGATAACATAAAGAATAAGCAGTGACGACAATAGTGAATCAAGTCGAAAAAAGGGTTACCGTTTGTGCATTCTCTTGCAATACACTGCCTAAACCATTAAATATGGAACAATATCATGTTGCAAGGAATATAATATATATAAAATGCAACGTCTCTCTGTCTGTCTGTCTGTCCGTTAGTGCGCTTATCACTTGAGAACCACTTATCCGATTTAGGTGTTTTTATAAATTTATACATATGTTCTATATAATTCGATATAAACCTAGATAATGGGAGATAAGGTGAGATAATGGGAGATAAGTAAAATAATGGGAGATAAGGAGAAATAGTGGGAGAAGGAGAAATAATGGGACCGAAGAAATAATGGGAGATGAGCAGAGATAAGCCTAGATAATAGAAATTATGTAGAGATAATGGGAGATAAGGAGAACTAACGGGAGATAAGGGGAAATAATGGCAGATATTTTATTACGTTAGGTAACATAAGGAAGGAAGCAGTGACGATAGTAGTGAATCAAGTCCACGCGAGCGGAGCCGCGGGCACGGCTAGTTCGTTTATAAATAAAAGCTATATCAAAGAACCCCTTCTAATTTTTAGTGGTTGTAAATTAAAAAGTGAAATCACTTCATTAACCCTACCATTCATATTAAGCAAATAGAGACGGTATCTGAATTTTTTTTTAAACATTCCGTATTCAGATCATGTATCTGTTATAAAATGCAGACTAAATAATAAAGACATACTCTAAATAAGATGTTACGAGAGAGCGGAAGATTATTCTCATAAGTCAAAACACAAGTCACCATGATCTTAAAATAAAACTAAGAATTTGCATAGCTCTGAAACCAGAAAAAAAATATTACATCTGTTTGACTTTATAATAAACACCTGATATTTTAAAAATTATGTAATAATTATGTTTTTTAGTGCTTCATTAGTGGTTAACGTTGGCAATATTTATTCGCCTCATTTTATTCAATTTAAGATGAAGAACAAAGTACGAAAACTTGGGTGTTATTGACAAATATGTTAGATTTTGACAATTTTCTGCCGAACAGAAACAGTAGCCAATGACAAAATTTAATGGACTATAGAAGATAAAGGCTACTTTTGTGGGTATAACATTTTGTCATCATCATCATCATTAGCTTATTCCATCCATCGTCAGATATAAGCCTCCCTAAACTGTCTCCAATGAGCTCTTTTGTTTGCTTTTTGTATTCAATCGTGTGCCACTAATCTTTTTATGTCACCACATACCACACTTCCTTATTTTTTGTCAACACGTTTGGTCAGCACGACAAAGAAATGGCTAAACACCCCAAAATAAACATTTTGTACTACTGCAAAAATATTTTTATTACCTTTATAATGGAATCAAGACAACAGAATATCTGTAAAGGGAAAAAATATAGTCCGTATTATATTCTTTGCTTCATGTTATTGTTCCATATTTAATGGTTTAGGCAGCGTATTGCAAGAGAGCGCGCGCTAGCGGCAAACTTTTTTCCAACTATTATCGTACTACTTATTTCTTATGTTACCTAACGTAATAATATATATATCTATAACCTGGACATATGCATGAATTTAAAAAAAAATCACGTAAATCGGATAAGCGCACTAATGGACAGTCAGACGGACAAAGAGACGTTGCATTTTATATATATTATAGATATAGCTTATTATTATTATAACCTGGCCAAAGAACATATGTATGAATTTAAAAAAAGAAAAACATGTAAATCGGATAAGTGGTTCTCGTGTGATAAGCGCACTAACGGACAGACAGACAGACAGCGAGACGTTGCATTTTATATATATTATATTCTTTGCGCTAGCGGCAAACTTTTTTCCGACTTGATTCACTATTATCGTCACTGCTTATTTCTTATGCTACCTAACGTAATAAAATATAGCCTATAACCTGGCCAGAGAACCTATGTATGTTTAAAAAAAAAAACACGTAAATCGGATAAGATGGGCAGAGACGACAGAGAGACGTTGCATTTTATATATATTATAGAAGATTATAGATAACCTGGCAAGAGAACTAATGTATGGAATAAACAAAAAACACGTCAATCGGATAAGTGGTTCTCGAGTGATAAGCGCGCTAACGGACAGACAGACAGAGAGACGTTGCAGTTTATTTATACTAGAGATATTCTTTGATGATATTGTTCCATATTTAATGGTTTAGGCAGTGTATTGCAAGAGAACGCGCGAGAAACTTTTTTCCGACTTGATTCACTATTATCGTCACTGCTTATTTCTTATGTTACCTAACGTAGTGAAATATAGCCTATAACCTGGCCAGAGAACATATGTATGGTTTAAAAAAAAAGCAAGTAATTCGGATAAGTGGTTCTCCAGCGATAAGCACACTAACGGACAGACATACAGAGAGACGTTGCATTTTATATATATTATAGATAAGCTGGCTAGAGAACATATGTATGTTTAAAAAAAAAACACGTAAATCGGATAAGTGGTTCTCCAGTAATAAGTGCACTAACGGACGGACAGACAGACAGACAGAGACGTTGGATTTTATATATATTATAGAAGATTATAGATAACCTGGATAGAGAACAAATGTATGAATTTAAAAAAAAAACACGTAAATTTGATAAGTGGTTCTCGAGTGATAAGCGCACTAACGGACAGACAGACAGAAAGACGTTGCAGTTTATATATGTTTATATATATTATAGATATTATTTGCCATATTTAATGGTTTAGGCAGTGTATTGTAAGAGAACGCGCTAGCCGCAAACTTTATTCCGACTTGATTCACTATTACCGTCACTGCTTATTCCTTATGTTACCTAACGTAATAAAATATAGCCTATAAATTGGCCAGAGAACATATGTACGGTTTAAAAAAAAAGCACGTAAATCGGATAAGTGGTTCTCCAGTGATAAGCACACTAACGGACGGACAGACAGACAGGGAGACGTTGCATTTTATATATATTATAGAAGGTGGGCCCGAGGTCGGAGCCCTGGGGGATACCCAGATTAGAGGATGTACTTTGAATCGAGATGAACTTCTCTATTTCACTCAAAAAACTAGTCACCCAGTTCAAGGAGTGATACTTATACTGTAAGCCTTTAATTACTGCATGTCCTGTAAGTTATAAGAAATATGAAAGAATAGAGTAATAAGTTGTCTCGAATATAATTAACGAGATCAGATATTCGAAGAAAAAATGATTCTTTAAACACATTAAAATTAGGTTATTTTTATACTCTACATAATTATTAATTAACAACAGGGAATAATTTAGTTTAACCAGTACAATGTATTGTATTGGAAGAATTATCTTTCAATATACCGAGAAGAAAAACTATATGATTTTTCCAAGAGTCTTCTATAAATATTTCATAGAATTTTCAATTTTTGCAGTTTCTATCATATTGTAAGTTAAATCATTATACATTGTTACTTTAGAAAACAAAGGATGGAAATAGGATTCAGCAGTAGTAGCAATAAATTGATGACGCCAAATATTTTTTGACTTTTTACTTCTGTTACTAAATGGAAGCATCGTTTTCGTGAAAAAGTCACCTTCGACATGTTTGCATGTTTTTACGTTTTGGGTTTTTAATCACGACAAAATTTTCCTTATCCGTCGGTCTGTTAGCACGATAACTCTCGAACGAAATGAGATATCGATTTCAAAATTGGTACAAATATTAGGGAAAATATTGAAGTGGGGATGAAACCTATAATTTTTGGGCCATATCGCTTCAGGCGAAGGAATGAGAATGGAATAAATTTTGTATCGTTTTAATAGTATTATGAGAATTTTTCCTTGTTTTTTAGGGCAATAATGAACAAATTTTATGTATAATTATTTATAGTAAAATATATAAGGATTTAAGAGGGTTAGAGCGGTTACTTGGTGTATATCATCTTGTATGTTCTTTTCATTGTCTTGGTCAGCGAGAAATTTGAAAATTGTGTTAATTTCTCATTTCTTTCGATTATTTGTTATCAAAAATATAGAGACCTAACGAGGTGGTAAGATGGTACAGGACGTTTAAAGGGTAAGTCTAGGAATCAGAAAATTGTGTTATTTTTTTCATTATTTTTATATTTAACAGAATATCAAGTAGAGGGAAATGTCTGATTTCAATTGTATTTTTTTTTGTTTTAATATCTTACCAGCTAACATTTAAAATAGTGACATATGTGCTTAGATTAAATTATTTTTTAGTGTGAAAAAATTAAATATGGTACTTATTTTAGAACTACATATTAGCAGATTAAATATAGAGTATATCACTTTATCAACTTTTTTAATACGTTCTTGTAAGGCCTCAAAACTTTTTACTTTTTGATTACCTTCTTTACAGATTTTCTATAAAAAGGTGTTTGATGGCGTAGATAATTAACGTTGGGCCGTTTAGGGTTAATTTGGACTTTAAAAATCTACCTGTAACAATAATACTATTACAGAACACTCAACCATAGTTTTACTCCTTATAAACTCTTTTTTACATACAGTTTATAACTACCAGTTGAGTTCTTCAATTTACTTTGTATTTCAGTTATTAATAACATCAGTAACCCTATTTAACATACTAACTCAATTGTATTAGAGATGCTTAACCTTCGAGTTGGTTCTGTTTGAAAAAACTGTCTTCAGGTTGAATTATGCCAATAAGCAACCATTATTAGCCTATGAACCTTAAATTTAATTGCCATTCGTTACCTATAAAATAACATAAAATTTCCGTCATCGAAGGAGATTTTTGGATGTGTTTGGTTTATTTAAATATCTCAGATGGCAATCAATTTTCTTTTTTGGCAACAACGGATAATGTTTAAGGTAACTATAATAGGGTAACAATTTGGGACAGTCTCAACATTATTAAAATATTCGCACTATCAAGAATATAGAAATCGTAATTACACACTCAAGCCGTAAATGGTGCACGACACAGGTTTGTGTATAAGGAGTCAAAAATATAAAACATTCTTGTGTATGGGGATAAAGGTGCTTCAATAATAAATAAGTATCTTTACTTACCACAAGTGCAATTTCTTGTTTGTTCTTTGTCATCGTCGTCATTTGCAATATCTGGTAATATCGGATCCGAATCACCCAAAATGTTGGTAAATCCAAAAAGTTGATTAAAAAATATTCTGCCTTCTCTAGAAGACTTTGGAAGTGATGTTGAATTTTTATATTTGAGTTTTTCCTAAAATATAAATAAAATAATTCAAAATATTTCTTGTATCGAATGATTCCAGTCAAAGATCTTTATAGTAGATCAGGGGGTGCTCAAACGGTCGATCGCGATCGACAAGTCGATCGCGAGTGCTTTTTGAGTCGATCTCGAGAAAAAAATTCCGATATAGAACTATTCATAAATTTTGTTTTAGGTAACTAAAACAAAATGTAATGAATAAACTACTAAAATTTATTCGATCCACAATTAGGCCAGAATAACTCCCTCATCACTTTCTTTTATCGTAATAACCCCCTGCTAGCGGCAAAAGGCGGTTTTATCGAAGGAACGCGCGGTACTTGTCAAAGAAAAGCCGCGTTTTTGATTCCCGCCGATTTTTCTAGAAACTTTGGGCGGCGTGTTTGACGGAAACATTCGAGACTTCGTTCGCGCCGATATAAATATTGCGCCTGCAGGAATAGGAGTCAGTCTGAGTTGTAACTTGAAGGCGATACATCGATACAAAGTTTATTAATAAATAGTCCAAAATGAGTGCGACGAAGAAAAGTAAAACTTATCATTTTAATAACGATTGGGAGGAAGAATTTTTCTTTTGTATGGTAAAGGATAAGTGCATTTGTCTCATTTGCCGTGCGTCAGTTGCAATACCTAAGCGTGGGAACTTAGAGAGGCATCATAAGACGGTTCATAAAAACTATGAAAAGGATTTTCCGTCACAGAGTGAATTAAGAAAACGAAAAGTACGTGATTTGATAACTTGTTTGAAAAAAGAACAAACCATGTTCACAAGACCAGCCAAACAATCAAAAGCTGCAACGATCGCGTCATTTAAAATATCTCATATATTGGCGAAACACAAGAAACCATTTGATGATGGATTGGTTGTGAAGGAAGCATTTACTGAAGCGGGTGAGACTTTATTTGGAGATTTTAAAAATAAAACAGAGATTATGTCTGCTATTAGAGAACTTCAGTTATCTCGTCCGACTGTCGCAAGGCGTGTTGAAGTCAGGACATGGCAGATAAACTAAAACATGATATCATGGAATGTACATACTTTTCTTTACAGTTCGACGAATCCACCGATATGACAACACTGCCCAGCTGTGTATTTTTATTCGAATGGTATTCAATGACATGTCGGCTAAGGAAGAGTTTTTGACAATGATTCCTCTGAAAGGAAAGACCCGTGGCGAAGATATATATGGCGTTTTCTTCAATTTTGTAACAAACTAAAAGCTACCAATATATAAACTAGTATGCATTACAACCGATGGAGCACCAGCAATGACTGGAAACGAAAACGGTTTTGTGGCATTATGTCGAGCTAATGATGATTTGCCTTCATTTTTTTCCTTCCATTGCATTATACATCAACAAGTTTTGTGTTCAAAAGTTCTAAACATGGAGGAGATTGTGGGCATTGCAATAAAAATTGTGAATTCTATCCGTGCACGTAGCTTGCAACGACGCCGACGGCTCTTTAAATTGCAGTTGGAAGATAATGAGTCAGCTGAACACACTGATTTAGTTCTTCACACGGACGTCAGGTGGTTGAGTCGCGGAAAATTCCTAGAAAGGTTTCAAGAATTATTGCCCGAAATAACAGCTTTTCTGGACGAAAGAGTGATGACACTCAGATGCTGAAAAACGGAAAATGGCTGACTGATTTGGCATGTTTGACAGACATCGCAATGCATTTAAACACCATTAATTTGGAGCTTCAAGGTAAAGGAAAAAACTATTATTGAGATGATTAGCGCAATAAACGCATTCAAAAGTAAATTGCAACTTATGATAGATCAACTGAAAAGAAAGGACCTGAAAAATTTTCCGTCTTTGAAAGCAAGGATTCCTCAGTTGAATTATGATATTTATGAGGCAGAATTTTCAAATATTTTGGGCCAATTCGAAATACGTTTTTATGATTTCAGTAAATTGGCAAATATCGCATCATTTATGAGTTATCCTTTTTCGTGTAAAAACATTGAGGAATTAGCTACTGAAATAGCAAGTCAGTTTAACATGGACTCATGTTCTGTTGAAAATGAGTTAGTGCAGATTATATCAGATATACATCTCAAAGCCACAGCATCTGATGCAAAATTCTGGTGTTTTATATCTGAAGATAAATATCCGAATCTAAGGCAAATCGCCCTTCAACTGACGGCAATGTTTGGGTCAACTTACTTGTGCGAGTCTGCATTTTCTGAAATGAAGATAATTAAGTCAAAATATCGCAATCGACTAACTGACGAACATATGTCATCATGCTTGCGATTAGCACTCGGTAATTACGTACCATCTTATGAAAAGTATGCTGAGGACATGCAGTGCCACGCTTCAACATCCAAAGTCACTCTTTAGTTAAGTTTAGACACTAGAACTCGTTTGTTTTGTAAGAACCAATAAAACTCGCAATTTTGAATAATTATGAGTTTTTTCATTGACATTTTAGAGCAGACCTACACTTACCTTGACTAAAAAAATGCATTTTGTGCGGAAAACTAATATCTATGCCACGATATACCCTACCTAGACGACAATCCTGCATCACACTTACTTGCAGCCTCTCAGAGTCGATCGATCGTAGTTTAACAATATTGAGGTAGATCGCCAGCAGTTCAAGTTTGAGCACCCCTGTAGTAGATAATAGATATTGCAGCTGTATATTTTTAAATCATTTTTGAGTGTAGAGGACTTATTAATAATAGTAACAAATTTACTTTTTTAAACAGTATATTCTAACAGTTGTTCATCTAAATGATACTGCTTAGAAGAAAACGGTTTATTAGTTACTATCTTAGTTTTTCATTTCCTATTTAAAATGCCATCTCTTTCATCAGTTTCACCAGAAGTATTAATTTTGTAGTCTGAACACGGAATATTGACGGTGAAGAAAGAAGGAAAAACCAACATAGGAACACGCAAATCTTTAGACTCTAAAAACAGTTACAATGTAAAAAAATCACGTATCTCGGAAACTATTTAATTTAGATAAAGTATGCCACATGAAATATGCATAGAATCGACTTTCAGTCCAAATATTTAAAAATATGTCTGGTGTGCTGGAAACAAAAAAAATGTTGTTGCAAATATTGAGTACATCCTGTAAAATAGAATTATTTTTAAAATGTGCTCTATCAGTTCTGCATAACTTTAATATGACATATTTTGTTCTATGACCTATAAGAATGGAGATATTGGGCTTTACCGCATTAATGGAGCCCCTATATGTTATTTTATTATTATTATCATCCCCGCCTCAGTGTCCCGATTCTTTAAATCGAGGAACAAATTCCCACAAGAATATATTCCACCGACAAAATTCCTCTAAAAATAATAAGATTCATATTTTTCTATTCTCAAACAATCCTGGAGAGGAATTAATCTACCCCTTGTTGAAGTATTTTAATTATTTTTTAAACATGATACAAAGAAAAGTATGCGCAAGTACTACTTCATATATATTTTTGAACTCATGTTTTTACAAGCTTTCATTTGACATTCCACTCGATGACCTGGTAACTTTTTTTTATTTTAACTTATCTATGTAATGTTGATCTTGTAGGTATTGTATGAAATGAAAATACGAATAATTAAAAGCCTTTATTCATCAAAAAGTTTAGCTACAGTAATATAGTTTTGTGGTAGTGGGTGGATTTCAGTTCTTCCGATATATTAAATACTTCTGATGTCTGTTTAGCTATCCCACATCTATATTAATAACCGGTCAAGTGCAAGTTAAACTTGCGCAATTAGTGTTCCGTACGTTGATTGCTTTTAAAATAAAAAAAAATTGTTACAGAGGTATAAAATGATCAGTGACTTCACAAAATACACCCCAAATGAGTTTTCAACAAAGTTTGTTTCCAATCTTTACTGAAATCTGATGAACTTGAAATTTTTATTTTTTTTATATACCATATAAATTATTAAAGGTAATGCACTCGTGCTAATTTTCGTTCAATCTACACCCCGTGGAGAATATTCCAGAATTTTTTTCGAAATTTTTTGATAAGTGCTTTTCGAGATAAGGCCCGGGACAGCGATTTTTCGCGAATTTTTAAAAAATAATACAAAGAAAAGTTCGCGCAAGTATAATATTATATATATATATATATATTATTATATATATATTTTACTCGTGTTTTCACAAGCTTTCATTTGACACCACACTCGATGACCTAGTAAAAATTTTTTTTTTTTCACTTCCGACTTCACCCCCCAAAACTAACCCCTTAAGTCAAAATGTAATTCTCAAAACTACATGGCTCTGATGAGGCCATCAATTCCTATATTTTTACCAAATTTCACCTTTCTATGTCAAATAGTTTCGGAGAAAATCGGGTGTGACAGACAGACAGACAGGCAGGCAGACAGACAGACAGACAGACAGACACGAAGTGATCTTATAAGTGTTCCGTACGGAACACTAAAAATTAACAAATCGGTTCGGTTAGTTAATTTTTTGCTGTTCTGCTGAGTATTCAAATAAATCCAATTCTTCTACATATATTCTGGGTCTCTTTAGTGTTCCATACAGAACACTTATGGTCCGGTCGGTGTCCGTCTGTGTTTCTGTCTGTCCCCCAATTTTCTTCAAAACTATTTGATATGTAAAGTTGAAATTTCGCACAAATCTAGAAATTGACAGCTCAATCAGAGCCGTGTAGAAGCTAAATTTTGGGTTAAGTGGTTAGCTTTGCGGGGTGAAATCGGAAGTGAAAAAGAAATTACCAGGTCATCGAGTGGGGTGTCAAATGAAAGCTTGTGAAAACACGAGTTCAACATATATATGATGTAACACTTTACGCACACTTTTCTTTGTAATATTTTTAAAGAACGGCCAAAAATCGCTGTCCCCCCACCACCCAAAAAATTCTCGATCAAATTGAGAGAAAATCAAATTATCACGAGTGCATTACGTTTTTTAATATACTTTTCAGTACATTACCCATACATATATATATATATATATATATATATATATATATATATATATATATATATATATATGTTTTTTAAGTAAGTACCGTTTTGCGATTCCGCCGCCGCAGCGATACGGTCGGCGTTCCGCGCTGGTAACCTACATCTCATGTCTACGCACACAGTCTGATTCTTCATTGTATACGTTGTTTACTGAGTGTTTAAGATGCCTCCGACAATCGTGAGTCCCGCCGATTGTGAAGTACGGGCTGTTATACGATTTCTTAGTGCTAAAGGCGTAAAACCGATCGATATTCATCGTGAGATCTGTAAGTTTACGGACAAAACATTATGAGTGATGGAATGGTAAGGAAATGGGTGAGAGCATTTAAAGATGGCCGCACAAATGTGCATGATGAAAAACGGAGTGGGCGTCCTTCGGTCGTTAATGAAGATTTGGTGCAGAAAGTGGACGAAAAGGTGAGAGAAAACAGACGCTTTACAATTTCATCATTGTGCGACTGCTTTCCTCAATATTCTCGTAGTGTTTTTTATCACATTTGTGATACAGTGGTTAACAAGTCAGGCGGCAGAATTTTATGAGGAGGGTATTCAAAAACTGGTGCCACATTATGACAAGTGCCTCAATATTCACGGAAATTATGTAGAAAAGTAGATTAAGGTACAGGCTTTCATGTAAAAATAAAATTATAGCGATATCTTTGCACGTCTTTTTTTAATTCCAAAACGGTACTTACTTAAAAAACATGCCTCGTATATATATATATTTATTTATATATATATATATATATATATATATATATATATATATATATATATATATATATATATATATATATATATATATATATATATATATATATATATATATATATATATATATATATATATATATATATATATATATATATATATATATATGTATACTACTATGATTAAAAAATAGTAAGATTTTTGAAATAAAACGTAAACGGGTTATTTATTTTTCCAAATTTATTTCGTCCCCTTCAACGTAATCCACCTTGGATAGAATGCATTTATGCCAACGTTTTTTCCAGTCTTCGAAACAGTTATTGAATTCGATTTCTGGAATGGCCTTTAAAGCCTTCTTCAATTCGGTTTTAATCTCCTCAATCGACTCAAAACGATATCCTCGAAACGGTTTTTTGAGCTTAGAAAATAGTCCGACGGAGCTAAATCAGGCGAATAGGGCGATTACGGAATGATATGAGTTGAATTTTTGATGAAAAAGTCGCGAAAAACCAATGCTGTATGAGAAGGCGCATTATCGTGATGAAAAAACCAAGAGTCATTGGCCCATAACTCCGGCCTCATGAGATGTTTGGGAAGTAGAAAAACCATTTTTAAAATATAATTTAATGCAACTTCTTTGCTGAATTTTTTCACTCATGTTAAAAATCGAAAAACGCACTTTTGTTGTTGAATGAATGCAAGCGAATCTTATTAACTACTGATGCTATGGTCTTAAAATTTGACACAGATGGCAGTTAAGCTCCTACCAACCTAACGAAAAAAAAAATAATCCGATTTGGAAATGCCCTAGCGATTTAAATGTAAAAGTCTTACTATTTTTTGATCACAGTAGTATATATATATATATATATATATATATATATATATATATATATATATATATATATATATAAATATATATATATATATATATATATATATATATATATATATATATATATATATATGTGTATATATATATATATATATATATATATATATATATATATATATATATATATATATATATATTATGGTGTGGCTAAAGCTTAAAAGTTAAAATGCTATAGAAGAATTAATTGTAATATACTTTGTTAATACTTAGTCAGTAATTTCATTGGGCCACAGGGAATTATTAGTCGATATACCTAAATAAAAACAATATCAGATAAGGTCATTTTTGACGCTAATATCTCGAAAACGAGGGAAATTAAATGCAAACAGCTAGTTGTCATGAAATTTCAAACTTCTAGTTGCCCATTTGGCTTCTGTTGTTGACACTGTTATATTTCTTATGAAAAATGTCAGCTATGAAACATTTGAACAAGGAAATTTAAAATAAAAATCAAAAAATAGGACCTTTGAGCAGGTAGGAAAGTTAACAGTGTTTAGGATATTGAAATAATTTTTCATTTTTATCGAATTATTCATAAATAAAAACTAATTTTCTGGTCTTTTATTGCTCAACTTCAGAACTTTAGCTGCCTTACTGGTATTCTTGTCAATTCAAACCTCTAACTGCTGGATTAGACCGATTTCAAAGTTAGAATTTTTATGGGATAGTGTTTTGTTAAAAAAATCGAAAATATACAATACTCGTATAATAGCAAAACCAATGTAAATTAAAAGGTGTTAAAAATTTTCCAAGATTGGAAAAATCAAGGTTCTTGAGCTTTCTCTGTGCATGTGAGGCTGGTCCGTACTTGGATGGATAAAATGGATAGAGTCCTCAACTTTTTCATAGCGGAGTTAGCCAAACATTCTATTAGTAAAGAGCAGGTGAAAGAGAGAAACTTAAAAAAATTTCTTAGTGATTTTGAGCTTCCCTGATATTTCAATTCACATATTTTTTTTAGTGTGTCGAACGGAACACTTATGTGATCACTTCGGTGTCCGTCTGTTAGATCCGATTTTCACGTTTGATAATTTATCTGATATAAAAAACTATTTGTCTTGACAGGAGGGTTTTCTCGTCGAAAGTTGTGAATTTAACCGAGACTAATAGCTACAAAATATCAATAAGTATTTGGTGCAATCAGTAATATACTCATATACTTTTCAGTGAGGTACAGAGACAAAAAAAAATATTCGTTTATAATTAAACATATATTTGGGTACTAAATATTTGTGTTACACTTTTACTACTAGATTCTAGATTCAGCTAGATTCATTTATAGGCTATTAGGTTATAACTATTATACATTATTGACTAAGAAAAAACGTGAAAATACATATTAGATCTTAAGATATATACATCTCAGGGATCTAATTAGCTTAGTCTAAGGTAAGGATTTTATTTTATTTTAAAAGCAGTAACCGTGCGGAACACTAATTGCGGAAGTCCGACTTGCACTTGACCGGTTTTTTTAATCGGAGATGTCCACAATATAGAAATTACTTATGGTGAAAAGTTATAAAATAAATTTTTTAAATTCATTTAGATAAATTACAGTTTTTGTAGAATATACTTACTCTATTTATGTAAGCTTGACATTGTTTAAAACTTATTATGCATAGAATTGCGATGGCACCTACTTTCATTTTCACTTATAAATTTCCCTTTTCTTCATGCGTTAATTATTATTTTTATGACAAAGTTTTTCACTACTGTCGCAAAGCGAACATTTCATTACTTTTTTTGGCAAAAGAAGTAAACTTAATATATGTATGTACTTGATGTTTAGTTAAGTGATTTCACCAGAGGACTAAAAATTGAACTCTTTCACTTGGCCTTCAGAAGAAAGTAAACTCTCTTGAAAGGAAAATAAACTTTGTAGTCCGAGCGGTAGAAACTACGACGAAAAATAATTTAATTCTTCAGAAAATCTTTGTGAGACGTGAATAAATTATTTTGTCATAGAGACGTTTTTACCATTCCGTACGGACCACCAGAAATATATAGCTAAAAAAGTACGAGTTGAATTAAAGCAATAAAAGTTCTGTAATCATCAATCATATGATTTTCAGAGCTTTAGTTGCCCCACGCGTTCATCCAACCAAAAGAAAACAAATCATGCTAAGGCGTTCGCCCATCCAGAATATCGAAAAAAGTTCTCTACCACCTGACCTAAATAGTTTCGCTGTAATTTTCCTATATAGTCTTTACGCGTCTCTACATATCTTAATTTTTTTTAATTTTTCTATCGATTACGTTTAGAAACAGAGGAGTTTCATTGTTCTCGTTCCATATTTTAAAAAAACCAGTCAAGAGTATGTTGGACTTGCGGAATTAGTGTTCCGTACGTTCATTGCTTTTGAAACAAAAATTTTTGTTACGGAGGTATAAAATGATCAATGACTTCACAAAACACACTTTTATCAGCTAAATTAATACCATATAAATTATTAAAGGTAATGCACTCGTGGTAATTTTCGTTCAATCTACACATTGTGGAGAATATTCCAGAATTTTTTCAAATTTTTTTGATTAGTACTTTTCGGGGCAATTTTTGGCAATTTTTTAAAAAATAATACAAAGAAAAGTGTGCGCAAGTATTACATTATACATATTTTTGAACTCGTGTTTTCACAAGCTGTCATTTGAGACCCCACTTCCGATTTCACCCCCGAAAACTAACTCTTTAAGTCAAAATTTAATTTTCAAATCTACACTGCTCTGATGGAGCCATCAATTCCTATATTGGTGCTAAATTTGAACCTTTTATGTCAAATAGTTTCGGAGACAATCGGGTATGACAGACGGATAGTCAGACACTGAAGTAATCTTATAAATGTTCCGTACGGAACACTAACTAGTTTTGGAATGTTTAAATTAAGTCCTGTAAAACGATATCCCATTTGTCTTAATCAGATGAAACAAGAAAACATTCTAATGACATTGATCCCAGGGATGCGTTCACCGTAGAACATGTAGCATTGGTGGGGTGAAGTGGATTTTTCCGGATAAACCCTTTGCGTGTAGTTTGTACATATATTTATGTAAAATTGTGAACGCAGCACATGCTCGCTCTCCCAACGTCAATCATGAACACATATGTTATACTATCTCTTAATCCTTTCACCCCAATAGGAGTATCGGTGATACTATGTTGCTGCATCAACAGTCATTCCCCAGGCATCTCGATCCTGCGTGATTTGACTTAACTCGTGCATACCCATACCAAGAAGAAATCATACTTGGTTGGACCATCTTGTTGGAGATCGTCCCCTTGATCTTCTACCTTCCTCGTTACTACAAGCTTTTCCATGGCATCTATTTTCCTCATAAGGTGACCAAAAATAAATATTTCAGGTACTGTCTATTAGTTCTATTTGAAAGTCGCTCATTTATTCGAAGCTTTTAAAGAATAGATACATTAGTACGGTGTTCGGTATATGACACTCTGAGGATTCTTCGACACACCTACATTTCAAACGCGTCGATTCGTCTTTTGTCAGGTTGTTTGTCAGATTGTTTAATGGTCCGTGTTTCCGACACGTAAGTTGCTATGGGGAATAAAAAGCTGGATAGCAATCTTAACATTGTGTTTTTTGTGACAGCTTGATTTTTCCAGACCTTAGTGAGTTTGATCGTCGAGTTCCTAGCCATAACCAAACATCTTCTTAGTTCCGCTTCACAGTTACCATTCTTATTTATGAGTGATCCCAAATAGTTGAAATGGTCTACAACAATGAAACCAGCAATTTCGTTTATGTGTGACAGATCTTCATTACAACTAACAATCAACAAATCACCTGCGCACTGTAAAGAAACTCGGGGCTCTAATACTTTTTGATGTTTTTTTTTTTATTTTGCAAAAAAAGTTCAAAGTTAAAAAGTGGTGTCCTGAAAAGTGGCGATTTTATATGTAAAAACTTCTTCCCTGGACTACAGGTATAACGTTAGTAGCAATTTTTAATATTGAAAAATGGACTTAAGCCACTGTCTTCCAATAAGGTTGTGCGGCGAGTGGTAAAATGGCTTTTGCTGTATTGAGTTGAAACAAACAGGTTTTTTAAATGTATTATTAATATTCATATAGTCTGCGTGAACCTCAAAAAAAAAATTGCAGAATTGGCATGCTTTAAAAAAAAGTTTGATTTTTTCATAAAAATACTTTTTTGTAATGATTTTTAAAAATATAGGTTCAGGTACAAAGTAAATACTGTTATTTAGATGTGTGCAAAATTTCGACGAATTCAATCAAATATTCTTGAAATCTGAAACGCGATTTTCCCAAAACGGTGTTTTAGAAATAGGTGTATTCAATATCTCAAAAAATATTTGATCGATTTCGATGAATGCACACATCTAAATAACAGTAGTACCCTGTACTTGAACCTTAATATTTTTAAAAATCAACAGCAAAATTATTTTTATGGTAAAATTACTCAAAAATTTAATGCACGCACACCGTATGAATTTTAATAATGACTTTAAAAAAACTCGCTTTTACAATATAGCAGAAGCTAGAGGTTACGCCATTTTACTACTCGCCACACAACTTTATCGCAAGACAATCCCTGTCATTTTTCAAGATAAAAAAAAAAATATGTGTTAATTTTAGTCTTCAGTAACAAAAAAATCATTCTCAAAATTCCATTAATGTTACAAAAAACGTTAATATAAAAAATATAAAAAATGACTTATTTTCATTTGCCTAAATGTATTGCTCCCCCTTAAGGTGCGCAACTCTAATAAGCAGCAGGAATTTGGTAATTTTTTAACACTTTGCATGTTTCAATAACTTCCATTTCTAATTTATTATCCACTACTGAAGACAAGCTTTAATTCTCAAGCTTCAAGCTTCTACTTTATACTGTTCTTTTATTAGTTAAAAGATAAAACCAAATGTTTAATCTACCTATACAAGTTACCGAAGTTGCCTTACGAGATCGCTACACGCTACCTCGTACCTTCTGCCAGTCTGTCAACGCCAATGTGGCCTAGGAATTAGTCAAATATATATTTTTTGTATGTATGTTCTTACAGGTTTGGGAGGTGGAAAGTTATTTAAAATAACTCAAAGTGATCGTCTTAAAGCCATATTTTACTTTAAATTTTAAAATGTTACCATAAATAATCACATCCAGGTGTATTAATGGCCGAAGACTTAATGCGATAAACTCCAATATTCCACTTTATTATGGAGATGTTAATTTATTTAATATAAACCTGTGTTTTTTAAATGAGGCAGAAGTATATTCCGTAAATATGTGACAGCTATATTTGTGGTTTAACCGAGACCATCCTTACTAATTTTAACTAATTTTCTGTAAGGTTATATTTGAATAGCCGAATAATCTCGAGAGATTGGACAGTGTTGGCCACAATTGCATGAACCAACCCAGAGTAAATCCATTGGTTTTAGAATTAGAACGTACTGATTTGATAATTTAAACAAAATTGAATTTAATGAGGATAAGTCACGATAAAAAAATTGACAGATAAATTCTTAGAGAACAGATTGACGAATACTAAGTAGAACAAATAAGAAACCGGTGGCATTGCAAGATTCGAGAAGATTAATTAGAACTAATAAACAAAAGGATACCAAGTGCATCATAGAAGACAGCTAAATAACAAAAAGTAAAAAATTTAAAATATGTTAAAAAATGAGACTAAACAATGAATGGGAAAAACGGAAGATTTAGTGACACAAGGCAAACAAGACATCATAGAATACACCAAATTATATAAAATTATAAGAAAAGATAAAAAAAATACAGAGTACATTAAATACTATTAAAGAAAATGTAAGCATAAAAGTATTACGAAAAAAATTAAATACAAACGTCAATATTACATTAAAATGCCAAGAATTTCGCCGACAGTCGGTCTTAATGAGCCTCTGAATAAGTTCAAGAATTGGCATCTATCGGCGCTCTTCAAATTTAACATTGAACAAACTTACTATTGAGGGCATCCTACAATAATCTTTGATCCTATTTCGTATACATTTACCTTACACTAATATATAATTTCTCTCGACGTATCTAATACAACTGTCTTGTACTTTGTCGATACAGTAATTTCATCCTTTAATATCTTTCTCGTCGAAATTATACTCGCTACGTGCTGTTGTATTCCATAGAAGGAGGACATAATTATTTGCGCATAAATAAGTCCATTTTATGGTTTTTACCATTTTTTTATGTACGTGGAATTTTTAAACTAGGATTATGAAAGTTTTTAGTTTCGGCAATTTTATTTTAATTGTATGTATGTATAATAATGTGTCGTTTAACAAATTTTTTGCTTTAGGCGGAGCCAGCCAGATTTGCATCATTGCTTATATTATTTTCTCTGACTACTATTGCAAATTTAAAGACTTTTTTATTTAACAAAAAATAATTGCTTTTAATACTTGAGACTCCCACGATTTTGGTTTTCAAAAAATCTGGGACAGAAAAATATATTCAGTTGAATTTCTATAAATATGTGGAAATATTTCGCGCTTTTAATTCTTCATTGTGTTTAAAGTATAAGACTAATATTTTACTAAAAAAATAACCGGTCAAGTGCACGTTGAACTTGCACAATTAGTGTTCCGTACGTTGATTGCTTTTAGAATAAAAAATGTTGTTACGGTGGTATAAAATGATCAGTGACTTCATAAAACACACCCCAAATGAGTTTTGAACAAAGTTTGTTTCAAATCTTTACTGAAAATTGATGACCTTGAAATTTTTGTTTTTTTTTATATACCAGATAAATTATTAAAGGTAAAGCGCTCGGATAATTTTCGTTCAATCTACACCCCCTGGAGAATATTCCAGACTTTTTCAAAATTTTTTGATCAGTACTTTTCGAAATACGGTGGGGGGACAGCGATTTTTTCGCAATTTTGTAAAAATGATACAAAGAAAAGTGTGCGCAAGTATTACATTGTATATATATTTTTTACTCGTGTTTTCACAGGCTTTCATTTGACACCACACTGGATGACCTACTAAAAAAATTTTTTTTGACTTCCGATTTCACTCCCCAAAACTCACCTCTTAAGTCAAAATTTGACTTTCAAAACTATACAGCTTTGATGAGGCCATCAATTCCTATATTATTACCAATTTTCAACTTTCTATGACAAATAGTTTCGGAGAAAATCGGGTGTGACACACAGACGGACAGACAGACAGACAGCGAAGTCATCTTATAAGTGTTCCGTACGGAACACTAAAAATTACAAAATCATCACAGTTGTGCTGAATATACCATGGATAGCTCAACTTTACCTCGTGAGCAAATGCAGCATGGTATAACTAAATATTTGTAGTTGAAATATGAGGGTGACCTAGAATCTTAATTGCAGCTTCAAAACGTCTAGTTTGGACAAAAACGTATTTATGAATATTCATTCATTCATGGATCAAATTGTTAAACAAGAAGTTACTATTTCGAAAAAAATGATTTTTTAAATTTTCTTTTAAACATACCTAGAGGACAAATAATTTTGTCTAGGGAATTTGTGGTTTTTTCCTAAGAAATTTAGATCCTTTTCTAAGATTCTAGCATAGAAAAATATGTTTTAAAACTACCAGTCATTAAATATAATATACGAGGATGGTTGAAAAGTTCGCGGCCACGCCAAAAAATAATTATAATATTTTTATTATAGTTTTGTTGCTGTAGAATTTGTGGTTTTTAGGTTAGAACGAGTTTAGTGAGACCAAGAGCAGCGTTTTTGGAAAAATGGAAAAAATTGAACCACGTGCGGTCATCAAGTACCTGTTTAAAAAAAGATTAACACCAAAGGAGATCCATGATGATATGAAAACAATACTAGGGGAATCTGCTCCGTCATATATCACTGTAAAAAAATGGTTTGCAGAATTTAAACGTGGACGAGAGAGCATCGAAGATGACCTTCGCTCCGGCGGGCCCACGACGTCTACGACTGAAGAAAACATCGGCAAGGTGTATGATTTCATATTGAAAGACCGTAGATTAACTATCAGGGAGATTGCAGACGCTATAGGCATCTCGTATGAACGAACACATCATTGTCAACGAACTCGGATTTTCTAAGGTTTCCGTTAGTTCGGTCCCAGATTGCTTTCAGTTGAATAAAAACGAATTCGACTCATGATTTCTCGCGACTGTTTGGAGATGTTTAAGCTTGATAGGAAAGATTTTCTTAACAGGTTTGTGTTCACCACTATACTCCAGAGTCAAAACAACAATACCTGCAGTGGAAATAATATGGTGAACCGACCCCAAAGAAAGCGAAGGCAATTTGTGTCGGCTGGAAAAGTGATGGCGTCAGTTTTATGAGGTGCTAAAGGTATTATTATGGTGAACTACCTTCCGAAAGGCGAAACAATAAACTTGATTTACTATTGCACCCTTTTCCGTCGTTTACGTCAAGAAATTAAAGAGAAACGTCCAGGATTACTCAGAAAGAAAGTTTTGTTCCATCAGGACAACGCTCGCGTTCACGTCTGTTGAGTTTATAGCTCAAATTCGTGATTGTGGTTTCTCCTGATTTGACACCTTGGGACTTTCATCTGCTTCCAAACCTAAAAAAACACCTCGGTGGCCAGAAATTTTCATCAAATGAAGAAGTCGAAGCTGCAGTTAATCAGTATTTTGAAGACCATGAGGAATCTTTTTTGCAAACAGGTGTGGAAGCTTCGGAAAGCAGGTGGAAGGAGTGCATAGAGCTAGGTGGAGATTACGTCGAAAAATAAAAATATTTTTGTACGTATTTTATTTTGTTTTCTTGACT
Source organism: Pachyrhynchus sulphureomaculatus (assembly GCA_019049505.1). NCBI lineage: Eukaryota > Metazoa > Arthropoda > Insecta > Coleoptera > Curculionidae > Pachyrhynchus > Pachyrhynchus sulphureomaculatus. Next base: position 110,344,707 of record CM032455.1, read on the forward strand.
AGGCCGCGAACTTTTCAATCCATCCTCGTATAATAAATATTTTTCTAAGTTCGTATAAGGGGTTACAAACACCTGGGCGCTGCAAAAAATATGTATATTCAAAAAAAAATATTGTAAGGTTATTAAGTGAATAATACAAAAGAACGGCAATTATATATTTTATTGTACTTTAAATTATAAGAAATAATTTTTTTAAATATGTTTTGTCTGTAGGCTAACTTCCCAAAAAATAATCCAACGTGCAAAAATAAAAATTAATCTTGTAAAATAATGTAGTAGTTGAAAATTGTCGAATGGTTTTTTTTTTCTCAAAAATAAAAAATTTACGGTGTTTCAAACTTTAGTATGCAATTTTCGACCAAAAAATTTATGTTTAATTATTTATAAAAAATTGCCTATTAGAAAAATGAAAATAACCTCTCGACATTTTGTAGAAAAGGAATTATTAAGATGTAAAAAAAAAACGATTTAAAAAACTACATAATGCAGACAGTTTTAGGTAGCGGTCCCAATTTTTTTTTTTTGTAATAGTAATTTTTTTTTCTTAGAAGTATAGAGGAATGGGACCGAGGACACTCAGGTCTGAAATTCCTCCATGAACGCCCATTCGTCTTAAAACGAGATACATTCACGAAAACTAGACAAGTAATTAAGTTCTTCACTGTGCACATCCCTGAGAGGAAGGTTATACAAAAGCTCCTGAATAGACCGAAGACCGATATTTGGTATACTGACGGTTCGGGAGCTAACGGCCGCTTTGGGGCGGGAATCTTTTGCTATAAATTAAACCACAGGGAAAGTATACCCATGGGTAAAATGGCCACGGTTTTAGCCATCCTTAGATGTGTAAAACTACAAATTTCGAAAGGAACAAATCAAATGAAAATTTTAATCTGCTGCAACAGTAAAGCAGCCATACAAGCCCTTGCCAAATCCACCACGGACAGCTTGCTGATCAGGGAATGCGTGCAAGAACTAAACACATTAGGAGATAACAACGAAGTTATCCTAATGTAGGTACCAGGGCATATCTGGAAATGAAATAGCAGACGAACTAGCCAAAAGAGGCACCTTGGAGGATCCACCTGAACAGGTTGTAGGAGTTCCACTCGCTTTCGGTAAAAACAAAATCAGGGAATAGGTGTCGCCACGCCAAACTCCCGATGAAACAAACTACGACGAGCAGAACAAAGGAACTCTTGTGGATGTCAAAACAAAGGTTACGTCTGAGCATAGGACTCCTTACGGGACATGTGGCATTACAGGCCTATCTATATAACTTCAAACTGGCTGAGCGGAAAACATGTCGGCTGAGCGAGGGCGGAAAGCGAGAACAGCATACACATTCTGTGCGAATGTCCTGCACTATGGTTAAGAGATATAGATACTGGGGTCAACAATTCTGTGACCCCATGGTTCTACAAAAGGTCAGGGTGAGCAGCCTATGTCTCATGGCAGAAAATGCCGGACCAGGGCTGCGACGCTGACTCGATTCAATGGGGAGTCACAGAAGAATTTTTAGATCTAGGTGACATCAGGGACTCAATGTACCACTCATTCAGGTACGCTTATCTATTCATTCACTTTGAACGCTCGGACATCGGCTGCTCAGGCGAATATCCGCAGACAGCAGGAAGTCATTCAAGTTAACAAAGACCTGGAAGAAATTCTATCTTATGGTGACAGTAACCAAGTGGAATTTAACGCTATAAAAACCCAGGCAGCAGTTTTTTTCCAAAAAAATTAACGTGCTGAACCCGACATAGTTATGTCGGGGCACTCCATTCCTCTAGCATCGTCACATAATTTGTTGGGCGTTAATTTGGGAGTAAATATGTCCTGGCATGAACATGTTGCAGACATAGCAAGGACAGCTTCTCAAAAGTTGGGAATATATTTCGAACCAGAAAGCTTTACACTCCACAACAACTGTTAATTCTTTACAAAGCTCAAATTCGACCAACTATGGAATACTGCTCCCATGTTGGGGGCTCCGCTCCCAAACATACACTGCATTTGTTGGATTCTGTTCAGAGAAGGGCTGTTCGTCTGATTGGAGACCCAGCACTGACCGGCGGCCTTGATTCGCTGGAACATCGAAGAACGGTTGGCGACTTGAGTCTATTCTACGAGTATTTTCATGGAGAGTGTTCGAAGAATGTAGCCCGCTTAATTCCTCCCAGGGCGGTGCATGTTAAAAGTACACGTCGTGCTGATACTTCACATCCGTATGAGGTTCATCTTGTTACTCCCCGTACAATGCTTTTCAAGCAGTCTTTTATATGGAGAACATCATCCCTTTGGAATGGCTTACCTAGGACTGTGTTTCCCACCGAGTACAATTTACAGTAATTCAAGAACAACATGAATCGCTTTTTCCGAACACGTGTCACTTCTGTAGCGCTTTAGGGACTTCTCTGCAGCACGTGTGCTGCAAAAGATCTGTTGGCATGTTAAATCTCCAACGAAATGAGATATCGACTTCAAATTTGGTGCACATATAATACTTGATATAAACTTGGAACCTACAGTATTTGAGTGATATCGCTTTCATGGAAAGGGGCGAAAAGGGTGGAAGTCTATAAATTTTGTATATTTTCGATATTATTATAAGAACTTTTCTTCTGATTGATTTTTAGTTTACTGCGTTCAAGGTTTACGCTTTTAGAGTTCCATTGCCGGAGAGTTTTTTTTTCTTTGCGAGGCTCCACCCACCGTTATCGATTAACGCAATGACGCAATCTGTGGTGTACCCAAAACGGGAGGGGGTCAGGAGGAATATACTCCTCTTATTTATGGATGTACAAAAAGGCGCCCGATTATAAATATATTTTTTTATTGAAGGTTCTTTTTTGTAAAAAAATCTCTTCTCCCTGGTCATAGACTTTTTAAATTGAGTGTAATTTTTTGAAGTTTCACTGTAGGAGCGGGTTCTTTTTTATAAAATTTTTTCTCCCTCTAGTCAACGATGGGTTTTGGATGGTTTTTTTTCTCATCAAGGGCTTCCCCCTTGGTTGTCATTTGGGGCCTTTCCTCTATAAGCATTTCTTCCTTAAAGAAAAGCTTTATTCATCTTCCTTGAGCTTTGCTACGCCACTGTCAAATATACTCAAGAAGTCTACAGTCACCATAATCGTGAATTTCGATGTTTTAACAACATTAAGAAATTTTAGATCATTTTTTTTGAGCTTATGTAATTTAGAATATTACATCCGTCAACTATTTTCCATTAATTCAGACTAAAAGTGTTTATTTAATTTTACACTTACCTAAAATAGAGTATGTCTAATTACTTGTAGCAGTGAAACATATTTTTTATGTTTTCTGCTTCCGAAATTATTTCTTAACGATGATTGTTTGTCATTAAACATTTTTAATGTTCCGTACGGAACACTTATAAGATCACTTCGGTGCCTGTCTGTCTGTCCATCTGTTACACCCGATTTTCTCCGAAACTATTTGACATAGAAAGTTGAAATTTGGCACTAATATGGGAATGATGGCACCATCAGGGCTGTATAGTTTTAAAAGTTAAATTTTGACTTAAGGGGTTAGTTTTGGGAGGTGTAATCGAAAGTGAAAAAAAAAAAAAATTACCAGGTCAGTGGGGTGTCAAATGAAAGTTTGTAAAAACGCAAGTTGAAAAATATATATGATGTAATACACGCACACACTTTTCTTTTTATGATTTTTTAAAAAATTGCCAAAGATCCCTGTCCCCCTCTTATCTCGAAAAGTACTGATCAAAAAATTTTGAAAAAATTGTAGAATATTCTCCACAAGGTGTAGATTGAATGAAAATTATCACTAGTGCATTACCTTTGATAATACAGCCCCACAAAAAAAAAAGTGGGGTATACTTTGATGCGATATATCAGATCCGTAGTATTTTTGCCCGCTGATCACGAATCTGACGTCAGAATATCGCCATCACATCTCAATTTTTTTCTAACCTCAAAAAATAGGTAAAAATTAGTAAAAATTAAGAAAAATTTACTCCTAAAAAATTGATTCAAGCTTTTTCATGAATCCAAAGATGTATTAATATGTATTCGGACACGCTAAGCTAATATTCATCGGTTGGATTGAGCCATACAGTTCTGTTTTCTTTCTAATCTCAATAAATCAGACAGATATAGTGCTTCTCGAATGCAAATTAAAATTCAACCGATCCTTACCAAATTTGGTACACGGGGATTTTTTGGGTAGCTGATCACGAATCTGAGGTTGGATTTGCAAAATTCAAGATGGCAGATGTTTTCGCGCCATTTTGAACGCCGAGAAAATTCATCGGTCGATTTTTTATTCTTCTACCTGCATCCAGGGCACCTCCACGTGGTGACGGTGGGCAACGGTGTTACTCCACTAGCCGGCAGAGTCCCTGGATAACGGCGTAGATGCCGTCATGGCAGGTAGAAAAAAGAGAATTACGATGCAGGGACTCGGAAACCCAGTATCGGCGGTTGGTCAGGGTGGAAAGCGGGCCCGCAGCCGTCGTCATCCAGCGACCGTAGCTCTTCATGTGTGGGTGACTTGGCTCATGTAGAGTATAATGCTACAAGAAAACGGTCTCACGGTACAAGGACTTTCATAAGTGCGATAAAAACAGTGATTCATTTTGTTATATTTGCTGTCAACACGTATTGAGTAAAAATGGGTCACCGATAACGGATAAGATTAAAACCTTATATAAGGATTGTTTTAAACATTGAAATACAGCACCAGGATACAGATTGGGTTCCCCACATCATTTGCAGTTCTTGCAAAATAATGTTGTACATCAATAAGAAGGCGATTAAATATTCCAGACCAGCAATATGGAATAAACCATACAGTGAAAATGATTGCTACTTTTGTATGAATGTTGTATCTAGGCATAACCGAAAAAAAATAAAAGCACTATTAACTTATGTTATAACGATGTTTTCGACAGTAACAAGACCAACTAAACTAATTCCGCCTCCTGAACCACTTGATGCTGATGTTATGGAAACAAATGATTTCACCTTATCAGTTCATGCCGAAAACATTGAGACTGTCGAAAAAGATTCAAACGCTGTTACTAATGAATGTTCTAGTGACAACCCTTTGATTTCTTATTATAGAAACAGAGATGAAGAATTTCGAAAATATTTCACAATGGACGAGGAATTGTGTACCGATGTAAAAGGTCTAATGGATGAATTTCAAAATAACTCATACGATCCTGAAAATGGAAACTGTTCATTGATTCTTCTAAACGGAGCATTAAGGTAGTTATAATACCAACTTTTACGCTCCCATCATTGCTCATTCCACAGGGAGAGCAATATGAAAAAATGAAGCAGCTTTTGAAAAAATGCTGATCATAACTGGAAAATTTGTGGAGATCTGAAAATTGTAACAAATTGCTTGGCCAACGAGAAAAAAAATTTGGCCAACAAAATCGTTCATCCTGGTGATATGTATTGTTTCCACCATTGGTAGATCCAGGAAAAGTTGCTTCACATTAAGCTTGGACTTATGAAGCACTTTAGATACAAACGGCTTGTTTCAAATATTTGCATAAAAAATTTCCGAAATTTTTAAGCTAAAATTCAGGCAGGCGTATTTGACGGGCTAAGAAAATTGTTTCAAGATTCACCTTGGCTTAGTTTTAAAGAAGTCGCAACAAACTTTTTGGGAAATAATAAAAGTCCTAAGTACAAAGAAATAGTCGAGAAAATGGTAAAAAATTTTCAAACATTAGGTTGCTTAATGAATCTAAAATTACATTTCCTGGACTCCCACATCGATGATTTCCCAGATCGACTACAGTGAGGAGTTTTCACCACATAGAAAATCGGTAAAAACTATTTGCTGGTTGCTAAAAAGAGAAACAAGTCCTCAAAAGCGTTTTGATTCGCGGAAAAAAGAACAAGATTGGAAGTTAATCTAACCTTCGCAATTCTCCACTAAGAGTATATGTTTAAAAGATTTTTGAGTTTATGAAAAGTTATCAAGGTTTCGAGTGCATTACCTTTGATAAAAATTTATCTTGGATCCGCCATTTTGAGCAAATAATATCAAAAAAGATTTCAAGTCGGTCATCAGAAGCACTTTTCATTTATTGAAAAGATCGGAAACAAACTTTGTTGAAAAAGCTCATTTTTTAGGGTAAGAAAAAAAATTTGTGATGGCGATTTCTGAAAATCAGTAATCACGGATCCGCATCAAAAGTATACCCCATTTTTTTTTTGAACTACATCAGTTTTCAACAAAGATCGGAAACGAACTTTGCGCAAGTCCGATCTGCACTTGGCCGGTTTTATTCGTAGTGTTCAGCCAAAGTTTGATATTACTTTTTTTTAGATTGGAATGTCTTCACTAAGTTAGTATAAAGTAACATTACATTTTGACAGCATTTATTAAAAGAGCCATCTATAAGGCCGTAGCAGAAACGACCTTAAATATTATGACGCGATATTCAAGACATCTTTAAAAGTTAAAAAAAGTCCTAAGAGATGACATAACACCAGCTGATTTGTTTACAAATTTTTTACACATTCCAAAAATATTTATAAATTTTCTTCCGGTGTTGAAACCTGATGCTTCATCATCAATTCTTAAAAAGGAAAGGCAGCTTAGGCAAAAAAACTTGTTTCAGCATAAAAATGGAAAATTAATGGCCTGACAAATATTTAAATTTTTTAATGCAAATTGTTACATATTGTTATGCTTGAAACGCACAAAAAACGGAGCCGTAAGTGTTGTACATAGTTTATAAATAATTATGTAATTAGCTGGTAAACCAGTTAAGGAAACATGCATATAATTATAGAAAGCAATTAAACCATTTGTGTTGTAGATGTAATTAGTGATGGTCATGATCTGTCCTAGCAAATGGCATGGATTTTTCTATATCGAGGAAAATTATCATCGCCTTGATTATTTTGGCGGCTATTTCTTTTTATGTTACATTTGTATTCAACTCATGCCTTGTATCTAACATATCAAAGGGTATACCAAAAGTAAGTATTTATATATTTGTAGTTCTAAATAATAAATACACTTTCTTTAGAGTGAATTTAGTAGGTTCACAGAAATTAGTTAATATCAGAACGTATTTTTAATTATAAATAAATAAATTAGTCAGAGATATATCAACATTTTAAACCAGTTGGAAAAATTAGTATTTTCTTTAATTTCTTAATTGCAAATTCTATCTGTGGCCTTAGTAAGGGTATTACAAGGATTTACCAAGAGTTCTTGATTGTGGTAAAGCAGTAAAATAATTCTAACTAGAGTTGTTACAATGTTACAAACATATTAATTAACAGTTTTTTTCAATAGGTGACTAAAGAAAAGTAAATCTTTTAAGAAAAGAGGAATTTTAATTGAATTTTCATAAAAAGTTAAGTTAAAGATGAAAAATACTTTTTTTTTTTAGTGTTAGGAAAAATACCAGTCTTGCAGACAAAAACTGAAATAATATTGTTAACTACAAGTAATGAGAATACACATTTAACAGGTCCAAACTTTACCCAAAATTCTATGAAACCAGAGAGAGTGAGGGAAGTTTGTGTTATTATGATAAATACCAGATTATTAGTTGCACTGCTCAGAGGAAATATAGCAGGCTTATTAGGTCTGTTCTAGTGATTTTTGTTCATTGATAGTTTTTAACATGAAGTTTTTTTATTACTACAACACTCAGAAGAATCAGTTTCCTTTATCTATGTTACTACACCTACTTGTGCATTTATCCAGTAGTTACATTAGTAATAGAAATTTTTTTATTTGTACTTATAATAACATGTTCTTCTCTTGGAGTGGGTGTTAGGTTTCTGTTTGCAAAACTGTTTGTCCTTCGTTACTGACCTAGAATCTAAACTACACATTTTAGAGAACCTATTTTTGGCAATATCCCTTAAATTGAGCATATTGTATATTTTGTAACAGAAATTAAATGAATTATCAAATAGGTAGGAAAAAATCAAATAATAGACAGGATTTTAAAAAAACATATACACACTGCCTAAAAGTGAATGAGAAGATATTTTTAATACAAAGACCGTAGGTAAATTGAATTAGGCAATTCACAATCATAATGGCAAAACTATGAGTTGCTTGTATCCATCCAAAAATATCACTTGGAGCTGAAACTAAATAATGAAAAAAGTGGTCAGTACATATCGAGGTTTCTGAAAATGGGGCTGTAGATAAGTTGGCCAATAAAGGTAGCTGACTCAATATCTCCAAATAAGTATCCTTAAGGAAAGAAGATATTTTATCAATCTTATAAAAAAAGATTCTAAATCAAATCAAGATGGCAAATCAAAGAAAGATGGCATTCAAATTTAGATTGTTAGATTCTTCTGTGAATATTGACTGATAATGTGCAATAAAATTGCAATAAAGATGGACATTGCCTCATTGTAAAACACTTATATAATTTTAAATTCAGATAGATAGAAGACTATATTTCCTTTGAAAGCCCAATCAACAAGCTCCCAGATTTTGACCTGTATAACATTAATGGGAGCATAGGTTAAAGACACCCCCCTTTGTACTATTTGTGTTAAGAACCTTAATCTATGAGGTATAAAAATTCTAATTATTTTTCTCAAACAAAACAAAATAAATTTATAATGGAAAAAGAGGGGGAGGAATATAAAATAATTACAAATTACATACAATTTCTTTTAATCAGAGAGATAGGAGTGTCCATATGACCTGGGCATCTTATTTTGGAAGGGGCAATAGCATATGTGGGCTACTAGGGGGCCTTAATTAAGGGAATAAAATAATAAATTAACTACATTATCACTTATTCTCTAATTGAAAAGTGTTGAGTTTAATGTTAGTCTAATATTTGTAAATAGGACTGCGTGGCAACAAGTGAGTGGGGACTTAAGAAAAAAGAAGTTTCTCCAGTGCTATTTGCATACAATAATTTGAGTCATTGTCCGATAGTAGTATGTTACAATAACATAGAGGATAAGATATATATATATATATATATATATATATATATATATATATATATATATAAAAATATATATATATATATAAAAATATATGTATATATATATATATATATATATATATATATATATATATATATATATATATATATATATATATATAATATATATATATATATATATATATATATATATATATATATATATATATATATATATATATATATATATATATATATATATATATATATATATATATATATATATATATTATATATATATATATATATATATATATATATATATATATATATATATATATATATATATATATATATATATATATATATATATATATATATATATATATATATATATATATATATATATATATATATATATATATATATATATATATATATATATATATATATATATATATATATATATATATATATATATATATATATATATATATATATATATATATATATATATATATATATATATATATATATATATATATATATATATATATATATATATATATATATATATATATATATATATATATATATATATATATATATATATAATATATATATATATATATATATATATATATATATATATATATATATATATATATATATATATATATATATATATATATATACATATATATATATATATATATACATATATATATAAATATATATGTATATATATATATATATATATATATATATATATATATATAAATATATATGTATATATATATATAAAATATATATGTATATATATATATATATATATATATAAATATATATATATATATATATATATATATATATATATATATATATATATATATATATATATATATATATATATATATATATATATATATGTATATATATATATATATATATATATATATATATATATATATATATATATATATATATATATATATATATATATATATATATATATATATATATATATATATATATATATATATATATATATATATATATATATATATATATATATATATATATATATATATATATATATATATATATATATATATATATATATAATATATATATATATATATATATATATATATATATATATATATATATATATATATATATATATATATTATAACGTCTCCTTTAGCGGGACCATTTTATAGCCTCAAGTTTGCGGCGCTATTTTGTATAGCCTCAACTTTCTTTATTTTTAATAAATATTTTATTTATTAAATAGACGCCGTTATTTGCCCCTTATGTATAGCTTAATTTTTGAGAAAGGATTGAGTAGTTATTAATACTGAGAGATCAAAAATTAGATATTTAAGCTAGCTCGTTTTGTTTGGAGAGATTATGGATAAGAGATAATTTTTGTACGTCTTTTGAAAATAGTCTCCATACTTTTTTAAAGCTCGGCTGTAATGTTAATTTTTTTGGGCACTATTCATTTTAGAATAAAAGGAATCTAATTTCAGGTCAAAAAATGAAAAAATACTGAAGAGTTTTTTAGTTGTTAAAATAAGATTAAATATATTACAACCTGTGCGTCCTGAAAGAAAGAGCGGGTAGTTCAGTAAAAGGCTGCATTAACACAGAGAAAAGTACATTAACAAAATAAAAATCCTTGGAGTTATTACACTCTTAAAAATTACATTAACTAAATAAAAACCCCTTAGGCTATGAGAGTGTACACATTTAAACTAGAGTTCTATGAATTACTGATCCTAAGTGTAAAAAAAACAAGGCTTCAAAAAACACGATCTAAAAGTTTGTAAAATTAACTTCGCGGATTTCACGTGTTGACTTACTGCTTGGCTTCTCCTCGTGGGTTTTCCATGAACTGCTTGGCCTCTCCCTGGTGAGATTTTCGTCCAGATATTGTCTCATCTGCCATTCTCCTATCCCCATTTTCGTAGCTAATTACTTTTTGACCCGAAATGTCTTAGGATGGGCAGAATATTTTTAGAACGGAAAAAGGCCACTGCACTATGGCAAGATGGAAGACTAAGCCTACTACGGCTTGACGAAGAAAAAAAACTACTCTCTCACTGAGAAAAAAAAGCGGCATGACGGAAGGATAAAGCCATTATGGCATGTTGGAGAAAAAAGCCACTATGGCACGCTGGAGGAAAAAGCCACTACGGCATGGCCGAGGAAAAAGCCCTGAAAAATTCGAAATGGCCGTTTATATATTTTTTGCACCTTCTTCAAAGTGAAGTCTTTAAAATGGTTCACTTCCGGGACACAAAATCAGACCTATATATATATATATATATATATATATATATATATATATATATATA
>CM032455.1:110358495-110500995 GCA_019049505.1 Pachyrhynchus sulphureomaculatus
TGGGCGTCCTTCGGTCGTTAATGAAGATTTGGTGCAGAAAGTGGACGAAAAGGTGAGAGAAAACAGACGCTTTACAATTTCATCATTGTGCGACTGCTTTCCTTAATATTCAAAACATTTGTGATACAGTGGTTAACAAGTCAGGCGGCAGAATTTTATGAGGAGGGTATTCAAAAACTGGTGCCACGTTATGACAAGTGCCTCAATATTCACGGAAATTATGTAGAAAAGTAGATTAAGGTACAGGCTTTCATGTAAAAATAAATTATAGCGATATCTTTGCACGTCTTTTTTTAATTCCAAAACGGTAGTTACTTAAAAAACATGCCTCGTACATATATACACATATATACATATATATATATATATATATATATATATATATATATATATATATATATATATATATATATATATATAATATATATATATATGGGACGATCCGCGTCAACCGGAGCTACGACCAAAATTAGAAGCAACCAAAAAACTTGACCAAGGGCTCATTTTAAAGCTTAGAGCGTCTGCTTTCAAATGCCGAGTGCGCCTTTGAAAAATCCAATATGGCGGCTCCAATATAGCGGCCGGTAGCCGGAGAAAGATCAAGTGTCCAGCAAAAAAAAGCTTGTAAAAATAAAAATTCGCAACTGTTTGGGTCGGTTTTTGGCTCAAATTGTAGCTGATGGACGCCCCAAAAAATTGGGGTGGTAAGTTGACAAAATCCAACATGGCGGATCCAATATGGCGGTCAAAAATCCAATATGGTGGCCGAATTTTCGCAAATGAACCGATTTGCACTAAATTTGGTAAACGGGGGTTTTTAGGGTCGCTGATCACGAATCCGAGGTCTGATTTGCCAAATTCAAGATGGCGGATCCAAGATGGCGGATGAAGTTTTCGAAAATCTATCGATTTGTACCAAATTTGTTATACGGGGGTTTTTGGGGTCGCCGATTACGAATCAGAAGTTCGATTTTCAAAATCCAAGATGGCGGACCCAATATAGTAGATTGCCTTATTCAGTTTCCACCATATTGGATCCCCCTTCTTGAATTTTATAAATTTGACTTCAGATTCGTAATTAGCGACCCCAAAAATCCATGTGTATTTTATATATTTTATGGATTGACCACCTTTTTTTATGTATAAGCTACCTACGGCCATTCAGGCTAACGAAATCTTTGCACTTCTCATTTCTGCCCTGAAGAAGGTCCCAATCTAGGACCGAAATATTGGCTTAATGAAAATTGTGTGATCTCTTATCACGCCCTTTTTGCCGAGTTCCCCAACTAAGATTTTATTTTTAATAATTTTGGTAGATACGGCAATCTTTTGCTTTCTTTCTTTATTCTATATATATATATATATATATATATATATATATATATATATATATATATATATATATATATATATGTATATATATATATATATATATATATATATATATATATATATATATATATATATATATATATATACATCTATAATATATATAAAATGCAACGTCTCTCTGTCTGTCTGTCCGTTAGTGCGCTTATCACTGGAGAACCACTTATCCGATTTACGTACTTTTTTTTTAAAACATATATGTTCTCCGGCCATGTTATAGGCTATTTTTTATTACGATAGGTAGCATAAGGAATGAGCAGTGGCGACAATAGTGAATGAAGTCGGCAAAAAGTTTTCCACTAGCGCGTTCTCTTACAATACACAATCTAAACCATTAAATATGGAACAATATTATGTAGCAGAGAATGTCTATAATCTATAATATATATAAAATGCAATGTCTCTCTGTCTGTCCATTAGTGTGTTTATCACGCGAGAACCAGTTATCCGATTTACGTGTCTTTTTTTAAATTCATACATATATTCTTTGGCTAGGTTATATAATAATAATAATAATAATCTATATCTGTAATATATATAAAATACAACGTCTCTCTGCCCGTCTGTCTGTCTGTCTGTCCGTTAGTGCGCTTATCACTGGAGAACCACTTATCCGATTTACGTGCTTTTTTTTTAAAACATACATACTGGCCAGGTTATAGACTAAATTTTATTAGGTCAGGTAACATGAGGAATAAGCAGTGACGATAATAGTGAATTAAATCGGAAAAAAAAGTTTGCCGCTAGCGCGTTCTCTTGCAATACAGTGCCTAAACCACCAATATGGAACAATATCATGTAGCAAAGGGTATCTATAATATATATAAAAGGCAACGTCTCTCTGTCTGTTTGTCCGTTTGTGCGTTTATCACTGGAGAACCAGTTATCCGATTTACGTGTTTTTTTTTTAAACAAACGTATGTTCTCTGGCCAGGTTATAGGATATATTTTAATACGTTAGGTGACATAAGGAATAAGCAGTGACGATAATAGTGAATCAAGTCGGAGAAAAGTTTGCCGCTAGCGCGTTCTCTTGCAATACACTGCCTAAAGCATTAAATATGGATCAATATCATGTAGCAAAGAATATAATATATATAAAATGCAACGTCTCTCTGACTGTCTGTGCGTTAGTGCGCTTATCACTCGAGAACCACTTATCCGATTTACGCGTTTTTATAAATTTATACATATGTTCTATATAATTCGATATAAGCCTAAATAAGGGGAGATAAGGTGAGATAATGGGAGATGAGGAGAAATAATGGGAGATAAGTCAAGATAAGCCTCGATAATGGAAGATAAGGTGAGATAATGGGAGATAAATATAAATAATAGGAGATAAGGAGAAATAATGGGAGATAAGCAAAGATAAGTTTAGATAATGGGAATTATGGTGAGATAATAGGAGATAAGGAGAAATAATGGGAGATAAGGAGAAATATTGCGAGATAAGTCGAGATAAGCCTAGATAATAGGAAATAAGGTGAGATAATGGGAGATAAGGAGAAATAATGGGAGATGAGCAGAGATAAGCTTAGATAATGGAAATTATGTAGGATAATGGAAAATAAGGAGAAATATTGGGAGATAAGGGGAAATAATTGGAGATATTTTATTACGTTGGGTTAACATAAGGAATAAGCAGCGAGGATAGTAGTGAATCAAGTCCACTCGAGCGGAGCCGCGGGCCCGGCTAGTATATATATATATATATATATATATATATATATATATATATATATATATATATATATATATATATATATATATATATATATATATAATATAAAGTAATGGTAATAATTACTAAATGAATTATTTAGTAGATTAAGTAAATCAGTGCTTCACTTGCTCCACTCGACAAGCTAGTGATGTTCTCAAACTTTTCGTCTATGACATGTTTAAACCGTGTCCTCCAAAAGCTCGTATCATATGTGTAAAAACATAACCGACTCTATTGCAGTGACGTAACTTCGGTTAGATGTTAAAATTGACAGTGTTTCAAAAAAGCGCTAAAACCAGTGTTATTTGTTAATATTTCGAAAAATTTTACAAACGAAACGTGTTCCTTTGTCAACGATACAAGTATGTAGCAGACATTTCAAATTTATTATTAAAAAAAAAAGAAACTGAAAAATTTTCTGACCTTATGAAAACAATTTTTGGTGGGTAACAGCATCACATTATTGTTTCTTTGAATTGCCTATAACGACTTTTTTGAGTGAAAATAAAATGGCGCTTTAAAATTCTATAGTATTTGAAGATGAATATTCGCGTAATATCAAAAGTTGATTATAAATCAAATCAAAGTAATTTTTTCAGTACTAAATTGATGTTTAAATAGAATCAAATCGATATATCTCTGATTATCTCATTTGGATATCAATTAAAAATTAGGAGATGATTGAATTTAATATTTCAGCTGAATGTGACACATATTTATTATAAGTATGTAGGTGTACTGCTACTAACTTTTACGATTTATCTTATAAATTCACATACACATTTATTACGTATAATATTAACTGAAGGTGCAAGAAACAGAACATTAAATATTTGAATATTACTTTTTTTATTTTTGATTTTCATAAATAACAAATAACTAACTAAATACTAAATACATAATGTGCCTTATTTATTCTTAATTTTACATCACTGTAATACTGAAAAAATGAATTTGTTTTCACTGAAAAAAGTTGTTATAAGCAACATTTAAGATTAAATAATAGTGTAATGAGTTAATGAGAAACATTAAAGAAGTCGTTAAAAATAAAAGTTTAAATGAATATGCAAATTTTGTATGCATATGTAAAATTGAAAAACCAAACAATTTGTGAAATTTTAACAAAAAGGCCCGTTTTTACCAGTTGTTTTGAAAAGATGTAAATATTAATAGGTAACGATAGTTACATGACTATCATTGAGTAGGTCATTTGTCATCTCCCCATAATAAAGGTTTTATATATATATATATATATATATATATATATATATATATATATATATATATATATATATATATTCTCGTATATCTTTTAAAGTTAGCTGCGTTTTCATTAAATGTTATTATTTTTCAATAAGTTAATTTATTTTTAGTGGCGTCACACTCCAGTAGTTGTTAATGAAATCCCCTTAATGCATTACACAACTTCAGTTCGTGTGGTATCACTTTTAGAAGGGAATGAAACAGACATATCTCCCAAATACAAATTATTTAAGGAACAAGCTCTTAGGCCTGAAAGACAATTGCCCAGTTCATTAATTATTGGTAAGATGTGCTATTTTCATCTGTTTAAAAACCCTAAATTTAGCAGGGTACTAAAGGAACATAGGAATAGTAAATACAAGGTCCAGTAAAAAAATTATAAATAAAAACAATTTTTGTATATCAAATCATAGTCCTTGGAAAATCATGTCTTAAAATAATGTTATTTAAATATGAAAAGTTACGTTCTCGGGGCGCTTGTAAGCAAGCAGTGAAAGAATTAATCAGGGCTTCGAACGTCGTTTTTGTGATCGCTGGCATTTGTTGCATAAATTTTCTTTTAATTTTTCTTGGAAGCGAGGATTGTTGCGGTAAACTTTAGTTTAGCCCCATAAGAAAAAAAAAAATTGGCGTCAATTGGTTTTGTAAAACTTTCGCGCAAAGGAGGTACGCTTGACTCCAGTGAAAGATTGGATAGCAACTAAAATCCCAAGAACTAGGGTTACACTCTGTGCCCCAACCAGCGCTTACGGCCTGTTGCTTTCACGCAATAAGCCAAACAAATATGAACCTATTTATGGAACACAATTAGAAAAATGAATAAATTATGCCGCAAAATTTGGTGATGCAGATTCATCAAGTTCTTCGTAGTTATCTACATATTAACTAATGTTACATATACATATTTTAAAATATAACTCTTATCTAGGTGTTAAAAAGGGTGGTACGCGGGCTCTTCTAGAGTTTATAAGAATACATCCTGATGTTAGGGCAGCTGGCAGTGAAGTTCATTTCTTCGATAAAAACTATCACAAAGGCTTTCAATGGTACAGAGGTCATATGCCTCCAACTTTGGAAGGACAACTGACAATAGAAAAGACTCCTTCATACTTTATAACCAAAGAGGCCCCAAGAAGAGTACAAATGATGAATCTTTCAACAAAGTTGTTAGTTGTTGTTAGAGATCCTGTTACAAGGTAGGGAGCTACTATTTATAGAGTGTGCAAAATAAGATCAACCTCCCTTTGTAAAAGGGAATTATTGTGTTTTTGTAAAAAATAACCCTGCGAAAACAAAGATTCTCATTTGCGTCTGTACATTAATCGGTTTGGTACAGCGCCTATAGTTTTCAGGTCTATAGATAAAATTGTAATCAATTCAAACTTATTTACTTCTATTTGTCCTTCTAACTTGTTTCTGAAATAAGAGACTATATTTACCACTATTTTGTATTTCGGGAAGTAATATTGTCTGACAATCTATAGTAAATAGATACATCATTTGCTTAGATTACTATTATTTATTATTTTTCTAAAGATAGCTCTTATAATTCTTTTATATTTGTACGACGAAAACAATTTATTTTTACTGTTTCAGAGCGATTTCTGACTATGCCCAGGCAGCTTCTAAAAAAAAACGACATGAAATCATTCGAAGACCTAGTTTTCGTTAATGGAACGGTCGGGAGTATCGTAGACACCTCCTGGGGCCCCGTTAAATTAGGCCTTTACTATAAGTATCTTACTCGATGGCTCAAATTTTTCCCTCTTTCTCAATTACTTTTTATAAGTGGAGAAAGGCTGATATTGGATCCTGCGATAGAGCTTAAAAGAGTCCAAGACTTTTTAGGATTAAAGCGAGTAGTAACAGAAAAACATTTTTATTTTAATACGACGAAAGGCTTTCCCTGTTTGTTTAAAAGCGAGGGGCATAGTGCCCCTCACTGTTTAGGCAAAACGAAAGGTAGGAGTCATCCTTATGTCGATCCCGTAGTTTTGCAGCGATTAAGGGATTTCTACCGGCCGTTTAATATGAGATTTTATCAGATGACTGGGATTAATTTTGGTTGGGCGTAAATTTCCTCAGATTTAGAGTTCATATTAGAAGTGTTCCAAAAATCATTAAATTACAAGCGTAGTTACCTATTACATGCTAATATTGGCCAAGAAAAACATACAAACTCTTTTTTTCTTTGTCTTCTTCCATATAATAGGTGCAGATCATTAAACATGTAACATAACTAGAGCTTAAATGATGTACAAACAACTAGGTCTGTGTAGTCCATTGTAGAAGCTTACACAAAGATTTGTTGCAAGGCTTATAGTTTTATACAATATATAGTTGACCCAAATGGTCATCATTGAAATCTTTAGCCCCAAATAGAATCTTTGTATTTTGTAAATATAAAAATAAAAATAGGTGACTAAGATTTAAAAAATTGATTTTTGGAACCTAGTTTCCTTATAAATTCTCAAAAATTAAAGCAATAAAGGACTAAAGTTAAATTAAATATTTTTCTAATATCGATGGGCATCTGAACAGTTTTGATCGACGTTGTCGCGCACTCTTCTCCATTCTTAGAGTATTTTTGGGAGTTTTGTGGAGAAAATAAAGTAATTGAAAGAAAAAATTAAAATGTGCCTAACAACAAGGTGGTTTGTAAACATAGATTAAGGGGAAAGACCGCTCGAGGTCCCAGGAAAAAAGGCTAATTTCGGAATTTTTTTTCAAGAGTATAATAAAAGCAGTTGAAAATATATTTGAAGTACTTTATTAAACATTTAGATGTACAGAAATATTTTTTTTTAATTCAAATTGACCGCTTCAGAATCCAAGACAACAACGCACATTTTATGTGAGGCCTGAAACTGGCTAGATTTCAATCTAGAACAAAAAAAACCAAAAAAGCTTCATTAATATATGTCAAAAACTAGTGGATATCCTACGAAAATTTAAAAATATCGCTTTTTCTAATAATGGTGCGTATTTAAAAAAAAATGTTCAGTTTTTACCTAAAAATTTCACGAAAAATTCTTTATAAAAGGGAAGTTTATAACTTATCGCAAAATCCATACGTTATCCACTAGTTTTTTTAATGTAATGTAGTTTAATGAAAACTTTTTGTTTTTTTTTTTTTTTTTATGTTGAAATCTACGGAAGCAATCGCCTCGCATAAAAGGTGCGTGTCGTCTTGGATTCTGAAGCGGCCATTTTGAATTAAAAAAATAAACACAATATTTTTTTATTCTTAAATATTTGTTTAATAAAGTACTTCAAATATATGGCTTTCGTAAACATAGATCAACAGGAGATCTTCTAACTTATGTAACACATGTTTGGAACAACGCAATTGAACACTTCGGAGAATCTCGAGCGGTTTCTCTTGACATATCCAAGGCATTCAACCGTGTTTGGCACGATGGACTGTTGGCTAAGCTACGCTCTTATTGTATTTCTGAAAATGTTAACGCCGGGATTTCTTTTTAACACCTTTACTGTTAACGCCGGTGTGCCCCAAGGCTCCATACTGTCTCCTACTCTCTTTCTCATTTACATTAACGATCTGCTGGAAAAGACCGGGAATCCAATCTACAGCTTTGCAAATGACAGTCCGCTTATCTCTCCATTCACTTTGAACGCTCGGACATCGGCTGCTCAGGCGAATATCCGCAGACAGCAGGAAGTCATTCAACTTAACAAAGACCTGGAAGAAATTTTATCTTGGGGTGACAGCAACCAAGTGGAATTTAACGCTATAAAAACCCAGGCGGCAGTTTTTTCTAAAAAAGTTAACGTTGCTGAACCCCACATAATTATGTCGGGGCTCTCCATTCCCCTAGCATCGTCACTCAATTTGTTGGGCGTTAATTTGGGAGCAAATATGTCCTGGCATGAACATGTTGCAGGCATAGCAAGGAGAGCTTCTCAAAAGTTGGGAATATTATTTCGAACCAGAAAGCTTTACACTCCACAACAACTGTTAATTCTTTACAAAGCTCAAATTCGACCAACTATGGAATACTGCTCCCATGTTTGGGGCTCCGCTCCCAAACATACACTGCATTTGTTGGATTCTGTTCAGAGAAGTGCTGTTCGTCTGATTGGAGACCCGGAACTGACCGGCGGCTTTGATTCGCTGGAACATCGAAGAACAGTTGGCGGCTTGAGTCTATTCTACAAGTATTTTCATGGAGAATGTTCAAAGGATATAGCCCGCTTAATTCCTCCCAGAGCGTGCATGTTAGAATACACGTCGCGCTGATACTTCACATCCGTATGAGGTTCAGCTTGTTACTCCTCGTACAACGCTTTTCAAGCAGTCTTTTATATGGAGAACATCATCCTTTTGGAATGGCTTACTCAGGACTGTGTTTCCCACCGAGTACAATTTACAGCGATTCAAGAACAACGTGAATCGCTTTTTCCGCACACGTGTCGCTCCTGTAGCGCTTTAGGGACTTCCCTGCAGCACGTGTGCTAGACCCATAAAAAAAAAAATTTCGGCTGCTTTTATTATCCTCTTGAAAAAAAATTCCGAAATTAGCCTTTTTTCCTGGGACCTGGAGTGGCTTTACACGTTTTAACACTTTGGTACAGTTTTTATAAAAGTTTCGTTAAAAAAAAATGACCCGGTATGACGAAATATCTGCAGTATTTATCAAGTGAGGACAAATGGCAAAATTTGTCAGTTCAAATTGGCCGTTTTAAAGAGACAAGAATAAGTGACAAAATCGGTCCAAAATATATCAAGACTGTTACATAATTTAATATTAGCTATCGTTCCATCCATTTTAATTAAATTCAAACATCATTTTATTAAATTATTACAAATAGCTAGAACCAAACCACTAGAAACAAAGAATTAAAGCTTTAATATACATACACTACACACGTTTAGCTTAAACTAGTATAGAGTAAGGGGTATAATGAAATAAAATAATTGCTTGGATAGTATTTCTCCTAAAAAATATATTAAAATATCAGTAGATAAATTTTGTCCTTATGAGAAACTGGGGCCTTTTGAACGATAGACTTGTGCCCGCTGTACTTAACTGATTTCGCTCTTATGGTTTTAACAGTGTTATTAAACGAGATTAATGTCAATAACGAAAATACCCTAATACTATAGGCAACGATTGGGGTTTTGAACAAAAAAATTTTTTGTCATCAGATCATATATAAGTTTTATAACAAAACTATTTTTATTTTTTGTTATATCAAATTGAAAATAAATTTTTAAACTTATTACCGATGACGCGCCGAAAAAACCCGAGCGCATGTGACGTTACACAATGTTTATTTTTCCCCACCATCACACCACAGCTAATACGACTATTTTAGTTTTCAATCAATTTATTCTAGTTATTATCATCAGTGTATTGATAAATTTTTTGAAAATGTCTAATCTAAAAAGTTATCGTGCCTGTTTCGTACCATTTTGTATGAATACTACAAAAACAACAACAAAAAATTGCCAAAGATCGCTGTCCCCCCTTATCTCAAAATGGACTGGTCATAAAATTTTGAAAAAATTCTGGAATATTCGCCACAGTGTTGGCTTGTGCTTTTATTAAAGCAACGCATGGTGTGTAAATTGAACGAAAATAATCACGAGTGTATTACCTTTAATAATTTATCTGGTATATAAAAAAAACAAAATTTCAAGGTGATCAGTTTTCAGTAGTGATCGGAAAAAAAAACTTTGTTGAAAACTCATTTGGGGTGTGTTTTGTGAAGTCGTTGATCATTTTGTACCTCCGTAACACAATTTTTTATTTTAAGAGCAATCAACGTACGGAACACTAAATGGGCAAGTTCGAGTTGCACTTGGTTATTATTAAACTCTAAAAACAAAAAAAAAACCGGTCAAGTGCAAGTTGAACTTGCACATTAGTGTTCCGTACGTTGATTGCTTTTAAAATAAAAAAAATTGTTACAGTGGTATAAAATGATCAGTGACTTCACAAAACACACTCCAAAGACGTTTTCAACAAAGTTTGTTTCCAATCTTTACTGAAAACTGATGACATTGAAATTTTTGTTTTTTTTTATATACCAAATAAATTATTAAAAGTAATGCACTCGTGATAATTTTCGTTCAATCTACACCCCGTGGAGAGCATTCTAGAATTTTTTCAAATTTTTTTGATCAGTACTTTTCGAGATAAGGTGGGGGACAGCGATTTTCCGCGAGTTTTAAAAATAATACAAAGAAAAGTGAGTCCAAGTACTACATTATATATATATATATATATATATATATATATATATATATATATATATATATATATATATATATATATATTTTACTCGTGTTTTCACAAGCTTTCATTTGACACCACACTCGATGACCTAGTAAAAAAAAATTTTTTCACTTCCGATTTCACCCCCCAAAACTAAGCCCTTAAGTTAAAATTTAACTTTCAAAACTACACGGCTTTGATGAGGCCACCAATTCCTATATTATTATGAAGTTTCAACTTTCTATGACAAATAGTTTCGGAGAAAATCGGGTGTGACAGGCAGACAGACAGACAGACGGACAGACAGACAGACACCGAAGTGATCTTATAAGTGTTCCGTACGGAACACTAAAAACAGCTTAACATGAATGTCATTCTCTCTCTCTCTGTCTCTAAAAGTATTTATCAAAAAATTTCGAAAAAATTCTGGAATATTCTCTATAAGATGATTGAAGATTGAATGAAAATTATCATGAGTGCATTACCTCTGATAATTTATCTGCTATATTTAAAAAAAAACAATTTTTTCAAGGTCATCATCAGTTTTCAACGAAGATCGGAAACAAACTTTGTTGAAAACTTATTTGGGGTTTGATTTGTGAAGGTTACTACTGCCCATTTTATACCTTTGTAACAAATTTTTTTATTTTAAAAGCAATTAACGCACGGAACACTAATAGCGGAAGTCCGACTTGCACTTGGTCAATTTTTTTATTTATTATTGGAAATTATACGTAATAATCTTTAATTTCCGGTATTAGTCCTCATTAGACAGAAGATTCTTTCTAATACATGGTCACATGGTGTCGGTTCTGTTAATTTTCCCAGTTATTATTGAAGACCTGTGTGATGATCACAGAAAACACAGCATGTTCTATTTAAAAAAACACCTGTCATTTCTTTTAAAATAAGAACTTTTGTTACGGACGTATAAGTGACTTTAGAAAACACATCCCAATTGAGATTTCAACAAAGTTTGTTTCCGATCTTTGTTGAAAACTGATGACTTGAAATTTTTGTTTTTTTTTATATACTAGATCAATTATCAAAGGTAAGGCATTCGTGATAATTTTCATTCAATCTACACCTTATGGAATATTCTAGAATTTTTTCGAAATTTTTGGTTAGTACTTTTAGAGATAAGAGGGGGCAGCGATTTTTTTGGCAATTTTTTTTACAATAATATAAAGAAAAATTTACGCGAGTATTACATCATATATATTTTTTAACTCGTGTTTTCACAAGCTTTCATTTGACTCCCTACTCCATGACATTAACAAAAAAAGTTTTTTCACTTTCGATATCACCACCAAAACTAAACCCTTAAGTCCAAATTTAATTTTCCGAACTACACGGCCCTGATTGGGCCATGAATTTCTATATTTGTGACAAATTTTCACTTTCTATGTTGAATAGTTTCAGAGAAAATCGGGTTTGACAAACAGGCAGATACCGAATTGATCCCATAAGTATTCCGTACGGAACACTAAAAGGCTAAAGTGGCATTTGTTGCCTAGCTTTGCGATGCACATTTGTTTTCATCAGAAAGAAAACGCAGTAATCCTATTTTCACTTTTATAGTTAGATTTTTTCTAGCTCTTGTGATAAAGCTCTTAGGTGGAGGGAAAATAAAAATAAATCTTCTATATACTATTTCCTTTTTAATGTTAATAAATGAACTTGAAATTAATTTAAAATAATGTAGCAACAACATATTTTACCGCAGCCAAACTCCAAAAGTTTTGTAATACATTAAGACTCCAAGATGCATAATAAATAATGTTCTTGTAATTTCTTCCTTAATCTGCTCTCACAATAATTTCACATACAAAAAAAAATACACTGACATAATAACAAGAAACTATCCAACACAAATATAACGTAAATTAGCTAAAAAAAAAAAACAAATATTTTATTTCGTCGTACCCAAAATAATATAACGATTAGTGTAGATTTTTAAAGCCCAACATATATGTCTACAATTTTTATAAACATCTTTTTTTACGGGTAGGGGATTTTTTTTAAAATAACGTTATTAATTTTATGATAATGTACTAATTTAAAAATAAGGCTAGACAAATAAATCTATGTAAATACAGTCACACAGAAATTGCAACACCTATTATTTTTAAAGTTTTAATCCTAAACGTTAGTATAATTGAACGGTATTGTTTTTGTTTACTTACTAGGATTAGAGCAAATTCAAACAATGACTCTCGGTTTACTTTTAACCGCTAAAACGAATAGTACAATTTATTATTCCTTATCATGTCGAATTTTAAATAACTTTCTGTGACAGAAAAATTTAAAATAGTAACATTTGCGGAAGTAGGGTTTTCTTCACGATAAATGATAAAGTGCCACTAATCCACTGTGGTAAGAGTTTTAAAGAAAAATCTTGCTTAGGGCAGCACAGAGCGGAAGAAAGGTACTGGGAAGAAAAGAAAGTTAGATGAGTGATTAGACCGCTTGATGAATTATCTTTAAAAGATCGCTTCAAAACTGCTAAAGAAATATCAAGTGATATAGCAGATAGGAATTTAGCTAATATAAGTCGAGAAACTGTCGGCAGACGGTTAAGGGAAAACGGTTTATGGGCAAAAAAAAACAGTAAAAAAAAACCATTTCTCAATAAAAAAAATGAAGGAATCACGCCTGAATTGGGCAAAACAATATGAAAAGTGGACATCAGAAGACGAGAAAAGTAATGTTTTCCGATGAAAGGAAATTTACATCTTTAGTTCTAATGGTACTCCCTATATAAAACTGCACATGAAAGATTTCACGAATCCTGCACATTAAAAACAGTGAAACATGTGGACAGTGTAATGATCTGGAGATGTTTTTCCTACTTTGGGATCGGCCATATACCCTTTATAGATGGAACTGTTAGTGCAGAGAAATATATAAAAATTTGAGAAGAGTCTTTGGATTCCCTTAAAGAGAAACGAGCTTTCAGACAGTGAAGATTTCGTTTTTCAAGATGATTCTGCTCCATGTCTCAGGGCCAAATTTGCAAGTACTCATATTAAAAAAAATGTTAGCACCGCAAAGTTTTGAATTTTTTATTTTCTGAATGGTTGTATTTTTGAATATGGGATCCCAGCATTGCCGTGGTCAGGAAACATCCCCGATTTACACCCTATAGAGAACTTGTGCTGATAATGAAAAAAATAATGCAACCAAGCCTAAAAGTAATGATGAGCTAAAGCAAATAATTGAGAACGTGTGTAATCAAGAGATCAGTGATGAAATCATAAAAAATTTGGTTGACTCGATGCCAACCAGAATTGTGTTTAAAACATATTTTTAATGTTGTGCTTTCTAAGTTCTGTTTTACTTCCATGAAAAATGGAAGCATTTTCTTAATCACCAATACATTTAATATTTTCCATGATTATTTCCTTTAGATTTTGCCTCCAATAGTTTTCCTTTTCACATCTTTTGTTATAATCATCAGAAAAGAGAATCAATGTTCGCTTTTGGAAAATTATTATTTTTATTAAGTGATGCAATTTCTATAACCGCGACTAGTAATAGATATTCTGTGTCCACTTTCTCAGCGCTTCTTTAACTACCTAGAGCAAAAAATCTAGAACATGTTTATGTAAAATGTTTAGAAGATTACAAGCATATTTTGGATCTACCTTACACGGTCCTGGGCAATCCATTCCAAAGGGATGCGGTTCTCCATATAAAAGATTACTTAAAAAGGATTGTACGAGGAGTGAAAAGCTGAATTAGCGAGACGTATATTTTCAGCATGGACCACTCTGGAAGGAATTAAGGAGGAATTCATCTATCCATCAAACACTTCCCATGAAAATCCTTATAGAATTGACTCACTGCCAATCGTTCTTCGATGTTCCAACGAATCGAGGGTGCTGGTGACTTCTAGGTCTCCAATTAGGCGAACAGCCCTCTTCTGAATAAAATCTAACAAATGCAGAGTATGTTTGACGCCAGAGGAATGAAGTTTTCCGACATAACTCTATAGAGTAATCTTTATTAGAAAAAACTGCCATTTGAGTTTTTGCAGCTTTAAATTCTACTTGGTTACTGTCACCTCAAGATAGAATTTCTTTCAGATCTCTATTATGTTAAACAACTTTCTGCTATTTGCGGATATTTGCGAGCGTTTAAGGTGAATGTAATGTAATGTAAAGGGAAAAGATAGTAGGAGACAGCCTTGGGGCATATCGGCGTTGATAGTGAAGGTATAACAAAGAAACTCATCAATTGTCACTCGTAAAGAACGCTTCCTAAAGAAATATGAGAGCCATAAGTGACTTGGTCGGCGATCATTCTTATTTTGCTTCGTCACCGCCAGTACATTGTTTTTCATGGCCATAAGCGTGTTCCGTACATGACCGTAGATGAAGAGAAGTGATTCTTAGTTCCTAAAATAGTTTGTTCCTACCTAAAATATGCATTACTTCTTGGTTCGTTTCGTTTGTTTTGCAGCCACCATTCGCGGTGTTGCGTCGCATTATATATGGGAGTGATCCTTTAGCTTTTTACGAAGTACTTGCGCCAAATATGATCTATAACTAGAGTTTGAAAATTGAGCTTTTTCTTATAAAAAGTATAATCATATTTTTAATTTGGCACAGATAAAATGACATTAACCAATCAACTTTCGACGTTTCAAATTAGGCTGACACTCTTAAGAAATTAAAGGACCAATGGAACTGAAAAAACATTGATAAATTTGCTTCTAGACACAAAAGGTCAAGTCGTCTACTATTGGTGATATATAAATCAGGTTTACTCTTTTTTATTTAGGTGGACCATAAAAACCTATCGACGACACCGAAACTATTTCTTTCCTTCAAAGCGTAAGCCGGAGGTACCTTGAAAGTATTATCTGTGCCGAATTTAAATCAGTTATGTACATCTAATTTTGTCTAGCCTTAGCTATAAACATATCTATAGATTTCCTTATGAACATTGTCTCTGGAATAACTTCTAGTTATAAAGCAATCGTTAATATACTATTGCTTTATAAACCACCATTGTTATTTTAGTTTTGCACTCATAAAGTAGCTCTTTATACTGATAAAATTAAGTTGCTTTATTTTACTTTTGCTACGCAGTATACTTACTTGCTCACACAACCATAGTAAAAGATGTAATATTTATTATTTTCATATTATAACTGAATTCACAGTCGGTTCTTATTCAATAAAAAGTATTTAGAAGGCAATCGTACATAAGATCTTGTATAAAACATGCACATAAAGGATATATTGAACTCGTCACTAACAAGCTCGCTTGACAACAACATAAGCAGACTCGCTCAGTAAAGCCTTACTTTATGTACTTGTATCATAAATAGCTGTTATTTTATAAGGTGTTAAGAAAGTACTTATAATTAATTTAACGGTAGTTTCAAATTTGTATTTACTTTATAAGGTATCATGTTTTAGTTTATACAGAACCTTTTTTTAAGGAGGGACTTTAAGTTAAGAGTTAAAGTACCTGCTAAAATTAAACACTTCACCAAATGTCTCCTATAACAGGGCTGTCCAAACCGCGGCCTGCAAAGGGATAAGTCTCTTGTTCACGCACTGTATTTGGCAACGAGTTATATTGAAGTTGACATTGACAGAATTGTAAAAAGAGAAATTAATGAAAAAACAATGGCCACCAGCCCATCTCGTAATTTGTATTAGCTCGTAAACCTCTCCAGCCTGAACAGCCCTGTCCTATACAAAAGAATAACAAAGAAAATATGACCGGCCCAAGTACAATTTTAGGGTGAGTTTTTCACAACAGTTTTTTTTTTGAAAACTTTTATAAGGCTGGTGAAATGATTTATTTTAGGGAATATTAAAAAAAATCTTGACCTAAAAAATACCCTGTATATTTAGAATAATACTTAGAACAATGTGTTAATGAAAGTGGACGTATAAGCTCATTTTTATCAGATGAAATCCCAAAAAATATCTCTGAACTTTTAAGTTGGGTTTTTTTTTTTTTTCCATTTTTAAAAACTATCTGTCTATATAATTTTTTTCACGGATAACAAATTTGTGGTTCAGATTTTTCTAACAAATGTAATTGAGTTGCTAGCGATAGATATACATTTTGATGTTATATCTCAATACCTCGATTTTTATGTTGGTTCATTTGGTGTAATCATTAAATTTTCAATTTGTTTTTTAAATTAATTTATGATTTTTTTTAATTGCCAACCGTATGGGTGGTAATGAACAGGACTTAGCTGTAGGGAAGTTCTAAAAAATTAATGCCCTTTATGAAGCAGATATTACTCAATATCGTCTCGTTCATTACCGATTTTTTAAAATATTTGGTATCTAAAATTAGATAGATATTACCAATATACCAGCGGAATTTTGATAGTTCTGTGAGTGCCACTACTACAAATATTAAACTTAAAATACCTGGTTTTTGCTTTTCATTATCACTATATACATACAATGTTAGTAATACGCCCATATGTAATATATTTTGAGTATATGGTATTTTCAACTTCTTTTGTGTTTCTTAACGTTGATTGTTTGTCATTAACCATTTTTAATGTTCCTTACTGAACACTTATAAGATCACTTCGGTGCCTGTCTGTCTGTCCGTCTGTCACACCCGGTTTTCTTCGAAACTATTTGACAAAGAAAGTTGAAATTTGGTATTAATATAGAAATTAATAGCCTCATCAGAGCCGTGTAGTTTTGAAAGTTAAATTTGGACTTAAAGGGTTAGTTTTGAAGGTGAAATGGGAAATGAAAAAAAAAAATGACCACGTCAAGTGGGGTATCAAATTAAAGCTTGTGAAAACACGAGTTCAAAAATATATATAATGTAATACTTGCGCACACTTTTCTTTGTATTATTTTTAAAAAATGCCAAAAATCGCTGTCCCCTTTTTATCTCGAAAAGGACTGATCAAAAAATTCTGGAATATTCTCCACAGCGTGTAGATTGAACGAAAATTAGCACGAGTGCTTTACCTTTAATAATTTATCTGGTATAAAAAAAACAAAAATTTCAAGGTCATCATGGGGTGTGTTTTGTGAAGTCATCGATCATTTTATACCTCCGTAACAAAAATTTTTATTTTAAAAGCAATCAACGTACGGAACACTAATTGCGAAAGTCCGACTTGCTCTTGGCCGGTTATTGTGATTTTCGCTTTCAATAAATTTTTGTTTGTAAATGGTTCTAGTTTTCTTTTTAATAGACAAATTTAATTTAGATTCATGTTTAATTCTAAGTCGTATTTCATGATCCCATATTGGGCTTATTTGGATAAGGCTTAAATTGAGCTAATATTGAACTAAATATCGTCGACAAAAATAATGGATTCGCAAATAATCGTAAAATTGTTTTAACTAAGCTCAAATGAAAAATTCTTGAGCTAACACGGATTATTGAGACCATTGAGTTACTTCATTTTCATGTAGTCAGTGTATCATAAACTTACAAGTTCAAGAAATTTTTGGATATATTTCATATTGCAGGTTTTGTTTATTGCATTTATTGCTAATACATATCTATTTGAATCTCTTAAAATAAAAATATAAGTCTTTAAGACTAAGTTTTGCACTTAGGGTACGAACATCTGTAGCTTTAAAATAAATATTTAAGTTTTTTAGACTAAGCTTTAAGTATGAACACCGATTAGTTTCTATTTTGTAGTATATTAGTTACGACATTAACTGCTTTTCTATTAATAAATTATAATTGCTCAAAAAATAATAATAGGACTGCTTAAGGCCAAAAATTTATTAGTAGATACGTATTTATATCTTTAATATTTCAATCTTCAATTTTATAACAATGTTAAAATGAAATATGGGAAACATATATTTAATATTGCCGTATTTCGTTTTGGTTTTAACTCCGTTTTATTTGTTAAATATTTGAAAATACGGATGAACTAGGCATAGCAAACAATTTTTGCCATGAAAAAAATATACGTAAAAAAGGGTAAAAGTCACTCATTTATAGTGTAAACAAGCTATTAACTTAGATTGTTTGAAACTTT
Organism: Pachyrhynchus sulphureomaculatus; assembly: GCA_019049505.1. Classification (NCBI taxonomy): domain Eukaryota; kingdom Metazoa; phylum Arthropoda; class Insecta; order Coleoptera; family Curculionidae; genus Pachyrhynchus; species Pachyrhynchus sulphureomaculatus. The sequence goes on from CM032455.1 coordinate 110,377,124, forward strand.
TATTTTTTTTTCCATTGTGGCATTAAGATAGTGGCTAAGAAGTGCTAACCTAATTATTTGATTTGCTTCTTGCTATGTGTGTTTACTTATACGAGGGTTGTACGATAAGTACCTGGATTTGCCTAGATGATAAGTACCTGGCTTTGACAAGAAAAAAAAACATTTTATGTGTAAAATTTATTTTATTTTTCAACATAATCTTCCTTTAGCTCGGTACACTTAGTCCAATGTTTTTCTATCTTTTATATTCCATGTAAAAACTACGATTTCTCCAACCCTACAAAATAGACTTTGTTTCAGTAATCACCTCATCGTTTAAGCCAAATTTTTTCCGCCATGCCATTTTTTCATATTCAGAAATCGGAAATAATCCTTTGGCACTAAATCTGCGAATATGGTGGATGCGGAAGCAATTCGTATCCTAACTCATGGAATTTTGCCATGGCGATGACACAAGTGTGCACGCGTGCATTGTCTTGATGAAAGAGAATTTTCGCTAAATGCAGACGTTTTTCTTTTACAGCATGATTCAAATGTTCCAATAAGTTGACATAATACTCTCCATTAATTGTTTTGCCCTTTTCAAGATAATCGACGTGGATTATGCAGCGTACATCCCAAAAAACTGTGGCCATGAGCTTGTTGGCCGATAAAGTCGCCTTGGCGTTCTTTGGCGCCAGTTCGCCACGGAAAGCCCACTGTTTGGACCGCTTTTTGGTCTCTGATGTGCTGTGATGAATTCATGTTTCGTCAACAGTTATGAATCGACACCAAAAATCATTCCGATTGTGCTTTAACAGCGCCAAACATTCTTTTGAAGTGACACACGTGCGTCTTTATTGTCAATTGTGAGCAATCGCGGCACCCATCTTGCGGAAAGCTTACTCATATCCAAAAAATGAGTTGTTAAAATGTTCTGCACCCGTTCAGTTGAGATGTCCACAGTCTCCGCAATCTCACGCACTTTCGCTCTTCCATCATTTTTATCACTTTATCGTGGATTTTTTCAATCATTTCTGATGTGGTGACCTCATTTGGAAGACCTGGACGTTCTTCGACAAAGATGCTTGTACGGACGCATTTGAATTCAGCTGTTCAATATTTTAAGGTCGCCGAGTTCCTCTTTTATCTCATCATTCGTTTTCTTTTCCAAAAACAAGTATTTGATCACTACTCGATATTTAGTTTTTTCCATTGTTGTAAAATCACAAACGTTATTCTATTTAAATGGCTGCCACTCACAAACAAATCACGCAGCGACTTCAAAATTTGACAAGATTCCTGTGGAAGGTTATGTTTACGAAAAATATAATTTTTCAAATAGTAGTAGCGCCATCTCTGGCCAATGCCAGGCACTTATACAATCCTCGTACATTAAAAATCAAACAGGGTATTGAATAGCTTCATGAAACTGCCATCCTCATTTTTTAAAAATTGATTTTATTGTGAAATATACTATTGAATAAAAGATGTTTGATAAATCGCATTTCACAAAGATGTTATGGAGCTATTTTATGCCTGTTATTTTGCACTTACTACGTAACAATCATTCATTTTCAAGAGTAAGCAGAATCATATAAAAAGGTAAAAAGTTTCCATTTGACATAGTATTTTTATAATACCCTTTCAGTTGAGTAGTTGTTCTATATTCTGTTTGTTGTAATAATGGATATTTACACAGCGGTTAGGAATTTAATGATGTTATATCATCCGTTATTCGAATGAATATTATTTATTCATATATTTCGACTGTGGAATGAATTTCTTTATATTTTTTGAAAATTTTCCTGCTGCTCATTACAGCAAACCAAGCACAAAATCTTTGTTAATTAACAAAATGCGTTAGTAATGACGATCAAAAATACACCTTGCGACGCCGTCTCATCACGAAGGTTGGCGATCGATATAGCTAAACGAACTTTACAAACTGCTTGAAATATATCACTCCAAACCACCTACTCATATCCTTTAGCCAAAAATTCTGTCGTCTTCCGATCGATCGTTTGCCCTTTATTTTGCTTTCAATAATTAGACGTAGCAATTCGTACTTTGGGTCTGAAGTATTGAGTTTTCTTAGTTTCATGGTTGTAATTCCTTCATTTTGTTCATTCTTTCCAATACTTCTCTGTCCGCCGTCTATAAATGTACATTTCAAAGGATTCCAATCGTTTCTCTGAGCCAGGGTCAAGGGTCCAGCATTCCAGCATTCACATCTGTACAATATTATGTTATGTATGTTACTCGGGCCTGTTCTATTCGGGAATATATTTCCTTTCTTATTATTTATATTGGTTCCAAAATATTTAAATGTTCCTGTTCTACGGTGTTCTGGTTGTAGATTTTTCTTTGTTATTACCATCCATTTGGTTGTTCTTACATTCATAATTAATCCAAATCTTTCGCTGGTTGTTACAACTCTATTGATCAGTTGCTCGAGATCTATAATTAATCCAAATCTTTCGCTGGCTGTTACGACTCTTATTGATCAGTTGCTGGATGGAGATCTTTGATATTATTTGCTAATAGAACAGTATCATCAACGTACTATATGTTGTTCAGTGTACTCCCATTGACTATTATTCCTTCAATGGATTCATAAATGGCCTAATTAAACACAGCATCAGAATAAAGATTGAACAAAATAAACCAAACAAGTTGAATTTTTAATTGGTTCTTTGGCCGTCTTTGAAGATGACCAGAAACAATCCAAAAATGCTAATTGTTGGCCACTAATCATGACGTCACCAGTAATACCATGAATTGTGGTGCTTATCCCGTTTAGGTTAGAAAAAGGTGGATAAATGTGTTTCTGAAAGGGTAATCATTATAAATTTTCTTTTATGTTGGTTTGCTGTGAAAATTAAGACCGAATTTTTAAAATAATAACTTTAATTGAAGGTTTAATAAAATTATTATTTTAAAGGAATGCAATGATGCTAACCATATATTTTTACTGCTGCCAAGATAAAAGTTTTTCACTTCCAACACATCAGCTATTTTTTGTAAGCAATTGCTCTATGCAATATAAATTATTATCTTCAGTAATTCGTAGGAATTTTGCAGGGTGTAATTTGGCGACGTTAGATACAAGGTTAGAACATCATATTTTTTTTTTAATGGAAACAATACATCTGACGTTGAAAAAAAAAACCTTTCGAAATAGATTAATTAAAAGTACAATTTTTCTAATTTTTTCGTGCATGTAATAATATGGTTCTTAGCTTTATCTAATAGTAACCAAATTAAACTCTGCACGACTGAGTATTAAAACAGTACAAAATAATAGAGATGTTTCGCGTCCGTAAATTAGGTTACAGGAGAATTTGTGAGTCACTTAACAAACGAAAATTGTCGGTGTACTGTACTCTGCATTAAAAGCGTGAGGTAGTCGAGGCAATGCACGTCCAAGGCGCGCTGTTTACTTAAACCCGAACCAGGACGCGTTTCGCTCAGATTAGGACCCACGCAGTTGAAGGCAGCATGCATCTGCATTCACATCTCGATAGCACGGAAGCCTTAAACTTTTTCAATTCGCACATTCTGAAAAAAAGAGTTGAAGTACTAAAATTAACTCCCAAATTGGGGATAGCCGTGCTCTTGTTAAGTTTTTTCACATTATATTCTTATGGTTATGTTATCCCCAACCTTTTTGTGCTGTCCTCTTATATTATGCCGTGTTTCCAAGAATGTTATTCGATTCGCAGCCTCACCATAACACCGATGTCTTTTGGTACATGTCTTAGGACGGCCTCACGTTAAGAATTCAGTGCTACCGCAATGTTACAGATGCTCGCCTATATCCAGCTTACAAGTTCCACCTGGAGCGAAAAACACCCTGCTGGATTGATGGTTACAGGTAATGAAATCTGGATGACGTTCATTATCTTGGAATCTTCCTACTTTTAATGTAATATGAGAGTACCGAAAATTTTCATCTGCTAAGCTATTCTATAAATATTCTCCAGTACAAAATTATGCACATGTACTTAAACTCTCTTATATATAAAATAGGTAATAGATAGACTTTTAAACCAAGAATGTTTAATTTTTTTTTACAAAGAATTTCTTGTTTTTATTATGGTTGTTCAAAAAAAGCTTTAATAAAGTTTCAATATAACTTAAATTAGTTAATAGGAAGGCCGACTTGTATTATTTGATTTGTAAATTAAATAAAAGTATTAACAGTAAAGTCTTTTATTAAAAAAAAATTATAATAAATAAAAGAAGGTAGTAACTATATAAAGGGTAAATGTATATTATTAAATCTATAAAATGATATATCATCTATACAGATAGCGTATACATTTGGAGTAGTGCTGGTAAAATTCTTCAAATCAGTTATGTTGTTTTCACTAAAACAAGTAATAACTAGTGTCTAGATTTTTGTTAAAACTTAAATTATTATTTTCTTTTGTTTGACTCATAATCAAGGTAAGCCTTTAATTCACTAACAATTTAAAAAACATCTAATTTGATACACAGCAATAAGCCCACGTTTATTTTATTTTTTGATTTTTTTTACGTATTTTTGAAGTTATACATATCATTTTTTTTTCTTTACTTAGTAGATCAACAATCAATCAATAATTGTTTTAATTTTTATTGTTAACCTTCCCGTCTTAATAAATATTTTACCCTTTTTCATTATATTTCTACAGATAACACGTAGGCTGAAAAATTTTCGGTCTACTTACTTAAAATACATTTTTTTTTTGCAAAATTCGACTTTATTCATCAACATAGTCTCCTTCAAGAGCGATACAATCAGTCCAACGCTTTTCTAACATTTTCATAACTTCTTCATTGGAGCCAAATCTCTTTCCCGCGAGAATTTTTTTTGAGGTATGTGAATAGATAATAGTCGCTGGGGGCTAAATCTGGAGAATACCGTGGATGAGGAAGCAATTGAAACCTCAATTCATGCAATTTTGTCATCGTAACCATTGACTTGTGACACGGTGCATTGTCTTGATGAAAGAGCACTTTTCTGCTCATTTGGTGCCGTTATTTTGCGATTTCTGCCTTCAAACGCACCAATAACTTTATGTAATATTCGCTACTGATGGTTTCTCCCTTTTCAGCATAGTCGATGAAAATTATTCCATGCGCATCCCAAAATACAGAGGCCAAAACCTTCCCAGCCGACTGGTATGTCTTTGGACGCTTTGGGCGGCTTCCACCGGCTGACTGCCTATTTGATTCCGGTGTGTAGTGGTGAATCCATGTTTCATCCATTGTCACATATCGCATGAAAAAAATTCTTTTTATTGCGCTCAAACAGGTCCAAACAGCGCTCAGAATCATCAACACGTTGTTTTGGTCCACTGTAAGCAAGCTTTCTCATGCCCAAATGTTCATGCAAAATATGACCAACACGTTCTTATGATATCTTTAGGGTGTCGGCTATCTCACGCAATTTTACTTTATGGTCATCCAAAACAATTTTGTGAATTTCCACACGAAATTCGATTTTTCCATTGTTTTGAAAATACCAAAAGTAGCGTAACTAAAACCACTGTAACTTGTAAACTAATCGTGGAAATGTAATGAAATTTTGATACTTATCATTTGAAGGTTGGTACTTCCTAAAAATCATATGGATTTTTTGAAAAGGGCGATATCTATGTGTCAGACCAAAAACTTCAGCCTACGTGTTATATTGAGACATACTGAGGGAGAATTTATATCTGTCACACTACTACCTACAAACACACATAACACCCACTAGAACTGAACTGTTAAATGTTTTAGCCCTTATGTTTAGTGTTCCATAACAGAAATGAAAAAGCAGAACACATGGATTCAACGAAGTGTCTTTTTATCTATAAGTCTATCACAGCCATTTCTTTAAAATCATTCAACAAAAAGAGAAAATTCAAAACTATAGTAGTATACCGCATATTTTAAGTTGATAATTTAGGAACAATTATAGTGGGCCAAGTGGATGACTAAAAACTATTCACTTAACCCCATTGGGTACAATATTGAAAAGCTTTATCAAAAAGGAATTCATAAATGTAGATACATGTCATTTTCTAATCAAAAAAAGAAGTTTGTAAAAAAGGCATCTACAAATATATATTTTCTTTTTCTAATCAAAAACTGAGTTGACAATAAATCTGAAAATAACCTTCCAATTATGAAAATCAATTTACTACAATACACCAAATATATGATACACAACAGTCAAGAAGTAAGTTCGATTTATGCTTGATCATTTATGTTTTCAAAATTTTTATTGGTAAATATGAAATAAGTGTGACAAATTATATAGGGTGGCTTCATAGGAGTAAACGTGCACTACATCTAACTCTAATACTTCTTAAAAAACTATGTATAAAAATACAAAAATAAAATACTGACCCAGATTCAGAAAATAGTATCTCACATGTTTCTATAAATATAAGTACTGATATTAAGAATATTTTTATACTTACCAAATAAATAAGTTAATGTCTGGTTCAGGTTTTACTGTATTAGACGGAGTAAAAACACAATAATCAGGGTTTATTGTGTTAATTTCTTGAATGCAATCTCTGGGCATGTTTTGTCTTAATTGATCAAAAATATTTGAAACATATTCAGCTTCTTTTGACATGGATGTTCCTGCTTGCAAGTTATCTGAAGCAATTTCACAGGAATTACTTTCTTTAGGTTCATCACTTTCTTCTATTTCTCTATCACAGTTTTTAACTTTTTTATATTCTGGCAATTCACAATTTTCTGTATCTGCTAAACACCTTTTCAGTTCAGGTTTTTTCAATGTGTTTGAAGTCTTTGATTTAATATGGTCGAGTCTTGTTAGTTTGTATCCCAATAGCGCTAACTTTTTATAAACATTGTATTTATTGAGATTAATGTATGCTGTCTTTAAAACTAGTTCATAGGCCTTTTCTATGCTTATTGAAATATCATTAAATTTTACTTCCAGTCTGTTCTAAAATAAAAAGTTTATTCCAACATACTGTTCCCAGTTTTTATTTAAGTTTTCAAATTTGTTTGTGCAGTTCAAAGTTATCACAATTTAGAAACAGGATAAGCCTAGTAAAATTCAGAACTGGTTTGATGCAATGTTAAAACTGACCTCAAACTCTTAGCTAATGCAAATTCAATAGGGAGTACCTGTGATTTGATATAAATCCAAGGAGAAAAATGTATTTGAATGAATTTATAAAAGTATGAGAAAATATTTTTAAGTTGATATGATATAAACTAAATACTATATAAGACCTGTCAAGTATAAAAAACCAGTTCAGAAATAGGCCTTTTTTATTTTTCTGTGATCAATGTAAATTAGCATTATGTTGTAGATTATCTTTAATGCATTTTACAAATAATTGTTCTTGTTTTTTTTAATTGTAAATTACAATTATCTATATTATTAATAAACTACCAAAGAAATGTAGTTTTGTTTACATGTTTATGTTATATTATTTTATATTTTAACCTATATAATAGTTCTAAATGAAACTTATAATAGGAATTTGACAAAGCCTATTTTAACCACATGTTTGAGTTTAGTTAGTGATATTTTTCCCTCTGCAATTTTTCCTTTTATCATCAAAACTAAAGTGTAGGGTAAAAAATCTTACCGTTTCTAATAAATATAACATTTCTTCAGGATATACAAATACTCCCTCTTTATTCTGGTAGCCAAAATATTTTACAAGGTTCTTTACAATCTTGGTAACTTTAGCAACACCTTCATTATCTAGCCAATTTGCTTGTGCCCTACTAGATCTGCAAATAAACTGTATCTTTAATATAATATATATGGATATAAATATGCACAGTACCTTTTTTCTACTCGCTGGTGTTCTAACATTGTTAAAAACTGTTCTTGATGTTTTTGAATGAGAACCTTTCCTTCCTCATTTTTAGCACCAAAGAAAAATTTGTTTGGTGCCAAAGTAACCTTTACTAAGGGATGTCTATGGTCATGAATCCATTTTTTTGCTCTAAAATTTTTTTTTATTTAATATTTGTTTTTAAACAAATTCAAAACGTACTTACAGATCTTCCATCGTGCGACTTTCATCCATTTTTTTCGGTAGCAAAGAAAATAAGATGGATTTAGAACTAGATTTTTAAGATCGATTTAATTACCATATAATAAGATGGAAGCTAAGAATTACTATTTAAATACATAGACAAGGGATTCGGGTTAGATTTTGTTAATAATAGCTTTTTTTATAAACAATAAAATTTTAAATTAAAATTTGCCGTGTCTAGGGTCCCATCAGACGGTTATTTATTGCGATCCTTTAAAGCGACATCGAACGATAAAATCTGTATTAATGGTTACATGCAAGTATGTGCGTGTGTAATTAAGGGGAAACAAAAAAGAGCGCAAAAATTTTGTAATAATAATTGACTTTCTTGATTGATATTATTAATATCGCTTAATTCTCGTTGCTATGGGCGTTTAAAATTAATGAAAACAGCACTTCACAACACTGTAAACAAAAGAGTACAGGGAAGATGTTTATAGCGATCAGTATTTATTAGAATTAATAATACCAATACTTTGTTTTCACTAACGACTACACAGAAAATAGTATTTCCATTGGCGATACTAGGCAGTGCGTCGGCTCAAATTTCGGTGACTAACTTCTACTTGCACCGATCAGGGCCATCTTACTGTATAAATGTGCCCGCGAAGTAAATAAACCGCTGCCGAGTCGCGCAAGAAAAATTTTATTCGTTACCCAATTTTGATAAATAAATTGTTAATTATTGTATATTTTTAATTCAACAACGATATATATATATATATATATATATATATATATATATATATATATATATATATATATATATATATATATATAAAAGGTTATATATAATAATATGTTAACTTTATAAAGTTATTTGGTTTAGAAATTATTTTTTAACCCTTTCAACATTAAGTTATGTTAGGTTTATACTTATAAAGTTATTAGGGTTAGAATATACATTCTTTTATATTTTTACTATTCTTTATTAGGTTAGATTAGGTTCACCCGGGGGGGGGGGGGGGGGGGGGGGGCGATCGCTCCTCACTGAATTCGTCCCTGAGTATAATGTGTTGTATGGAATTAAATTTTATTAAGTTATAGTAGTTAGCGGATCCACAAAAAAGTACCTGCGACATATTTCATCTTCTATCTTTTTTTGTCATGATACCAAACGGGAATACAATAAATAATCGTCCAACGAGACTCCTAACATGCACCTATGATTCCTCTGTAGTTGGACGTTAAACAAGTTGTAATTAAGGAAGGAAAATAAATCCTGAAAATGATATAGTACACTGCCCAGAGCTTGACTAACGACGTTTTTTCAAATTCAGTGTTGCCCATTCAATTGTTTTATTGTGGATTACAGTGATAAAAAGCTTTTTAGAGGTTTTGTGAGCTTAGTAAAATGAGTTTATGTCTTTATTGCAGTTTTTTAATTCGACTTGGAAAATAATCTTAAATTTTATGATTTTTATTAATAATCTATTTATTTTTGCATTTTATAACTAACCGGCACTAGTTAGTCATACGGTCTATTTCCAGATTACCGGAAACAATGTTATTGTTCACAGCTGTAATTCCCACCTCTTGAAATCATCGATTCTCACAGAGAAGATCTATTATCTATTCTAGTTAATTAAACATGGAAAGAATGATTGACACCACATGCTCTCCCATCATGATTTTTAGCTGAAGTCACATGAGTCTAGAATTAATGTCACTTTTGGTTAATCAAAAGCCAAATCCCATTACTAGGTTCGAAGCAAATCCACAAGACTGATAAGACTGATGCAATTTCCTTTTACAAAATTCGATACGATTACTAACATAACCCCCAATCTTTTGTTTTTATTCGTAGTGGAAAAATCAAAATCCACTTAAAGGTTCGAGTACTCGGTACTCAAAAGATTTGAATAATCGAATGAGAGTTGTTCACTTAGTGATGAACTTCTAGTTAGTCGCTCGAATCATTCGTGATACATATCGAGTAAATCATTTAGAGTTATAATTCAAATTTCAAATATGTTTTAGAAATATAACAATACTTTTAGAAAATGATTGTACAATAAAAACATAACCGTAGACGAGGGAGTCGGGTTAGTATTCAATAACATAACCTCCAATTTTTAACAAACTGCGACCAAACATACATGTTGTATAGTTGAGTGCATGTAACATGTTAACTGCAGATTTTTACTTAAACTTAGTTTTCGGATAATTTAAAGAATTTAGGAAGAGAGTTTAAGAGTGTAGTTATTGCTTAATAGATGTTCTAATTAACAAGTTTAATATAGACAACTACACATATTCTAAATTGTATTTTTGGTTGCGTATTTTGTGATAAACGGCTCAATGAGAAATTATCAACATCGTAGAAACAATATAAAAAATGCTTACAAAAATAACCTGCACTTTAAAAACAGAAAGAATGAGCAAAATTAACAATGCAAATAAAATGTATACAGTAAATTTTAATAATAAACTAAGAAACAGCATAAACAGTTATTTTATTTATATTTATTATATTTTTATTTATAAAATTTATATAGTAAATTTTAATAATAAAAGAGGAAACAGTATAAACAGTTATTTTGTTTTTATATGGACGGATGAATATAACGTTATCAATAACAGTTTCGTGTAGTTAGCCTCTTGACGTATATCGTTATTTCCTGATGTGAGAATATTAATCTCTTAGTATTTAATTACATTCCAGACGATTTTTTTTTGTCTAATGAAGACAAATATATTAGAAAGGATAAAACTCAACGTATTTATTTTGATTCTCTATTAAAGACACTCTTTTAATTAAGAGTAATGTAGCTCTGATGCTTAGAATTTCACCGGAAACAAATTCCTATTTTTTTGCGAATGCGTACTAAATAAAATCCTAATCCGCCCCTGCATCAAACGTAGTATGCAAATACGTTTGCCGGCACGATGAACAACTGCTTCTAGCCTAGACATGGACTAACCTCAGAAGTCCAAAGTACCTTGTTTTCATATTTTTATATATTAGGGTTCTAATTTGAATCCTGAAGTATTAACGCCTTTCGCCTAATAAGCAACTTTTAAACATAACTGATCAACAAGGAATAAAACTACATAAATATGATATAACTGAACACAACAACCCAAACCAAATAGGACATCGAGGTATAATTGAATGCGATAGTAAAATGACGTTTAAGAAACCAGGTTAGGTTATTTTTATAAACTTTACATAGCAAATTTTGCGTTTCTTTTTACATAAAGACCAATGGAAAACATGATCGAAAAATGGAATGCGAAATTTGTGGAAGCAACGGATATGTTATCGATTGGATCAATCTAAAATGGAATCGCGGCCCTGGTTAGTCCATGAAACGCGATTTTCATATATTTATTTTCAAATAGCTTGGAATTAGTTTGGAAATAGTTCTTTAATTTTTTTTAGCATTAGTGCTTAGTACAGGACTGGTTCGAGTCTGTTGTGGAACAATTCTGGATTTAAAAAATGCAGATTGGTTGTTGCGGGACGTGTTACGTAGCGATTGCTGATTATCTCCTTTCATCAATATGAAATAAAGTGGGAAAGTCGATTGCCGTAACCAATGAAAAATTTCCGCTACGTAGCTATTCTCGTCCGCCCAATGCAACGGTTTTGAGAGGAATTTTAAAAATATTCTCTGCCGTCTTTAATAAAGAGGTATATTTACTCACCACACCTCCGTAATATTTGTAAGGAATCGTCACAATATATGTACAAATTTTTAGGAAATTTTTTAGCGATATTTCTGCATCTCATTTTGTAGGTTTTAAACTGGATTAAACTTGAGGTGATGAACCTCGAGATGGTGGCAACATTGAATCTGTCACTTTGACAATTTGTGAATTTGCTTTTTTCAACATGCAGTCTAGTTTTTGTATGAAATGGCTAGTGTTTTAGAAGAGAAACTCCGTGAAGCATCATGTGTGGGTGATCTTGAAACAGTAGAAACCCTTTTGACCCAAAGCATCAACGTAAATTCGCAAAATCCAGTAAACGGATGGTAAATATGTCCTTAGAGACCCTAACCCTACTTTTTTCACAAAAATCCTATCTGAATCTTTGAAGGACTCCGTTACATTGGGCTTGCAAGCGAGGAAACGAAAGGGTTGTGAGGCTGTTACTCACTTATGGGGCTGATAAAGCTGTGAAAAACTATAAAGAAGAAACTCCCAGTGATATTTGTGCTTACTCGAACATTCATGAGCTTCTTGGATCCAATCAATGTAAAACTGAATCCCAGGAAGACCAAAACAATTACAGATTTGTGCCGAATTACATTAAAAATGCCCCATTAAATGCTCAAGTTGATCTTGGACCCATTAAACTTAAACAACCTGATTTTCATAGTATGCCAAAGACTTCATTACCGACAGCACAAAATGATGGTAAGTTTTGTCTTATTTTCAATTAACTGAATGGAAATTTGAAACATTTTTAATATTTATGTTATTGTCGATAAACAAACCACTTCTTTCAGAAAAATTTCCTTCTTTACTCCATATCATTCTATTCCTGTAGACCTAGACAATATAGTTAGTAGAATTATAGAACTGTAGAAATTTAAAAAGTGTAAAATAAGGCATCAAAATCCTCAAATTTTATATTTAAAGTAATATAATTGTCACAACTACTAAAGTCTAACACAAAAAATAATTAAATAAATAACTACTGGAAAATTAACACAGGTATTTGCTAACTAATTTTAAAGTAGGCAAATTGATAAATCTACCATTTCAAAAATCCATTGGTACCTTTTTATTAGTTTTGCCTTGGGTTTTATTCGAAGCAAAATTACTATTGCCCCAACCTTTTAAAAGGTTATCAAGAGTCTCCTCTTCTACCTAAAATAATTATTACTTAGTTATACATAATCAGAGATAATAATAATGAGATTATTAGCCCTTTATGACATTCATATCTTTCTTTGTACTCTTGTTTTCTGACATGTAAACTATATGAAATTTAAGTTTAAAAATATTACCATACCTAACCAACATGAGTTTATGGAGAACCGGTCTGTTAGAAATATATAACACTTAATTTTACATCAGTAAATTACTTTTACGAACTTACATTTTTAACAAGTCCACTGTTTAGTTCCACACTAACAGAAGATGACTCAGTGGAAGAAAGCCCTTCAAAAGTAACTCGTTTAATAGGTGTCTGAGGTAGTTTTGGTTCTTTAAAAGTTTTGAGTATGCCTGGAGATTTACGACCACTTAAACTAGAATTTTCCTCATTTTCTTTGTCTTCGGCTTGCATACTTTCAGATTGTTGCGATACCTATTTAAAATATATATGCTAAATTTTAAATTCTACACCTTTATGACCCTAATTGCACCAACATTTGCAGAGCTTTTCTACATTTAGGAATAGTTTTACCATGACTGTTTAAATTCAAATGTTAATTTGAATGTTAAAATTATATCTGAACTGAGAGAAACAGCCTAAAGGGTTGGCGTGATTATATTAAGCTCTATCAAATGAAAATTGGAGATATTTATTATTACTATTTTTTGTTGTATTAAATTACACATTACATTTGGATTTCTGTATTTACTGTAATTATAGACTTTTTCCATCTTTTATATATAAATTATTTGTTTTTAAGTGGAAAAGATTTAAATATTGAAAGATCACTTTAGGCTATATCAATCTGTATAAGCGACACCTCATTTGATGGGTCTCAATGAGAGTGTGTGTGTGTGTGTAAGTTTTATGGCTCTGGCATAACCAACTGGCCAGCATCTCTCTTTTTATTTTTTTATTATTATTTTTCTTATTTATTTATGTATTTATTTATTTATTCTTAAACCCAACTGAACCTTACCGAGATTAATCAGCCTTAACACTAAACTACTTCACTTAAATCTAAAACTTTGTTAAATTTTTAATTTTTTATTTATTATTATTTTTTTTTTAATAGTTTTTTTTTTTTTTTTTTTAATGATTATTTTTTTTTTCCTCTTTTGAACTAGTCTCCGTTTTTTTTTTTTTTTTTTTTTTTTTTTTTTTTAATATTTATTATACTTTATTTTTCTTTTTTTTTTTTTATTAATTATTTTTTTCTTTGATATTTTTTTTTTTTTTTTTTTTTTTTTAAATCCATATACATACATATATATATTTTTTTTTTTTCTTTTTTTTTTATAATTCGATTTTACTATTTACAATAAATTTGTACAGATATCTATATACAATTGGGTTTTTTGAAGATATAATTACATTTAAATTGAAAGGGAATTCTACATAGTTCTTAAGATCATCAAACAACCTATCAATATAATTCTTATTCATAATGCATCCTAGAATATAATGTTCTAAGTCGCCAAATTCCCCACATTGACAATCTTCATTGGTTTGTAAACCAATTTTTTTTCCTGTGCTTTGGATACAGAGCATGTTGATTTCTGATACGAGATATAACTCTAACAAAATTTTTCCTATGTTCCGAATAGAACCAGGGGGTTCTTTGTATTACAGGGAAATTGGATCTATAATAAAATCCTATATCGGAGTGTTCAAATTGTTCCTGCCAATTCTCCTCAATGAGAGTCAAATAACATCAAAATTATTTGCTAGTGGGTGAAATATTGGCAGTCAAATTTTGAATAAGCTGGTTGTTCATGTCAGATTAAGTGTAACAAAGACATAAAATAAACCAACCAGAGCTGATATGAACTAACATAAGCCAAGGCATGACAGAAACTAACCTGAACTAAGTACTGTACATACAAGGATGTTTTTTTAAGTAACCTACCTAGCTATGAATGATAATTCGCAGAACATAATATATATATATATATATATATATATATATATATATATATATATATATATATATATATATATATATATGTATATAGCTCTCAACTTTCCAGAAGATGACTGAGTTTTCTGAATTGGTTTTTATAATCTGGGACATTCTGATCTTGAACTCATTGAAACTATTTAGACTAAAATTTTACTTCAAAATTAGATGGACTTTCATTACCATACACTTGGGAAATTTTTTCATAAAAATTTCGTAAACCACTTAGAACAGCGACTGTAATTTGAAAACTAAGCAATTTTTTTGTATGGCACCTTTTTCATGGCTAGGTTAAACCTAAAACAATATCCTAGTATTTCTCACATTATTATTATTGAAACTTTGCTCCTTTCCCCAGAAAATATAGAAAGACGAGCAGGTGGAACAAAAGGTCGTCACAAAACAAAGCCCATCGTCACATTAAAATGTGCCTTGTTGTGTAACAATAATATGGGGAAAATCTGCACAATATCTGTGAGAAACTCCACGGGGTACATTTTAACGATCCAGGGCAGCCGTTCTTCGTTTTGGGGCGACGTTTTGTTTCACGTGTTTATCTTCTTGTAGCAATAGCTAGATTTTTTGTGCCCTCCCCCATATCTCACCCGAAACTGCTTGAAAGCATGTGATTTTGTTGTCATGTGACTCAGTTCGTCGAGATCTGTCAGACGAGTGATCATTTGTTCAAATTGGTCTAAAATATAATTCAGATGTCGATACATTTTATGTGAAGCAGACAGAGAGGTATTGAAAAAGTACATTTTTACACTTTGACAGGATATAAGTACCTACGTGATAAATTGTAATAAAATAACTTTCACGTTCCTATCCTAACAAGTATCTTTCAAAGTACTAATTGGCCTAATCTCATTTATTTATTTATAATTTTTTGTTTGTGGAATAATACTTGAAATAAAGAAATATAAATAAATATGGGTTCCTACTGGTACATTGTGCAGTATTTTATTTATAAATAATGGTGGACTGCTTCATGTTTTATGAAATTAGTGTCATCAAATAGTTTCTTGTATCGTAAAGTTGCTGGATTCTAAAAAAATTCTTACATTAAGTGGACTTCTAGTTTTCGATCTTCCACTAAGCTTTTTATTTGCAAAACCCTGAATTCCTTTACTTTCTGTAATCTGTTCTGTTTCAATTACCTCTGAATTGCTTGATTTTTGTTGGGTTTGTGCTATTAACTTTTCATATGCTAATTGTTCTTTCTTGGCTTGTTCTTTTAAAGTATTTAAAGATGTTTGACGCCATTGATTTTTTCTTTCTCTCCATGTAGTGCTTTCATCCAGATCTAATAATGAAATGTTTTTTTGGTAAAAAGAAAAATCCAAAGTATAATGTAAAACCAAAATTGTGTTTTAATTCAGTTAAAGTTTTTTAATAATTATAAAAATAACCAAACTTAAAGAAATGCACTAAAAATATAGTCATAAATAATTTTTTAACCTTCTAGCGAATGTTATTTCTTGAAGGGAGTTCTAATTTTTTTTATATATATAATTTTTATGCCGACCTGAAAACTCAAATTTTATACTGTTATGTTAATTGAAAAGGGCATGTTAGAACAATTAAATTATCAAATTATTTATTCCATAGCATGCAATATTGTATAATATCTCAAGTACAAAACAGACTAGAGCCTAATAATAGATAACAAATTATAGTATTCTGCGAATAATAAATATTTGCGTAGTGGCATAAGTGTAGTTATCTGTTTTACTTGATGTTCTTTAGAAAATGCACAAATTGAAATATCCCCTTAAAAAGCAAAATTTCTTTTGTTGTATTAATATCGATGATAAAATAGACGATACCTTATGAATACTTTAGTAAGTTGTTACTAAAATTTTAGTTCTTGGATAAGCGAGATATAGAAAATTTGAAACAGTGAATAATATTTCATGTCTTTATTTATATCAAAGAGCAAATATGCCCTTTTTCATTAACATGGTATTATAGTAGACTAAAAAAATATGATTTCATATTTTTTGAGTATTGAATGAAGCTGCCTGTTTATGTCAATTACTTAGTAGCTTTTATAGTTTATAAAACTCTTTACTCTTTACATTTCTCTAAACTATTACCAATAAGTTCTTTACATCAAGATATTTAAAAACAATGTTTAATAATTAACAGTATACTACAAACTTTCAAAAATGTATAAAAACACTTTACCCTTACTTTCTTTAAATGTAAGTTTGTAGAAATACAACACTTGTTGCGACGATGACAGAGTAATGACTTTTTACTTACACTTTCATTATCAACTTTGCGCACGCTAAATACACCACACTAATACAAAGGATGCAGAACAAATTATTACGCTGTGCTGTATCCGCACCTAGATAGATATACGAGAATTGACGACTTGTACGATACAACAAACGTACAAACAATAAGACAACATATTGAAGAAATAGTATACAAATTCTACAATCATAAAAAACACATGTCAACATTAACACAAAACTTAACCCAGCCAAGAGAACAAAACAACCCAAACCACTATACCACAGGTTACCAGTTTATTTCGAAACTCCATAATTGCTTCGCGACGAATTCAAAATGGACCAATTCGGAATCGGCCATATAAAAAATTTATCTACAGAAATTCGATACCTCGCGTACCCACAACACGCCGTACAACGACCGAGAGGGCGGCGCGTCGAATTCCTGCATGAAAATAAACAAATAAACAAACTAACCAAAACATATGGCCAAACACAAATATAAATAAACATTTCAGTCAGATGCACGACACAAATATAAATAATCACCAATTGTAAATTGTAAAAAAAAATTAAAAACAGAGTATTGAAAGTGATAAATAAAAAAAAAAACAAACAAAACACAACACTTTGGTAAATAATGTAGATAAACCTATGTAACAAATAAATCTACGCAAAATATATTAAACTCAGATAAACGATAAACTATGTAAAAAGAATGAATGTGACATAATAAGTATGAGAGAGAGAGAGAATGAGAGATGGATGCAAGAAAGAAGACTGAATGAAGTCAAAAGATCTAAGTAATTAAACCTTGAAAAGCTACTAGTACCTGATAAAATCAAGTTAGATTTTTTGGACAAAAATTTTTCCCAACAAACCATAAGCAAAAATCTCAACTAATAGAAACAAATCCTCCTCAAACACCTTTGAAAAACAAATTAACAAAAGTCATGTAAGACCTTGTCGGAAACGACTAAAAAAAAAATAGAATATACACAAGGTTGAATTACTAAGGCAGACCACCAGCCGCCATAGGGCCTAATCGTAAATGCGTGCACTAATTCTTAAGGACACTCTATTTATGATATAATAGTTAGAAATGTAAGTAACCTTGTACCTAAACTTTGAACAATAAAGAGATGTTGAAACTGAAACACCACACTAAAATCACAACGTAATAATCCGAACGCAACATCGATAATTCGAACATCGCCTGCAGGAATTTATTTGGTCCTGCTGGTTTTTGACGCAATAATAATCTTGTTACTAGTTTGGTTGCATTCCACGAACATCTGTATCAATGTTAAGAAGAAAGCATGCAATATTAAAATTAAAGGGAAAAGTTGAAATTTTAAAATAGATAAGATAGAGTTTAATTACAGTTATTCAAATGTAGTCTCGGAATATGGAATTAAAAAAGCAAATTTCAAAGCTTATTCCAGGTGGCCTCAAGAATTTAAGAGGCGATTTGGAATTCGTCAGCTGATCAAGTTTATAATATCGATGAAAGAGACCTCTTCTAGAAAGTTTTACCAAATAAAATACTGGCATACTCTGTATTTCCTTAATAGAGCTGATGGATCAGTTTTAAAACTGTGATTGCAAGGATTTACTTAAAAGAACTGTCTAATAATAGTATTTCCCAGACTTTAAAAACATAATTCTTAAGAATGCTGTTTTTTTTTTATTAGATAACGATGACTTAATTAAAAAGTCATGGGTAAAAATGTCGCCTCAAGTCTCGGAGGGTTATAAATCTAAGGGTGAAGAAGAAAATCTTCTTTAGATTAATCGACCAACCCAATTACAGGGATAGAGAGAATTGCAGAAATGAAAAATGATTTACAAACGATTATTAAATTAAGTAAAAGGCTTGGTGGAAATACGACAACTAATGGAATTGAAGAATGGGCAGTGGGATATTATATGTCTAGTTATGCTATGAGATTTGAACTAATGTCATTATTCAAGAAAAATTTGATCAGGACATGGAAAGTGAAACTAGTGATGATGAATATGTTAATTCGGTAAAACATGGAGTTGCTGTGTCGGCTTTAAACACATGCATAAAATAAGCGTCTTAAAATAATATGTTAAGTTATCAAAACATTTTTTAAGGAACTTCATAGTTAAGCTATTAATTTTGAAACAAAGAGCAATAAAAAAAAAGAAAATAACAATTTTCTCTAGGAATGCCTCAAAAAATGTAGGGTAATAATACCAATCAGCCTAGGATCCGTAATGTACAAGTTATTTATTAAAATAATAACTGCGAGACTCACAAAGAAACTGGACGCTTACCAATCCAGAGAACAAGCCGGATTTAGAAAATACTTTAGTACACTGGACCACCTTTAAGTATTAAGAACCTTAATAGAAAAGTCAAACAAGTATAATTTTAAGATTTGGTTGGCCTTTGTGGATTACGAGAAAGCGTTTGACTCCCTTGAAATCTGGGCAACATTAAATAGTCTAAGTAACTGTAGAATTGACAGCAGATACTCACAGATTATTCAAAATATATAAAAATGCAACATTTCAGATAGTATCGAAAGGAAACACCAATAAAATAGAAATGAAAAGAGGAGTACGTCAAGGGGACACCATCTCGCCGAAATTGTTTACTCGTACGTTGGCGCTAGAAGATCTTTTCAAACAACTTCCATGGACAAGTAAGGGCATAAATATAGGAGGAGAGCAACTCAATCATTTGCGATTCGCACATGATATTGTGCTTATATCTAACAACAAACAAGAACAACAAGGAAGAAATGCTGATCGAACTTAACAAACGGGGAATACATAAACAATATACGATACGCTGTCGATACAGTCGTATTTGCAGACAGCAGTGAAGACCTTCAAGACATAATGGCTATCTAGTCACATTAAAGTGAGTAAAATCTGTGGGAGATATGGCTTATCACTCAGCATTAAGACAACTAAACATATCTAATGAAGTGTGAAAAATGGTAGATATTTTATGGTCCAGAGAATAATATAATAAAAAGCATAAATATGCATTCAAACCATGGCAAACTCTTTCTAATAATTAAATCAAAATCCACCCTTATAGGGAGTGAAAAGTACCTCTAAAACTCAAATAACGCACGTGAGTTGAAATAACATGTACATAGGACAAATTCTTGAAGCTCTTAGAATAAAATATCTGTTCCCCCTCTCCTAGGGATGATTTTCGACCTTATTAAGAAGATGATTTAGTTGTCTTGAATGTTTGGCACAATGAGATAAGAGTATAAGAGAGTCTTTTTCCGGGTCTTTTTCCGAATTTCAGTAATATCCATGTGCGTCATTAGAGAGTAGGGGTAGTTTCTACCACCCTCTAAGGGTAGTTTATAGTCATGTATCGGTAGTTCAAGCGAATCTACTTCATATTTGTTCACCTAAAACTACAAAAGTTTTAACTTTTCTAGTCGTTATTGAAACTTATGAGATACCTCCATAGGTGAGGGTGGTTTTTACACCCTATAGAGGTGAATCTCAATTCTCTAAAAATAATGTCTGATTGTTATACCAGATTTAGATATTTTGTCGTTTACATGTTATTTAAACTCACGTGTGTTATTTGAGTTTTAGAGGTATTTTGCACCCCCTATAAGGGTGGATTTTGGTTTAATTAATAGTAATAGCTTGCTGTGGTTTGAATGCATATTCTCTTCTCTAGACTACAAAATATCTACCATTTTTCACCCTTCATTAAGAGGCATTACATTATTATTACACTATTTTACCACATGTCAAGTGATGTTTTTCGTAAAAAAAATGACACGATAAATCCTTTTTAACTACGGATTCGGATTCCGCGTCGAAAAATACGCTAGATACATGTATTTTAGCTCATGGTAATGAACTTTTTTTTTGTATGGCCGTGTTATCTTAGATCTATCAACGAATAGCAATCAAAACAGAAGACTGGTAGTAAATAATCCGCAGATAGAAAAGAACACAGGGATATATATATTTGGGGACAAGAGTAAACAATGCATGGGATCACTCAGTAAAGATCAAAATTCGAATAGAAAGGTTAAGAGTCGCATTCATAAAAATGGCTAAATTATCTAGATGCCATCAGAGTTATCATTACCGGTAAAGACTAGGTTAATAAGATGCCATGTTTTTCCCTTGTTGTTGTATCAGATGGAGTCGTGGACATTGACGGAGGCGTCATGTAAGAAGATCGAAGCCTTTGAGATGTGGTTATAACGGAAAATTTTGAAAATACCTTAGACTGATCACGTTACCAATGAGGAGGTTCTAAGAAGAATGGGAAAAGACAGTGATGGAGGGGAAACAGATGAGAATAAAGACAACGAAGTTGGAATATCTCGGACACGTCTTGAGAAACAATGAAAGGTACGGCTTGCTGCAACAAATCCCGCAAGGGAAGGTGGAAGGAAGGAGAGGGTCTGGAAGAAGAAGAATATCCTGGCTAAAGAACCTGAGAACGAGGTTCAATCAATTCACAACAAGTCTGTTTCGAAGAGCTACAAATAAAGTACAGATTTCTAGGAACGAATAGGGAACGAATAGGCACCACAAGTTTTATATATATATGTATATATATATATATATATATATATATATATATATATATATATATATATATATATATATATATATATATATATGTATATACGAGGATTGATTGTAAAGTTCACGGCCTAGTCAAGAAAACAAAATAAAATACGTACAAAAATATTTTTATTTTTCGACGTAATCTCCACCTAGCTCTATGCACTTCTTCCACCTGTTTTCCAAAGCTTCCACACCTGTTTGAAAAAAGATTCCTCAAGGTCTTCAAAATACTGGTTAACTGCAGCTTCGACTTCTTCATTTGATGAAAATTTCTGGCCACCGACGTGTTTTTTTTAGGTTTGGAAACAGATGAAAGTCCGATAGTGCCAAATCAGGAGAATAAGCCGGGTGGGGCAGTAATTCGAAACCATAATCACGAATTTGAGCCATAGACTCAACAGACGTGTGAACGCGAGCGTTGCCCTGATGGAACAAAACTCTCTTACTTAGTAATCCTGGGCGTTTCTCTTTAATTTCTTGACATAAACGACGCAAAAGGGTGCAATAGTAAGTCGAGTTTGTTGTTTCGACTTTCGGAAGGTAGTCCACCATAATAATACCTTTAGCATCCCAAAAAACTGACGCCATCACTTTTCCAGCCGATGAAATTGCCTTCGCCTTCATTGAGGTCGGTTCACCAGATTTTTTTCCACTGCTTGGATTGTTGTTTTGACTCTGGAATATAATGGTGAACCCAGGTTTCGTCCATTGTCACAAACTTGTTAAGAAAATCTTGCAGATCAGCCTCAAACATCTCCAAACAATCGTGAGAAATCGTGAGTCGAATTCGTTTTTGTTCAACTGAAAGCAATCTGGGGATCCACCTAGCGGAAACCTTAGAAAATCCGAGTTCGCTGGCAATGATGTTTTGTGTTCGTTCATACGATATGCCTAGTGTCTGCAATCTCCCTGATAATTAATCTACGGTCTTTCAATATGAGATCACACACTTTGCCGATGTTTTCTTCAGTTGTAGACGTCGTGGGCCGGCCGGAGCGAGGGTCATCTTCGATGCTCGTTTAAATTCTGCAACCCATTTTTTTACTGTGGTATATGACGGAGCAGATTTCCCTAGTGTTGTTTTCATATCATCGTGGATCTCCTTTGGTGTTAAAATTTTTTTAAACAGGTACTTGACCGCACGTTGTTCAATTTTTTCCATTTTTCCAGAAACGCTGCACTTGGTCTCACTAAACTCGTTCTAACCTAAAAACCACAAATTCTACAGCAACAAAATTTTACACTGTGACAACCAAAGAAAGTATGAACTTATTGAGGATACTATAATAAAAATATTATAATTATTTTTTGGTGAGGCCGCGAACTTTTCAATCCATCCTCGTAGTTTTTGCAGTACTATAGCACAGCAACGCCATTATACGCTTCGCTCCGATAAAACGTTCTATAACAACTAAATTTTCAAGGATCGTGGTTAAATTTTGTTTATTCCTCCACCCGTTGTATTCACACGATAAGCCAAACAAATTTGTTCATGGGACATCCAGTACTTTTCTCAAGAATTTTTTTCGTCACATACCTAGTATGCCTAGTACACCTATTATTACATACCTTTAATTTTTTGTTTCAAATTTTCGATCTCTTGCAAACAATTTTCCCACCGATTTTGTAGAAACTCCATAGTAGCCGTATGAAAATTTTTTTGTTTAAATAATGTCTCTATTTTTTCTTTGTGGTTTAAATCGATTTGTTTTCGTTTTTCCTCAAATTCTTTTGGACAACTTTCCAGATTTTTTTCAGTCTCCGCCTGTTTCTCTTCCAGTTCCAGATTTTTTAATTTTAATTGCTCCATAATTTGTAGTTCAGAATTAAGTTTTTGAGACAGCGAATTGATTTTGTTTTGGTCTTCCTTGTTTTCATACTGAGCCGTTAGAATTATTAGTTTTTGGTCGCAAAAACGAACTGTCAGTTCCTCCCTTTGGAGTTTTAAATTGGTTAAGAGTTGTTTTTTTTTTCCTTTAAAACCTTAAAAAAATAATATTTACATTATCGTCACGAAATTTGAAAACATTAGTATTTTTATTAGTAACCTCAACTCAATGTTAAAAATAGAGAAAAAGGTTGAGATGGTATCCCATTTGTGCTCTAATAGTCTACGTTTGGTATGTGTCCGGAACACAGCTTGTGGCAATCATTAAAATAGTAGTGTACTAGCACTTTTGGCGAGGTTTTGCTTGCTCCTTCTGATTACGGTTCTTTACTGAACTTGCATTATTAGTATTGGTGGTGACCCAGATTTCACCGAAATATGTCTGACGAGCGGAACTAATGAAGAAGTCAAAATATACCGACATTTGCCATTTATGATATGTAGATTACACAGTGCAACACATAAAATGTAAACTAAATTCTGACTTCAGTTTCTAGGAGTGGCCACCCAAACTAGCAAAACCCTGTTTGGGTTTTGATAGTTTAGTTCAAATTTTTTTTGCTCGAGCTTTAGTTTTGCACGGCTATATCTCATAAATTATTGGGAATTTCTCAATGCAATCTTCAAACGAAATGTTCTTCACACCAAAATACACAATTTTTGTAAACATGACGAGGCCAGATTTTCACTCTTTCGGGGTGTTTTTTAGTGCAGAAAGCCCGAAAAAATGCAATTTTTTTCACATTTTCGACCATAACTCACAAACCGTGCATATTTTAGCATAACTGTCTTCTACAAAAATGTACTACACACAAGCGATTCCCCGTTCAAATGTGTGTGTATTTATTCCAGCGTGTGTGTGTGTGTGTACCGTAACAGTTTAAAAACAAAATTTTTTTTTTCAATTTCTTTTCCAAAAATAGATGCTAGTAAAAAGTAAAAGTAAACATTCAAAAGTGAGCTAAAAACCAGTTTCTTGAACGTAAAACCTGAAAAAAGCTGAAATTTTGGTGTGAAATTCCTTACAACGGCCAAAAGAACTATAAGGATCGATTGTAGGTTATTGCAATGTTCAGCAAAGTTACTCGTGTTTATGCAGAGAACCTTTTTGTCGAAGACAGTTATGCTAAAATATGCACGGTTTGTGAGTTATGGTCAAAAATGTGAAAAAATGGCATTTTTTCGGGTTTTCTGCACTAAAAACACCCCGAAAGAGTGAAAATCTGGCCTCGACATGTTCACAAAAATTGTGAATTTTTGTGTGAAGAACATTTCGTCTAAAGATTGCATTGAGAAATTCCCAATAATTTACGAGACATAGCCGTGTAAACCAAAGCTCGAGCAAAAAAATTGATGACAAAAAAAAAATTCGACTAAACTGTCAAAACCTAAATAGGGTTTTGCT
Organism: Pachyrhynchus sulphureomaculatus; assembly: GCA_019049505.1. Classification (NCBI taxonomy): domain Eukaryota; kingdom Metazoa; phylum Arthropoda; class Insecta; order Coleoptera; family Curculionidae; genus Pachyrhynchus; species Pachyrhynchus sulphureomaculatus. The sequence goes on from CM032455.1 coordinate 110,402,101, forward strand.
AGTTTGGGTGGGCACTTCCAGAAACTGAAGTCAGAATTTAGTTTACATTCGATGACCTCGAAAATGTTGCACAGTGTTATATATCGTTATTTTTTTTTTTCATATTCCTGTGTTAACAGGAAAGAACCTTAGACAGTGAAGCTTGAAGTACTGTTGGCAAGACAATATGTATATATTTTCTTTGGTATTACAGGCTCGAGAACAAATTTTCGACTGAACGGTATTATTTAAAACGATGAAAATGAATGCACCGTTATGGAAATATTATTCTGGCGTTAACCGATTCTTTTAGAAATAATAATCTTTTTTTATATAAACTTTTTGGCTTTATATACAGTCAGTCCAAAGAGTCCTCATACACCACCTGCTTCCTATACTATTTTTCTGTAATGTTTAAGTAATTAATTGGAACTATGAAAAAAACATGTTTAAATTAATATTTGAAACTTAACCAACGAAGATTAGTATTAAAAACAACTACGGAACATTTTATTTAGAAGTTACATCATTGTTATAAAAATGTAAACAAAATTAATGTCAAAAACGTCTCCATACACTCAAGAACTGCATTGAAAAAAACACGCTCTAATCAGCCGTATTTTATCAAGCTATCTATTGCTCGCTAAACTGAAAACAAATGAATAATTTTCGCTCATACTTTATAATCTGTTACTTGTTGCTAGTAATTTTGCAGTGGGTTTTCAAAGTAGTATTAAAAATGAGCGAGAGAAATTATGAAATTCCATTTCAAGTTCGAAAGATCATAATTAATTTGTGAAAGATGAAAAATCCTACAGAAATATAGGAAAAATTGTTAAAAAGTCGCATGCTACTGTTCAGTACATTGTAAACCAGTATAAATCCTACAAAATTCGACCACGGTCGTCCCAAGAAACTGACTCCACGTGAAGAGGCCAGTATTGTTAGACAAATCATTACAGATCCCAAGAAAAGTGCATCAAAATTAAAAGAACGGGAACTATTTTCGAAAAATGTATGTTCACAAACACTAAGAAATTGTTTACACAGGGCAGAATATAAGGAATGTGCAGCCAGGAAGAAGCCGTTAATTTTGGAAGCTAATCGCAAAAAGCGGTTAACCTTTCCTAGGGAATACGTTACTAAACTTTTTTTTGGGAATTCGTAATCTTTAGTAATGAAACTAAAATTAACCTCTTGGAGTCTGATGGCAGAACTAAAGTTTGAAGAAACAAGAATACCTCATTCGATATTAAAAAAAATTGTTCCACGGTGAGACAAGAGGGTGGCAGTGTTCTGCTTTGGGGATGCATGTCCGCTGAAGGAGTTGGAAATTTACATTTTACTAATGGGACCATGGATAAGCATGTTTATCTGAACATTTTGAGAGACGATTTAAGAGAAAGTGTCCAAAAATTAGCACTCGAAAAAAGATACAGTTTCCAACAGGACAATAATCCGAAACATACCGCAAACTTGTGCGAGAATGGATGATCCATAATGTGCGACAGCAGCTTCATACACCTCCGCAATCACTCGAGCATTTATGGGAGGAACTTAAACGACGCGTTCGCAAACATAATGTTTCAAATAGAGAAGAATTAAAAAACAGAATATTGAACGAATGAGAGAACATACGAGCAGAAGTTACTAGGAAGCTGGTTGCAAGAATGACAAAAAGGTTACAGGAGTTTATCAAGGCCAACGGCGGTCCCACTAAGTATTAGTTTAAACGAAGTTGTTATTTTCCGTTAAACTCCGTCAAACTATTATTGGTAATTGTTCAGTGTATGGAGACTTTTTTGACATTAATTTTGTTTACATTTTTATAACAATGATGTAACATTTAAATAAAATGTTCCGTAGTTGTTTTTAATACTAATCCTCGTTGGTTAAGTTTCAAATATTATTTTAAACATGTTTTCTCATAGTTCGAATTAATTCGTTAAACATAACAGAAAAACAGTATAGAAAGCAGGTGGTGGATGGAGCCTTTTGGACTGACTGTATATTATAATTTAATTAAACAGTGGAATTGTTAGAGGATGGATATGACAGAATTTGTAAATTTGATCTTATGATTCAGTAAAACATGATGAAAAATGTAGGCTGCTATGTCTTTCCGATTCTCTTGTACGGCGTGGACGCTAACTGAAGCAATGCTTCAACGTCTGGGTGTATCGACGACTGCTGAAGATCAGTTGGATGGACAGAATTAGTAACAACAGCGTTCTCACTCGCATGGATAAGGACTTGGAGGTGGTCACAACCATCAACCGACGCAAATTAGAATATTTTGGCCATATTATGCGAAAATAAGAAAAATACGAAATATTGCTTCTGATTATAGAGGGCAGGCAGACGTGGTTCAGGGAGAAGGAGAACATCGTGGTTGAAAAATTTGAGGCAGTGGTACGGAAAGTCTACGGTTCTACTCTTCCGAGCGGCTGTCAATAAAACGATCATCATCAACATGGTAGTTAACATGATAACCAACGATCGTTGAACGGTCATGGTACCCGAAGAAGAAGCTTAAAATGATTGGGAATAATTCTTTGAAAGCAAAATATTTTTGTATTACTGTAGACGACTTCTGCTTATTTCAACTATGGGCGTTTGTAATTAAGAAAAACGCCATTTTACAACACCGTGAACAAAAGAGCGCGGGGAAGATGTTTATAAGAACTAGAATTTTTAGGAATTAACCATATCAATCAAAACAGACAACAGAATTTGGCGGGATTAATTGTCTGTTTTGATTGGTATTGTTAATCCCGCCAAATTCTGGTACCTCTAAACGTCTTTCCAGCGCTCATTTGTTTACAGTGTTGTAAAATGCAAACGCCCATATTCAAAACTAGAATGAGAATACATGAAAATAATTCAAACTTTATTATGCTTAAAATACAGAAATACAGTAGAACCCCGGTTATCCGAGGTAACGTGGGGGGCACCCTCCTCGGATAACTGAAAACTCGGATAATCCGGATTTGTTTTTTATTCATTCAAAAATAAACACCAATATTTCAAACCGATGTATTAACGTTTTTAACATATAAATAGGTACATACATTATAAAACAGTGAAAGAGGTATCTATGCGCTTCTGTTTCATATTGCATCTTCTTTTTCTCGCTGCAATGTTTCTCCATCTATTAAGAAGAAGCAAATCCGCTGGGGTTGCCTCTGGTTGTTGTTCGATATAACTCAAAGCTTTTTCCAAAGAAGCAAAACCTTCTTGATGAGAGATCTTAGTGGGAGACTGTTCATCCACCACCGCTTCGTCATCGTCATCTGATTTTTCGGTTTCCTGAAAGGCATTCGTTATTCCTTCAATACTCATTTCTTCTTCTAAATCATCTGCTGTAATCCATTCAACAACATCTTCTCTTGTCACATTTTCGCAACCATTTAATTTTTGCATTAATTCAAATAAACTTTTTTCTTTTTTTTCTATCTCGCTGTCAAAATTTGAACAGGATATTTCTTCATGGCTTCTCAATTTCAAAGCTAATTCATTTAATGGAGTATCATCTTCACTGTCATTATAGTCCTCAAAATCAATAACTTTTGACCAAGATTTTTGAATAGTGGTAGTACGCACAGAATCCCAAGCTAGACTTACCCAGTAAATAACATTTTTCAGTGTAACCTTTCTCATCCCATTCATAATATCCTCCTTTTCTGTGTATTCTAACAAATGTTCAAGATATAAACGCCTATAATTTTTTTTAATGTGTTCGAGGATGCCTTGATCCATTGGTTGCATTATGCTGGTTACATTTGGAGGAAAAAATTTTACAACAATTTCGCCCACATGAAGTCCTTCTCCAGGGTGAGAGGGGGCATTATCCATTAACAAAATTGCTTTAAAAGGAAGACGGCTTCTGTTCAAAAATTTAGTCACAGATGACACGAACTCTTCTTCAAACCAGTTAGTAAATAAGGTCGCATCCATCCATGCGCTCTTCTGACTTTTGTAATAGACTGGTAGGGCTTTGGGTGAGATGTCTTAAAGCTCTTGGACGTGCAGACTTGCCAATCACCATCAGTGGGATTTTGCGCTTGCCAGATGGATTGGAACATACCATTATAGTTAATCTTTCCTTACTTCGTTTGTGTCCAGGAGCTGATTTTTCCTGTCGAGTTGCCAATGTTTTTGATGGAAGCATTTTATAATTCAGACCAGTTTCGTCACAGTTGTAAATTTGATCACATGTGTATCCACAATCTTCGATTTGCTTTTTACAGTTCTGCTTAAACTTCTCAATTGATGACACATCAGCAGAAAGTTTTTCACCACATACAGTCAAGCCATCCAGAACTGGCGCTAAAGTGATCTATCTCTGGGAATTGCCTATTAATCATTATTGCTTTCTGTTGTAAAATTGAACCTGACAGAGGCACATCTTTTGATCTCTGTTGGTTAAACCACATGAATAAAGCTTCGTTAACCTTTTCATAGTAGCCGGTTTTCATTGATTTTCTTCCTGAGGACGAGTAGGCTTGATTTATACACCACTCTTCTATTTTTGTGCGGTTTCTTTTTCAATCTCCAACTGTTACCTCACCTACTCCATAATCTCGTGCGTTAATTGTCTCTCCTGCTTCAATTCTTCTGATGGCTTTTAATTTTTCTTCAATGGGAACGACGATTCTTTTACGCTTGTTTTGCTCCATTATAATACGACAAACAAAAATTCAAACAAAGCAGTTCGTATTAATTACACTTAACTACCAGAACTCCAACCAAATAAATTATGTGAGTATACTCGTACTTCTCCGTAGTAAACGCTATAACGCACTGCATTCACGCAAATTTACATGCTGAAAGAGTCCAAAAACATAAATAGGGGAACCCCTCACACGGGCAGGGGATTCCCCTAAGGCCCCGATGATTTTAAATGGAAATATGTACATACATATTTTAGAAGCTCGGTTAATACGCAGCATAGACGCGCGTACCTTGGATAATCAGGTTCTTAGATTGGCTCGGTTAATCCGGAGCTCGGATAATCGCGACTCGATTAATTGGGGTTCTACTGTAATTTGAAACTTACATTCAGGTGTTGACCATTTTCGTCCAAAATATTCTGCAGCTTTTTTTCAATATTTATTAATTTTTCTCGTTCATTTTCATACTCTGTTTGTTTTCTGTCGTTTTCTTTTAATATTAAATCTTGTTTTACTGTACATTTCTTTTTTAAATTTTCTAATTCTGTCTCCTTTTCAGATATGTTGCGTTTAAGGTTTTCTATTTTCATTTGTTTCTCTTCGCAATTTTTAATTGATTCTGTTAACACCTGCGTAAGTCTGTCCTTTTCTAGCGTTTTCATATTTATCCTAAAAATGTCCCAAAATTTAAAAAATATTAATTTAATCTTAGTTCAACTTGTAAGTGTTAGATGCTTACCTTTCTTCCATTTCTTGTATTTTTTGTTCCATTTGTGTATTAAGTCTTTTTATAGAGTCTTTCTTCTTTTCTATTTCTTCTTTTTTCAGTCTATTTTCCTCTTGCCTTTTGTTCACCATTGTCAGCACATTTAATTTTTCTTTATTCATTTTTTCAATTCTGTTTTTCTTGCCAAGTTTTATTTCAAAGTTTTGTTTCTTTTGCTGTAATAGCTTTTTATAATCGTCATTTTCCTGATTAAAAAAATAATACAGGTTAAAAGAAGTATTAAATAATATTATGAGCGTTTGTAATTAAGAGCGACCACCATTTTACGACACTGTAAATAAAACAGTACAGAGAAGCTGTTTTATTATAGCCACCAGAATTTGGCGGGATTAATTATTTGTTTTCATTAGTATTGTTCATCTCGCCAAATTCTTGTCGCTATAAGGATCTTCCCTGCAGTTTTTTGTTTACATTCCTGTAAAACGGTGTTTCATTTACTTACAAAGGCGCATAAAGATTGGAATTTGAAATCATGAATTGAAACAATTAGAGACGCAACAGTTTAAGTATTTTAAGAGAACATTACACTTTCTCGGTCGAAAATTTTAATAATTTTTATGGGACTGATAAATTAATAAAACAACATTTTTTGAGCCCGTAGTTTTCTGACATATATTTTAAATCTTGAAATACAAGAAAAAAATTTTACATAATTTTTTAAATGATTTTTTATAAGAGTTTTTTGCAGCCTCATGGAAGCCATTATGAAAATTTTGATCTACTGGCGTGCACGATTACGGCTCACTGGAACGTCTGAAAAAAAAATATCCTTAGAAAAAGTATGACCATGGCCCCAGTATAGACTACGATTATTTTGTTTTTGTTGTAAATTCGCAAAATGGTGGACCTCCAAAGTTGGCGGTCTCAAAAATAGCATTTTTTTCGTAAAAAATTGAGGAAAAAATTAACCAATCTTTTTTGATTCTAGCTTATACTGGGGCTATTGTTATGTAGAAGAACATATTAAAATTTCAGACCGATCGGTAATATGGTTTTTAAGTTATCATGCACGCCAATACAAAAACGTTGTCTTGAGAAAAACGCGTTTAAAGTTTTGACAAAAGAATTTTCACGTATAAAATCTACTTACGTTCAATCAGCTATGCCTGCTGCCTACAAAATTCCTTCCGACTTACTTTCATCTGAAAATCGATTACGATAAAACTGTCTTTTATATGGCCTGCACACTCGCTTCGAACTAAATTTCCCCCCATTTTGCACAATATTAGCCGAGTCGTTTACTGAGTGATGTTAGTGATGCAAGCGATATTTTCGAACTGAGCAGGCCAGCATACTGTTTGCTTTCGAGCTACAGTTGTGCCTCAAACTGAGAAGATATTATACGCAGTATAGTAAGCTCTCCTTTTACCTACTTCTGTCTTTTTTGGAATTATAAAAGTAGCAGTAGATGTTCGACGCAGGTAGAGCAAAATTTTCGTAAACGGCCCAAAGGTAAGTCGGCACGCCGCGCGGTCGAATTGGCCTGCCTTACACTTCGAAAGAATTTAAAATTTTCCTCTGAAATTTTCAGAGAATATTATTGAAATATAATACTTTCAATAGGATACTTTCTTTCCGATCCGTCAAATGTTCCCTTAAGTCTCACAGGTTGGATTAAAATTTAGGTAGTGTTATATTACTATTCACCCGTCATCCATACCTTAATTATTTTTCCCAGAAATTAGGTTTCCAAAAAAACTGTTCAAACAAAGAGATAAATAATAAAACATTTCTAAAAATAATTCCTAAATAAAAACAACACAAAAAAGCAAAAAAGATACTTTTAACAAATTTTCATCTAAGGAGGTTCCTGGTATATCTAAGAGTTTCTTTATTTCAACTTCCAAATATTCAATCCTCTTTCGAGATCTGTCTTTTAGGTTTTTTTGTTCAGCTAAGTTCTTAACTTTTTTAGCAATTTCTAAGCGTCTTCTATCAATTTCTTTTGTATGAGTTTGCAATTTTTCACCTTCGCCTTTTAAACATGTAATAATTTCCTCTGTTGTCGTAAATCTAATCTTTAAAAAAGGAAGGCAAAACTTCAATAATAAAAAAATAACCGATCAAGTGCAAGTTGGTCTTGTACAATTAGTATTCCGTACGTTGATTGCTTTTAAAATAAAAAATTTTGTTACGGTGCGGTGGTATAAAATGATCAGTGACTTCACAAAACACACCTCAAATGAGTTTTCAACAAAGTTTGTTCCAATCTTTACTGAAAACTGATGACCTTGAAATTTTTATTTTTTAGATACCAGATAAATTATTTAAGGTAATGCACTCGTGATAATTTTCGTTCAATCTAGAATATTCCAGAATTTTTTCAAAATTTTTTGACCAGTACTTTTTGAGATAAGGTGGGGGGACAACGATTTTTCGCTATTTTTTAAAAATAATACAAAGATAAGTGTGCGCAAGGCTATTTTCTGAGGATGGAAATATATATGAATAAAAAGGAAACTTGTTACTTTTAATTTGGTTTTATTTTATTCAAATAAATTAAAAAACCGGTCAAGTGCAAGTTTTACTTGCGCAATTAGTGTTCCGTACGTTGTTTGCTTTTCAAATAAATAATTTGTTACAGAGGTATAAAATGATCAGTGACTTCACCAAACACACCCCAAATGAGTTTTCAACAAAGTTTGTTTCCAATCTTTACTGAAATCTGATGACCTTGAAATTTTTGTTTTTTTTTTGTATACCAGATAAATTATTAAAGGTAATGCACTCGTGATAATTTTCGTTCAATCTACACCCCGTGGAGAATATTCCAGAATTTTTTCAAAATTTTTTGAGAAGTACTTTTCGAGATAAGGCGGGTGGACATCGATTTTTCGCGATTTTTTAAAAATAATACAAAGAAAAGTGCGCGCAAGTATTACATTATATATATATTTTTTACTCGTGTTTTCACAAGCTTTCATTTGACACCACACTCGATTACCTAGTAAAAAAATTTTTTTTTCACTTCCGATTTCACCCCCCAAAACTAACCCCTTAAGTCAAAATTTAACTTTCAAAACTACACGGTTCTGATGAGGCCATCAATTCCTACATTATTACCAAATTTCAACTTTCTATGACAAATAGTTTCGGAGAAAATCGGGTGTGACAGACAGACAGACGGACAGATAGACAGGCAGACGGACGGACAGACAGGCAGACACCCAAGTCATCTTATAAGTGTTCCGTGCGGAACACTAAAAAGCGTATTTTCATGGGACTTTTTAATTGAAACATGTGATACGAAAACGAAATAAAAGTATATTTATACGAGTATAGTATATATGTACCTTACTTTGGTTTTTCGTTTGACTTGCATTGTATATTTCGCGATCTAATTTTTCAGATTCTTTTCGTGTTTCTTGAATTTTTTCTAATAGAGTTGCGGTTTTTTTCTCAATTTCTGCATTTTCTTTGTTGAGACTGTCTATTTCCATCCGTTCTGTTACCTAAATAATTGTTTAACAATTTTCAGTGAACACTGATTTTATATTTTACCTCTTGTACATATTGTATCGTAGAAATAATGTGGTACCTTTATAAAAGTATGATGATTCGTGGCATTTTTTGTCAGGATTGATGTAACATCCTTATAGTAAACTTCCTTGTTGTCAATATGAATAGAATCTAAGAAAAACATGAATTTAATGGGTTATTACGGCTATCTCAATTGTCAATTGTGATTGGTCTTTATACGTACGTGTTGTGTGACTGCAATATGAATGGATTGTCAAACATAGCCAGTTCCATATGTTATTTTAAACTAATGAAATATTGTGTTTGGCATTAAATTCGCAGTTATTTCGTTAACATTGGGTGCATACAGGTGTAGAGTGTGTAATAAATTTATCTTCATGATACGCGGTGTAATCATCCCTGTAGTGAATGTGATTATTTTGATCTGGGGATTAAATTCTGCCACTTGGCATTAACACAGCGGACGTTAAGTAAAGAAGTACGCTACACGTAATATTGGTACCGTTTCGCACGGGTAACTTCGTTGCACCCCTAAGTTCGCTTATACACGAACCACCATTAATTAAGAAATGAATGATTTCAGACGGGCGCGGGCGGTATGACTCAGTAGGACAAAGTCCCTCTGTGGAACTCAAAATTCCGGCTACCTTCCGATTTTTAAGATATTGCATTAATTTTTTTTTAAATACTCGTCAGACATAGCGCTTAAACTTATACCTGTAACTGTTTTGTTAATTTTTTTTTTTAATTTTGGCTGAAAGATGAAGAATGTAATTTATTTTGCACATTAATAAAAAAATTATTTATAAAAAAAGAAACAAAATGGTCCAAAAATGGTCAATTACTACAAACAAAACTTATTTCGACCAAAATAATATTATTCATTTTTAAATACCTCATACAAGTAAATTATTATCTTCAAATAATTCCGACTTGATAAATCTTGAAGGTAAACCCCTTTATCTAATGGAGATAGACGCAAACTGATGTCGGTGTCTGAGGCCCAATTTTTACGATAAACTCAATGGTGAAAACCGCATATCGATATCTAGTACCATTTCAAATATACAGGGTGTTTTTCAAAAACCTGTATTTTGAAAAAAAGGTTTTAATTCTTTTCCTATTGAAAATTTTTGATTTCTATAAAAACATTCTCAAAGCACTTTTTCACGTGGATTTCAACAGTGTAAGTTACATTTTTTTACAAGTAATATTTTAATAGTTATTAACGCAAAAATATATATTTTTTAAATGGGATACCCTGTATATTTTTCCTTATCCGAATAGAGCTTTAAATTACCATTCTAAAAATATAGCACACTTTATATTTTGCTTAAATCTACTTCAAAATATAAAGGTTTTCAATTTTTACGCGAGTTTTAAATGCACATTTTGTGCTTTGGACGCAGCGGCCATATGGTTTAATTCAATTGTTTACTCGTAGTTGTCAAATTTTACTTCAAGATCAGTTATTGAATTGTCAAATAAATCGCAATGGAGTTTAAAAATTACGAAAAATGGGATATGATAGTGTGTTTCATACAAACCGGAGAAAATTCGGAAGCGGCAAGTAATTTGTACCACGAACGGTATCCAGAGACGCGTCAACCATTCAAGAATATATTCGTTCGATTGCGACATAACTTAGTTAATTGTGGGCAGTTTGAAAAGAAACGACCCAAAAATTGTGCGTCAAACAGAGATAAGGAATTAGAAGGAATAGTTGTTTTAGGAACTATCGGAAAGAATTCCAACACTTCAACCCGATAGTTAAAAGAATCCACTGGACTACCAAGAACTAACGTAAGTCGTACTTTGAAGAAGCACAAATTCAGGCCGTATAGGACAAGAAAAGTTCATCATCTTAGAGACGGAGATTTTCAACGGCGTATGGATTTTTGCCAATGGTTTCTGGACAATTGTAACCATGTTCCGAATTTTTCATTAAATTGCATTTGGACAGACGAAGCTTATGTAAGCAATGCAGGTATTTTTAACCGTTACAATTCTTATACGTGGTCACAAGAAAATCCTCATTTAGTTGTGGAGCAAAGAAATCAAGGCTAATTTGGATTTAATGTGTGGGCAGGAATTTTTAGAGGCAGGGTTATAGGTCCATTTATTTACGTAGAAACAGTCACCTCTCAGAGATATTTAGAAATTTTAAGGCGGCAAATAAAACCTCTTGTTGATGAACTGCCGTTAATGGACCTTAGAAATATATTTTTTCAACACGACAGGGCACCCCCTCATAACGCTGCAGTTATCACTAAATTTTTATCGGCCAATTTCGTCAATAACTGGATAGCCAACCAAGGTCCGAACCGTTGGCCGGCAAGGTCACCGGATTTAACACCCATGGACTTCTATCTCTGGGGAAGATTGAAAGATCTAATTTTTAAACTACCGACAAACACCAGGCAAGAGTTAGAAGTCTCAGTGATACAAAGTTTTGCAGCTCTCATTCCTCTTGAACTAATCAACTCGAAGAAGTGTCCAGAAAAGGTGCCGCCTATGTGCAAATGAAACTGGTCGACATTTCGAACATTTCTTATAGAAAATTGTTTTGTTTTAGTTTGCTCTACTCGGAATAAAGTGTTTTATTGTTGTTTTGTTTTATTTTCTATTTCATTGCATTTATGACTCTTAGAGCTACTTCTGGGAATTTTTTTTTACGATTTGACTGCTATCGGTAAACAATTGATATTGCCGCTCCCTCCAAAGCCTACTTCACAAAATGTGCATTTAAAACTCGCCTAAAAACTGAAAACCTTTATATTTTGAAGTAGATTTAAGCAAAATATAAAGTGTGCTATATTTTTAGAATGGTAATTTAAAGCTCTATTCGGATAAAGAAAAATATACAGGGTATCCTATTTAAAAAATATATTTTTGCGTTAATAACTATTAAAATATTACTTGTAAAAAGATGTAACTTACACTGTTGAAATCCACGTGAAAAAGTGCTTTGAGAATGTTTTTACAGAAATCAAAAATTTTCAATAGGAAAAGAATTACAAATATTTTTCCAAAATGCAGATTTTTGAAAAACACCCTGTTTATCTGAAACGGTACTAGATATCGATATGCAGTTTTCACCATTGAGTTTATCATAAAAATTGAGCCTTAGACACCGACATCAGTTTTCGTCTGTCTCCTTTAGATAAAGGGGTTACCTTTAAGTGTCCAATTTGGACCACCCTGTACACAGTAAAAAGTTCATCGCCCAAAGGAGTATTATTAAAAAAAAAGAGACTTTTTCATCTTTCAGTCAAATTTACAAAAAAAAAAATAAGTAAGAAAAAAGTTGCAGGTAGTGGTCTCTCTAAAAAAACTTAATGCAATATCTTAAAAATTCAAAGGCAGCTGGAATTTGAGTTGCACAGTGGGACTTCGTCGCCGCCACTTGGTAACGGGACAGAGTGGTCCATGCGTGTTGCAGCCCGCGATTGCTGAAAGTCGTCGTACTATTTAAAACCATTGGGTCTTAAAGGACACTTGATGTGTAAAATATGTGCCCTTACACACGAACCACCCTGTGGCGTCACTAAATAGCAGTGAGCTGTTGTTGGGAGTCGTTTCATTTAAAACCATTTCTGCGCCATCAAGTTTTCAGTTTTACATGAAACGACGGTGAGCCGCAACTTTGTGGTGAGACATAGTGGTCTGTGTGAAAACACACATACTTTCAATGTGTGTGTAAATTGATAAATAACACAAAAGAATGCAGGATTAAATCGATTTAATAAATAGCACCGGATATGGCCCTAGTAATTGGGTTGTTTGTATTCTTTATTTCAATGTCTATTATAAGATTCTTCACCTAGTACGAATCACATAGATATGTAATATTAACCAAAATATAATAAAACTTACCATTTTTATTGGGAGATTGATTCATTTTAAAACAAATCTAGCTTGTACCAATGATCCTTATAGCCACTTCGAAGAAGCTGAAATGATGCCGCGTTCTCTGTTGCATTATGGGAAATTTTTTTTTTCAGCCTACTTTGATTCATTTATTTTCCCCGCCGGTTTTTTAAATATACGTGTATAAATGTTAGTATAATTTAAATGTTAAATAGATAAAAATGGTTTTTTACTTCCCATGCTAAAAGAAATTGTGTTAGTGAAAAAAAATCACCAGTCCAGATTTTCAGACAAATCCTGAAGAAACGTATTTCTTTCCTAAATTTTCGTGCGCAATCTTGAAAACTGTACTTTCGGATACTCGAGCTTCTTTTATAAGCACTGAGATCTTCGTTCGTAAATCTGACAGCAGCCTAATGGTTTTCTCAATTTTTGCCCCAACCTGTCCTCCTGATCTTATGTTCTCCTAAATTGAATCTCGGCCACATTAAAACTGTTAGGGTCAAAATTTCGTCAAAGTACTTCGAACAGCGACAGGAATTTGACAGCCAAGCATTTTTTTGAATGACATGCTGGTTGCATAGCTAGGTAGATGACTTTAAAAAATACCCTCGTAATTTAAAATATTGAAAAAAATAACCTAATCCTCGACTCCAAAACCCCGAAAATGATATACGAAACAATCCTTTTGATCTGCTCCCCCACTGTGTGGTGTAACCTTTTATATTTTTGACCATAGATAATTGAAGATAATGAAAACAGATAACACAATTTTCAAATTCCTTGGCTCCAAGAACCCCGAAACACGAAACAATCCTTCTCTATTCCTTCCTCGTCCTTTTAACCCCTTATATGTTTAACTCAACATATTTATTTTTGAAATTTGTTCATTCACTAAAAACTAGGGAAAACTCTCATAATTTATTGGCCCCAACCTCCTTTAACCCCTTCTCCTAAAGCGACATAGCTCAAAAATTATAAATTCCATCTTCAGTATCATCTGTGGACCAAGTTTGAAATCGATATCTCATTTCATTCGAGCGTTATTATGCCAACACACGGCATGAGAGACTATATATTTCAGGATCTAGGTACACTAAAAACTAAAGAAATGCGAAAAATATTTTACTCGTTATTTAGAAAAGATGATTTGTCTAAGATGTATAAAGAAATACATTTGATTAATTGCAACCATAAATATTAATATAAAAAAAAATTATGCACGCAACTAATAGTACTGCTAGTAATTCACAGCGTTTCATAGTTTCACCTTGATATCTTTTAAACATGCAAAACTAGAAAATAGGTACATAGGTATTAATTAGTTGTTAAATGATGTTTTGGTACAGTATGACTGTTAAAAGTTAAATATTTATTTTAAAAATAAGTACAAGTGTGTGGTACACCTTCGTGTTTTAACATCTACATCGTGATGATAAGTGTGCGTGATTTAGTATTTTTATTGAATAAGACAGGTTATTTTTTGATTTTTTAAATTTAATTTCCAATTAGCCTTTTAAGATTGCTTGTAAACATGCTAAGTTTACGTTGTTTATAAATAGTTCTTTGAGGTTTATATTTAAATTTGTATCGATCTTAAGGCGACTTTAGTGCTAGCACAAACCGAACCGAAGAAGATATAAATATATTAATTTAGTTTTTTTTTTTTAATTTTAATGTGATTTTACAAGGATGAATATATATATATATATATATATATATATATATATATATATATATATATATATATATATATATATATATATATATATATATATGTAAATATACTACCGTCAGAAAGTATTTGCCCACCTAGTTATTTCAGTCCCAAGACAACAAAAAAAAAACCAGATAATATATATATTTTTTAATTTTAATGAATTATTATTTATTTGCACATTATTTACAGTCTAGAAAATCAGAAAAATATTCATGATTTTCCAGGATTCTTCTTATCTGTGTGACCTTCTGTGTTTTTTATTACCGCTTTACAGAGTTTCAGCATTCTCTCCAGTAGTTTCTTCGGTTATTTTAACCCATTCTGCTTATAAAAGTTCCTAGAAGTGATTTTCTGATGTTGGATTGAGTTTTCGAACACACCTGTCCAAATGTCCCCGCACAGCAATTCGATGGGGTTCAAGTCGGGTGATTGTGGAGGCCAAGTCATCACTTCCAGGACGTCACCGGATTTCCATTGGTCCCAAAGTTCTCTACTTTGTTTAGCAGAATGTTTAGGGTCGTTGTCATGCTGAAAAATAAATTTCCCCTGAAAAATATCTCTTCCATCTTAAGCATTTGAGTTAGCAAAATTTCTTGATACTGTTCTTTTCGCATGATGCCTTCTATCCTAAAGATTCTTTCAACTTTACCGTTGCCAAAACAACCCCAAACTATTACTGAACCTCCATGTTTTACTGTAGACAACTGACAAGCTTCCAACATCTTCTCTCCAGCTTACCGCCGCACGTAAACTCGTCGATTTGAACCAAAAATTTCGAATTCGCTCCAAAGGACTGAATTCCATTGTTTTGGTGTCCAATTTTCATGTTCTCGGGCCCATTTTAATCGTTTACGTTTATTCACTTGCCTAAGAAGTGGTTTCCTCACTGCAACTCTCCCATGTAGTCCACCTTCTGCTAACCTGTTCTGCACGGTTGTTACGCTGATGGGGATGGGCCGCTCCAGGTTTACTTGAACCGTGGTTTCTGGTGTGGTTAGACGGCAATTACGTCTGCTGGACATTGTTATAACTCTGTCTTCAGCGGGAGTCGTTTTTCGAGGCCTTTCTGAACGCTTTTGGGTGAGAATTCCATGTCCTGCAGTAAACTGTTTTATGATATAGTCCACTGTTCTTCTTGGCATCCGCATATCACTCTCGATTTGTCCATTCGAGTGACCATTTTGATGTTTCGCAATTATCAGAGCCCGATTTTCAACGGAAACTTCTTTCATTTTTGGCATTTTCACAAAACAATTGAGCCTGTATCAATGAGAAAGTACTGTTTGCGAGTGGTTAATTTCCAAAAGGGCAATGGTATTTATAGCATAGTTTTTTACCATAAAATATCACTAGGAATTTCCATAATCCCTAGAAACTTAAAATAAGTTCTTACTTCAACTGGAATTCTCAGAAATCGCCTCAAAACGATTATCATGCAAAACTTGGAAATTTGTTCTAATTGGTTTTTAATTTGGGATTTCACCAAAAAGACGTATCTAAACAATTTTATGATGTATACCTAATATAATAAAAAGGTTTAAGTAGGTATTAAATTTTGGCAGTTACATTGAAATTTCTAGGTGGGCAAATACTTTGTGACGGTAGTGTGTATATATATATATATATATATATATATATATATATATATATATATATATATATATATATATATATATATATATATGAGGCTATGAGCGCAATAGTGGCCTAACCCATATTTTCACATTTTCCTTATTATTCTATTGAAAATTTAATGTTTAAGTAGTCCAAAATTACAACAATAGCAATTATTTATGACAGAAAAACAAAATTGTTGATTATCAGAACTTATTACTGAGAAAAATTTGCAAAAAATATTACAAAAAAGAAGTTGCATTTATCTCCAATAGGGATGCTTGGGGGTTAGGCCACTATTGCGCTCATAGCCTTATATATATATATATATATATATATATATATATATATATATATATATATATATATATATATATTTTTTATGGGTCTAGCACACGTGCTACAGGGAAGTCCCTAAAGCGCTACAGGAGCGACACGTGTGCGGAGAAAGCGATTCACGTTGTTCTTGAATCGCTGTAGATTGTACTCGGTGGGAAACATAGTCCTGGGTAAACTATTCCAAAGGTATGATGTTCTCCATATAAAAGACTGCTTGAAAAGCGTTGTACGAGGAGTAACAAGCTGAACCTCATACGGATGTGAAGCATTAGCGCGACGTGTACTTCTAATATGCACCGCTCTTGGAGGAATTAAACGGGCCACATCTTTCGAACACTTTCCATGAAAGTACTTGTAGAATAGGCTCAAGTCGTCAACCGTTCTTCGATGTTCCAGCGAATCAAGGCCGTCGGTCAGTTCCGGGTGTCCAATCAGACGAACAGCTCTTCTCTGGATAGAATCCAACAAATGCAGTGTATGTTTGGGAGCGGAGCTCCAAACATGGGAGCAGTATTCCATAGTTGGTCGAATTTGCGCTTTGTAAAGAATTAACAGTTGTTGTGGAGTGTAAAGCTTTCTGGTTCGAAACAATATTCCCAACTTTTGAGAAGCTCTTCTTGCTATGCCTGCAGCATGTTCATGCCAGGACATATTTGCTCCCAAATTAACGCCTAACAGATTGAGTGACGATGTTAGAGGGATGGAGTGCCCCGACATAACTATGTCGGGTTCTGCAACGTTAACTTTTTTAGAAAAAACTGCCGCCTGGGTTTTTGTAGCGTTAAATTCCACTTGGTTACTGTCACCCCAAGATAGAATTTCTTCCAGGTCTTTGTTAAGTTGAATGACTTCCTGCTGTCTGCGGATATTCGTCTGAGTAGTCGATGTCCGAGCGTTCAAAGTGAATGAAGAGATAAGTGTACTGTCATCTGCAAAGCTGTAGATTGGATTCTCGGTCTTTTCCAGCAGATCGTTAATATAAATGAGGAAGAGAGTAGGAGACAGTATGGAACCTTGGGGCACACCGGCGTTGATAGTGAAGGTGCTAGAAAGAAATCCGTCAACTGCCACTCGTAAAGAACGCTCTCCGAGGAAACATGAGAGCCACAAACAGAACTTTTCAGACATACCATAAGAACGTAGCTTAGCCAACAGCCCATCGTGCCAAACACGGTCAAATGCCTTGGATATGTCAAGAGCAACCGCTCGAGATTCTCCAAAGTGTTCAATTGCGTTGTTCCAAACATCTGTTACATAAGTCAGAAGATCTCCTGTTGATCTATTTTTACGAAAGCCATATTGCTGATCACTAATAATGTTGAATCCTTCAAGATATTTTAGAAGATGCTGATTGATAGCCTTTTCCATGACTTTCGATATTATTGAGAGTAGTGCGATTGGTCGGTAGTTATTTGGCAAGGTCTTCTTGCCTTTTTTAGGTATTGGCTGAACTGTGGCACATTTCCAGCAGGAAGGAAATATTCCCTTTCTGTAGGATAGGTTGAAAAGTCTACAGAAAACTGGTGTTAGTTCCCTCGCACAGTTCTTGAGAACTATGGCAGGTATTCCGTCAGCGCCTGAAGCCTTTTTGGTGTCTAGCTTCATCAAAATACGTTTTATGATACGCTGTCTGAAGACAATATCGGGCATCCTTGACTGCACTATGGGAATAGTAGGTGGTGTTTTTTTCCTTGGAAATCGACAGTAGAATGTGAAGCAAAGAGTTCAGCCAACAAGTTCGCTTTCTCAACAGGTGTCGTTGCAATAGAATTATCCGGCCGTGTGAGTGGTGGTATGGTGGATTTGGTGAAATTCTGACCAACTGCCTTAGCGACTGACCAAAAGGACATGGAATTGCCGGGACAAGCGAGAAGTTTGTTTTAAATCCGTTGATTGTGTACCTCCTTGGTTTCGTCGATAATTTCTTTGCATCTGTTCCTGGCACGAACAAAGATGTTACGATTTATGGTGTTAGGATCTTCACGCCACTGTCGGTATGCAAGATGTTTAGAAGCAATAGCTTCTTTGCATTTTAGGTCAAACCAAGGCTTGCCGTTGGAAGGGCATTTCTTCGAAAAAGGGATGTAAGCATCCATACCGGCCAAAATAACATCGGAAACCTCCCTGGCGCAGTCAGATGGGTCGTCGGATCAAAAACAAACGTCCAACCAAGGGAAAGTTCGAAAATATTCCTTGAGATCTTCCCATTTAGCAGATTTGTAGTGCCAAATCTTGCGCGGTTTGGGCGCCTCTCTGTCACTGATTGGTAGAATACTCGATGTCGAAAGTACGAGTAGTTTATGGTCGGAAGAACCTAACGGTGGATTTACGCTGACCGTGTAAATCTCCGGATTGGTGGTTAAAAACAGATCAAGAAGACTGGCGAACTCTCCGTCTCGATCAGGGATTCGTGTTGGTTCATCAATAAGCTGAGTCAAGCCACAACTGATTGAAAATGATTCGGCTTCACGACCTTGTTCGTCGGTAGTATTTGAATATTTAAGCCAGTTGATGTTATGGACATTAAAGTCGCCCAGGATGGCAATTTCGGCATTTGGATAGTTAATTTGTAAATGATCTATGGTGTCTGCAAGAGAAGCGAAAAGTGTTCTAAAGTTTGTATCACTTGGTGGTCGATAGAGGATACAGACGAACCTTGTGGTTGGTTGAGTCGTTATTTTTAACCACATAACATCAAAGTTTGGGGGCTCCAGGGCCTCTTCTCGTTGGCAAGAGAGGTCGCTTCTGAGATAAAGACAGATTCCAAAGTTACGCCTAAATCGGGAATAGAAATCGTACCCAGGATAAAGATAGTTTACTGTGCTGGTCGATGAACTGACCTTAGTTTCACAGAGAGCGAGTACATGAGGTTTATTTGATTGCAGGTGTTGGTGCACTGAATTTATGTTCGAATTTAAACCTCGTATGTTGCAAAAATCCATTTTGAAATTCTGTTCTCTGCATGTCGACGCCCCTGAACCAGCCCCCACCCGGAGATCCGAACGGGGGGCTATTTTACCTCCGGAATTTTTTGTATCCAGGTGCCTCATCATGCTATTTGGTCCCACAGACCGGGACATCGGCAAGGCATATATATATATATATATATATATATATATATATATATATATATATATATATATATATATATATATATATATATGATGTGAGTATGAGATATAGGAAACAAAATAATATAGTAAAAGAATATTATTTATGTTTGTGAATATATTTATTATTATTATTCTTATATTTATATGTGCAAAAGTTTTCGGCCACATAATGTACATTGACGCAGTAGGACGTTCAAAGACGTATTTACGAATAATAGCGCGTTAAATGTTCACATTTAGTTCATAAAAGGTCGTGGGAGCATAAATATGGCTCGGCATATGCAAATCCAAATTCATGAGAGAATAATAAAATTTTCAAAAAAAGGAAAGTCTTCTCGTGAGATTGCTTCATTATTATCGATAGGTAAATCAACCGTGAACGATATTATTGTAAAATACCGTTGTGGATATGGTTTAAAAGATCGTCCGCGTAGTGGAAGATCAAGAAAAACGTCTAAAAAAGTAGATCGTATCATTAAACGCAAATCAACTGCGGATGTCAAGAAATTGCACGCGAGCTATAGGATGAAAACCTAACTAATGTTAGTCGTAGTGCTGTGACACGAAGACTACATGATGTGGGACTTTTTGGCCGTATAGGTATTAAAAAACCATTAATCAGTATAAAGAATAAGAAGGCCCGATTACAATTTGCCAAAGATCACCTAAATTGGACAGTCAAAGATTGCAAAAAAAGTAGCTTTCTCAGACGAATCTAAATTTAATCTTTTTGGAAGCGATGGTAGACAACATGTACGACGTCCTGTTGGTACGAGAAATGATGTTCGGTACCAAATTTCTACTGTAAAACACGGTGGAGGAAGTGTGTTGGTTTGGGGAATTGTCTCTGCACAAGGAGATCAACGGAAAGATGAACGCTGATATTTACAAGGACATTTTAGAAAACAATTTGTTATCATATGCTGAAGAAACATTGCCGCAGAATTGGATATTTCAGCAGGATAATAACCCCAAACATACATCCAAGTTGTTAAAACAGTGGTTTTCTGCTTCAAATGTGAAAGTTTTAAGCTGGCCATCTCAATCACTGGACTTGAACCCAATAGAACACTTACGGGAAACGCTAGGTCGTCAAGTTCGAAAGCAAACATATTCAAATAAAGCCGCATTATTCAAATCATTGAAGGAAGAATGGGATAAAATTTCACCTGCTTGTATTAGTCGATTAATTGAGTCAATGCCACATCGTTGTGCGGCTGTTATCGCTGCGAAGGGTATGGCTACAAAATATTAACATAAAAATATAATTTAAGTTTATTATAGAGCATATGGACTAATAATTTTTCTCGTAGTACAAAGTAGCCGGAAACTTTTGCACGTGTAAATAACATAAATAATATTCTTTTACTATATTATTTTGTTTCCTATATCTCATACTCACATCTCATAATGATTAAAAATCATTAGTCTTTTTTTTTAATAAATTAGAGTACGAAATGTCACTGGCCGGAAACTTTTTCACGCCACTGTATATGAAACGTTTCGCATTAACGGAGCCACCCCAATACCCAAAAACAGAATTGACGAAAAAAAATTCAAGGGTGTCAATTTTTTCGTAGAAACTTAAGCTTTCAAATGCAACTTGACCCTTTTGAAAAAAAACAAGATGACGGCTCAATATGGAGGCTAGAAACAAAAAAATCATGATTTCTAAGCGGGGTTAACTGAACTTCAAAACCGGGGCAAAATACAATATTGGTGTAACAGTTAGAGTAACCAACATAATTTTATGTAATACCTACATGGCGGAAAGGCGCCATATTGGATTGGATTGCAATTATGTCCAGCTACATATTCAATTTATTCGATAAATGAGAGAGTAGTGCGCAGCTCTTGCCATAAACACATTGCCCCATTTCTTTATTTACAGTCATCCTTAAAGTTCAACTTAAACTAAATTATCCTCGTAGACTTTCGTCTCAGGCCATCAGCGTCGCTCCTCCACAGCTTTTCCTTTCATAACTTGCTGATTATTCGGCACGGTTCCCAATCGTCGATTTGCGGCTCTTCACTTACAAGGATGAAGACTGAAAATTGGGCTGCAACCAAAAATATAGTTCGCGTACAGTGGTGTAGCCAGATCTAGGGGCAGGTGGTCATATTTCTCCCGGCCTCTCACTAGCTACACTACTGTTCCCGATGTTAGGCTTTAATAACATTTTTTTTTACGTTCAGTCAGCCAGATTTTGAAATTATTTATGAGAATCATGAAATTAACCAAAAATAATAACCGGACAAATGCAAGCCGGACTTGCAAAATTTGTTACGGCGGTATAGAAAGATCAGTGACTTCACAAAACACACCCCAAATTTGAGAAATTTTGTTTCTTACAAAAAAAACCGGCCAAGTGCAAGTCGGACTTGCGCAATTAGTGTTCCGTACGGTGATTGCTTTTAAAATAAAAAATTTTGTTACCCTAAATGAGTTTTCAACAAACTTTGTTTCCGATCTTTGTTGAAAACTGATGACCTTGAAATTTTTGTTTTTTTTATATACCAGATAAAGTATTAAAGGTGATAATTTTCGTTCAGTCTACACCCTGTGGAGAATATTCCAGGATTTTTTCAAAATTTTTTGACCAGTACTTTTCGAGATAAGGAAGGACAGCGATTTTTCGCAATTTTTAAAAATAATACAAAGAAAAGTGTGCGCAAGTATTACACACATTATATATATTTTTGAACTCGTGTTTTCACAAGCTTTCATTTGACACCCCACTCGACGACCTGGTAAGTTTTTTTTTCACTTCCGATTTCACCCCTCAAAGCTAACCCTTTAAGTCAAAATTTAACTTTCAAAACTACACGGCTCTGATGGGACCATCAATTCCTATATTAGTGCCAATTTTCAACTTTCTATGTCAAATAATTTCGGAGAAAATCGGGTTCCGTACGGAACACTAAAAATATTAAATGGTGGATTCTCATAGCATTGGGGCCGTTTCTTTGCGATTTCGGCTTTCAAACGCACCGATAACTTTTTATAATATTCGCTATTGATGGTTTTTCCCTTCTCAGCATAGTCGATGAAAATTATTCCATGCGCATCCTAAAATATAAAGGCTAAAACCTTCCCGGCCGACTGTTCTGTCTTTGGTCGCTTCTGGCGGCTTTCACCGGCTGCTGTCCACTCAGCTGACTGCCGATTTAATTCCGGTGTATAGTGGTAGATTTATGTTTCTCCCATTGTCACATATCGCATGAAAAAATCTTTTTTATTACTTTTAAACAGGTCCAAACAGCGCTCGGAATCATCAACACGTTGTTGTTTTTGGTCCACCGTGAGTAAACGCGGTACCCATTTCGAACAGAGCTTTCTCATGCCTAATTGTTCATGCAAAATATGACCAACATGGTCTTTTGATATCTTTAGGGAGTCAGCTATCTCACGCAATTTCACGTTACGGTCATCCAAAACAATTTTGTGGATTTTTTGATGTTTTCCTGTATAACCACCTTATATGGGCGTCCAGAGCGTTCAGCATCATTTATATCTGTACGACCACGTTTAAATTCAGCATACCAGTAAACGGTGAGTGATTTTCCAGGGGCAGAGTCCCCGTAACACTTATCAAGCCATCGCTTTGCTTGAACGGTATTTTTTCCCATCAAAAACCAGTGTTTAATCAACACACGAAATTCGATTTTTTCCATGGTTTTGAAAATATCAAAAGTAGCGTCACTAAAACCAGTGTAACTTGTAAACTAATCATCGAAATGTCATGAAATTTTGACACGTATCGTTTGAAGGTTGGTACTTCCTAAAAATCATATGGATTTTTTTGAAAAGGTCGACATCTATGTGTCAGACCAAAAACTTTTCAGCCTACGTGTTATAATAACGTCCGAATAAAGCTATAATAACATCAGAATAAAGCTAGCTGATTGGTGTTACTACTATAATAACCTTAAAGTTATTGTTAGAAAATAATAGAAAATATGTCTGTTGAAGTCGAAGCTTTTGACTTGAAAAAAAATATTTAAAAAATATCGAAGAAAAGCTGAAGCTTTTAAAAGAGGGATATATGAATGTTACTGATGAAAAGAAGTCGTGAATGACTCCATTCTTGTTGCATAAGTCAGACTAAATTTAAAGTTGCTTGAAAACTACCATATTACACAGCCCCACAAAAAAAAAAGTGGGGTATACTTTTGATGCGATATATCAGATCCGTAGTATTTTTGCCCGCTGATCACGAATCTGACGTCAGAATATCGCCATCACATCTCAATTTTTTTCTAACCTCAAAAAATAGGTAAAAATTAGTAAAAATTAAGAAAAATATACTCATAAAAAATTGATTCAAGCTTTTTCATGAATCCAAAGATGTATTAATATGTATTCGGACACGCTAAGCTAATATTCATCGGTTGGATTGAGCCATATAGTTCTGTTTTCTTTCTAACCTCAATAAATCAGACAGATATAGTGCTTCTCGAATGCAAAAAACGAATTCAAATTAAAATTCAACCGATCCTTACCAAATTTGGTACACGGGGATTTTTTGGGTCGCTGATCACGAATCTGAGGTTGGATTTGCAAAATTCAAGATGGCATATGTTTTCGCGCCATTTTGAACGCCGAGAAAATTCATCGGTCGATTTTTATTCTTCTACCTGCATCCAGGACACCTCCACGTGGTGACGGTGGGCAACGGTGTTACTCCACTAGCCGGCAGAGTCCCTGGATAACGACTTAGATGCCGTCATGGCAGGTAGAAGAAAGAGAATTATGATGCAGGGACTCTGAAACCCAGTATCGGCGGTTGGTCAGGGTGGGAAAGCGGGCCCGCAGCCGTCGTCATCCAGCGACCGTAGCTCTTCATGTGTGGGTGACTTGGCTCATGTAGAGTATAATGCTACAAGAAAACGGTCTCACGGTACAAGGACTTTTCATAAGTGCGATAAAAACAGTGATTCATTTTGTTATATTTGCTGTCAACACGTATTGAGTAAAATGGGGTCACCGATAACGGATAAGATTAAAACCTTATATAAGGATTGTTTTAACATTGAAATACAGCACCAGGATACAGATTGGGTTCCCCACATCATTTGCAGTTCTTGCAAAATAATGTTGTACATCAATAAGAAGTCGATTAAATATTCCAGACCAGCAATATGGAATAGACCATACAGTGAAAATGATTGCTACTTTTGTATGAATGTTGTATCTAGGCATAACCGAAAAAATAAAAGCACCATTACTTATAACGATGTTTCGACAGTAACAAGACCAACTAAACTAATTCCGCCTCCTGAACCACTTGATGCTGATGTTATGGAAACAAATGATTTCACCTTATCAGTTCATGCCGAAAACATTGAGACTGTCGAAAAAGATTCAAACACTGTTACTAATGAATGTTCTAGTGACAACCTATCATATACTAGTGTATATGATAAAGAATTTCTACCATACAACCGTAAACCAGAACCAATACTCGTATCACAGTCAGAACTTAGTGATCTAGTCAGAGATTTAGGCTTATCCAAAGATGGTTCAGAGCATCTTGCTTCCTTTTTAAAGAAAAGACATTTACTTATGCCAGAAGCTACGATTTCTTATTATAGAAACAGAGATGAAGAATTTCGAAAATATTTCACAATGGACGAGGAATTGTCACTTTTATATTGTACCGATGTAAAAGGTCTAATGGATGAAATTTCAAAATAACTCATACGATCCTGAAGAATGGAGACTATTTTTTGAGGTCTATTTTTTGAGGTTACAGGGTGTGGGAGTCTAAGGTTTCAGGGTTTAGGGTTTAAGAGTATCAGGTTTGAGGATTCCCCAACTGTATATCAAGTTTGGTAGGAATCGGTTGGTTTTCAAAAATTTTGTCCGCCATCTTGGATCCGCCATTTTGAATTTTGCAAATCCGACCTCAGATTCATGATCAGCAACCCAAAAAACCCCCGTGTACCAAATTTGGTAAGAATCGGTTGAATTTTAATTTGAATTCGTTTTTGCATTCGAGAAGCACTGTATCTGTCTGATTTATTGAGGTTAGAAAGAAAACAGAACTGTATGGCTCAATCCAACCGATGAATATTAGCTTAGCGTGTCCGAATACATATTAATACATCTTTGGATTCATGAAAAAGCTTGAATCAATTTTTTAGGAGTATATTTTTCTTAATTTTTACTAATTTTTACCTATTTTTTGAGGTTAGGAAAAAATTGAGATGTGATGGCGATATTCTGACGTCAGATTCGTGATCAGCGGGCAAAAATACTACGGATCTGATATATCGCATCAAAAGTATACCCCACTTTTTTTTTTTGTGGGGCTGTGTTATCATAGTTATTTCATTATATGGTAGTAACTAATTTAATTACATTTTAAATAGTAATTAGGTATTCAAATTTATTTTAAATGGTTTTCAGTTGTTTTTGAATTAATTTTATTTAAATAATAGTGGATACGACTAAAAAAAAATAATAATTGGGAATTCTAAATAGCATTGTGAACCATTGCGTAGGCAGTCTTTTTAGGATGATACTGGTAAATTATAGTAACTGACTGTTGATCGGTAAGTACGAGGGTTGTATGATAAGTACCTGGCCTTGACAAGAAAAAAACATTTTTATGTGTAAAATTTATTTTATTTTTCTACATATGTAGTCTCCTTTTAGCTCGATACACTTAGTCTAACGTTTTTCTATCTCTTGTATCCTATCTAAAAAATCCGATTTCTCAGCCTTTCAAAATAGGCGTTTGTTTTAGCAATCACCTCATCGTTTGAGCCAAATTTGTTCCGCCGAGCCATTTTTTCATATTTGGAAATGGGAAATAATCGCTGGGCGTTAAATTTGGCGAATATTTTTTTTTTATGGGTCTAGCACACGTGCTGCAGGGAAGTCCCTAAAGCGCTCCAGGAGCGGCATGTGTGCGGAAAAAAAAAAAAACGATTCACGTTGTTCTTGAATCGCTGTAAATTGTACTCGGTGGGAAACACAAATTATTCCAAAGGGATGATGTTCTCCATATAAAAGACTGCTTAAAAACATTGTACACGGAGTAACAAGCTGAACCTCGTACGGATGTGAAGCACCGACGCGACGTGTATTTCTAACATGCACCGCTTTGGGAGGAATTAAGCGGGCTACATCCTTCGAACACTTTCCGTGAAAATACTTGTAGAACAGACTCTCGTCGCCAACCGTTCTTCGATGTTCCAGCAAATCAAAGCCGCCGGTCAATTCCGGGTCTCCAATCAGACGGACAGCTCTTCTCTGAACAGAATCCAACAAATTCAATGTATGTTTGGGAGCGGAGCCCCAAACGTGGGAGCAGTATTCCATAGTTGGTCGAATTTGAGCTTTGTAAAGAATATGGTGGATACGGAAGCAACACAAGTGTGCACGAAGCAACACAAGTGTGCACGCGTGCACACTTGTGTTGCTTGTGTCTTGATGAAAGAGAATTTTTTTTCTTCCTTAAATGCGGACGTTTTTCTTTCACAGCATGGTTGAAACGATCCAATAAGTTGACATAATTCTTCTTCTTAAAGTGTAAAATTCGGTTCGAATGTTGGCAATCATTCTGGCTATTATTACTTTATCCACTGCAGCTCTGAAAAGACCGGTAGTATTTATTGAGAACCAATTTCGCAGATTGTTTAGCCAGGAAGTACGCCAGCGTCCTGGTCCCCTTTTTCCAAATACCTTCCCTTGGAGTATTTGCTGTAGTAATCCATATCTGTGGGGATTTCTCATAATGTTTCCTAAATACTTCAATTTCCCTTCTTTAACAGTTTCCATAATTTCCAATTTCTTGTTCATGCGACGTACGACATTCTCGTTAGTAATATGGTCAATATAATCAATTTTCAAAATTCGGCGATATAGCCATAATTCAAATGCCTCAAGTTTCTTAGAAGTGGCTTCAGTCAGCGTCCAAGATTCCACAACATAAAGAAGGACACCAAAGAATAACATCTTAGGAGTCTCATTTTCGTGCTCAGTTTTATTGCTGAGCTTTCGAAAACTGATGTCATTTTGAGGAACACTGCTCTAGCTTTTGCGATACGGCAACGAATTTCCTGCGAATGATCCCATTGTTCGTTTGTCATGGTACCTAGGTATGAATATTCGGGAGTTCTTTGTATTTATTGATTGTTAACCATCAATAAGGTAGCAGGTTTTGCTGATATTAAATTCGAGGCCGTATCGATTACTGACTTCGTTTATTTTGGTCATAAGAATATTGTAGACCCTTTAAATTATCAGCCATAACTGCTGTATCGTCAGCATCACTATCACTATAAGCCTAATTCTATCCAATGGTGGATGTAGGCCTTCCCCCTGAATTTATATCTCAATCTATTTGCAGCTGTTGTCATCCATCTAATGCCCGCAACCCCCTGTATATCGTCACGCCATCTTATTTTGGGACGTCCTACGCTCCTTTTCTCTCGATCATCTATCTTTCGTGTGCCCTCTGGGTGCTAGTTTTTGTAAATCGGCCTTATTCAGTGTCCAAATTTTAGCGCCATATATAATTACGAGTAGGATGCACTGATCGTAAACTTTGGCCTTTAACTTATTTGGGATGGCTTTATCTTTGAATATATAACTTAATTTGCCGAATGCGCACCAAGCCTGATTCTTCTTGAAATTTCATTCGAGACAGTGTCTTTCGTCGTAGTAATTTTTTGCCCCAAATACAAATAATCCCTAACAATCTCGAGAGCTGTTTATGTAAATCTTTTCGTTTTCATATATATCTTTGAGTAGGGTAGTGTATCTAGAATCAATTCTACAATTGCTAAGCCGTCTATGATTGCCCACATTTCGACAGAATCAAAAGCCTTCTCATAGTCTATGAAGGCTATGTAAAGTCCGAAATTGTATTCATTGCTCTTCTCTAGGATATTTCCATTTTCTGTAAGTGGTCTCATGTGCTATAGCCGGATCGATCTAAAACCAGTCTGTTCGCTTTTTCAAAGTTCAAAAATTTATTTTTTAATCTGTTGGAGATGATTTTAGTTTATAAATATGACATAGTAAGTTAATCGGGCGGTAATTGTCCAGCTTTCTGATATCTCCCTTTTTGTATAGAAATATTACTTCTAATGTATGCCACAATCTTGGTATTTTGCCAGTTTCTAGACACATGATGAAAAGTTTGACCAGTTCTTGTTTTAAGTCCTCTCCGGCCTCCAATAGCATTTCCGATAAAATACCATCAGGGCCTGCTGCTTTGTTCCGCTTCACTTCCTTCCTTGATCTCCCCTACAGTAACCTCTGGCAGTTCTTCCGAACCTATATTTTGCATTTTCTTTTCAGTCCGTTTTCTTTGTTCTTCATTGGGCATTGTTTTGGACCTGTAGAGGTTATTATAGTATGTGTTTATTTCTGAGTTTACTTTGTCCCTATTCGTTATTACTTGTCCCTAACTTTTTTTTATGGGTCTAGCACATGTGCTGCAGGGAAGTCCCTAAAGTGCTCCAGGAGCGGCATTTGTGAGGAAAAAGCGATTCACGTTGTTCTTGAATCGCTGTAAATTGTAATCGGAAACACAGCGCTGGGCAAATTATTCCAAAGGGATGATGTTCTCCATATAAAAGACTGCTTGAAAACCGTTGTACGCGGAGTAACAAGCTGAACCTCATACGGATGTGAAACACCAGCGCGACGTGTATTTCTCACATGCACCGCTTTGGGAGGAATTAAGCGGGCTACATCCTTCGAAGACTTTCCATGAAAATACTTGTAGAACAGACTCAAGTCGCCAACCGTTCTTCGATGTTCCAGCGAATCAAGGGCGCCGGTCAGTTCCGGGTCTCCAATCAGACGAACAGCTCTTCTGTGAACAGAATCCAACAAATGCAGTGCATGTTTGGGAGCGGAGCCCCAAACATGGGAGCGGTATTCCATAGTTGGGCGAATTTGAGCGTTGTAAAGAATTAACAGTTGTTGTGGAGTGTAAAGCTTTCTGGTTCGAAATAATATTCCTAACTTTTGAAAAGCTCTCCTTACTATGCCTGCAACATGTTCATGCCAAGACATATTTGCTCCCAAACTAACGCCCAACAAATTGAGCGACGATGCTAGGGGAATGAAGTGCCCCGACATAACTATGTCGGGTTCAGCAACGCCGCCTGGGTTTTTGTAGCGTTAAATTCCACTTGGTTACTGTCACCCCAAGATAGAATTTCTTTCAGGTCTTTGTTAAGTTGAACGACCTGCTGTCTGCGGATATTCGCCTGAGCAGCCGATGTCCGAGCGTTTAAAGTGAATGAAGAGACAAGCGTACTGTCGTAGTACAGCTGTAGATTGGATTCCTGGTCTTTTCCAGCAGATCGTTAATGTAAATGAGAAAGAGAGTAGGAGACAGTATGGAGCCTTGGGGCATACCGGCGTTGATTGTGAAGGTATTAGAAAGAAATCCGTCGACCGCCACTCGTAGATAACGCTCTCTGAGGAAACATGAGAGCCACAAACAGAACTTTTCAGACATACCATAAGAGCGTAGCTTAGGCAATAGTCCATCGTGCCAAACACGGTCGAATGCCTTGGATATGTCAAGAGCAACCACTCGAGATTCTCCAAAGTGTTCAATTACGTTGTTCCAAACGTGTGTTACATAAGTCAGAAGATCGCCTGTTGATCTGTGTTTACGAAAGCCATATTGGAGATCGCTAATAATGTTGAATACTTCAAGATATTTTAGAAGATGTTGATTGATAACCTTTTCCAAGACTTTCGATATTATTGAAAGCAGTGCGACTGGGCGGTGGTTATTTGGCCTCGGCTGAATCATGGCACATTTCCAGCAGGACGGAAATATTCCCCTTCTGTAGGATAGGTTGAAAAGTCTACAGAAAACTGGTGGTAGTTCCCTTGCACAGTTTTTAAGAACTATGGCAGGTATTCCTACTTCTGTTTCTTCCTATTTCTATTCCGCAATTTAGTAATCTCTTTTCTTCCATTATTCAGTTTCTTGCTTATTGCTTTCGGGCCTTTATTTCCTACAATGGTTTCCAAAATCACTTTATGCTTGTGCGTTCTTATATCTTTTCTGATCTCTTTTCTGATTAACTTGTTAAGCTCCGGCCACTCTATTTTGTGCTTATCTCTGTTCATATTCCTTCTTCTTTCCATGAGTTGTTTCGTGTTTTCACTTATTTTGTTCTCTTGTTTTCCAGTTTTTGTGGCTACTGCAGTGGTGGCTGCTTTAATTATGGATGTTAGTTCTTCAGCTTTTGTACCTATTGTTTCGATGATTGTATTATCTTTAATCCATTTTAATAGCTCTGTTGTTTTTAGCTGGTACTCTGTCCTCATTTTTGATAATTCGGGGGTGTCAACTGGTTTCGATCTATTGTTAAATGCTTTTGCTCTTAGAGTTTTCAAATTTATGAATACTCTAGCCCGCATGAGTCTATGGTCGCTCCCTATAGTACACCTATTCAGCACTGTGACATCCTGTATTATATTTCTGTGGCTGGAAATGACAAAGTCTATTTCATTTTTTGTTTCAGAGTCGTCAGCATAACGAATGTTATTTATTCCCTCCCCATTAAGTTGACATAATACTCCCATTAATCGTTTTACCCTTTTTAAGGTAATCGACGTAGATTATTCCGCTTGCATCCCATCTCATCTTTGGCGCCGGTTTGCCACGGAAAACCCACTGTTTGGACTGTTTTTTGGTCTCTGGTGTGTTGTGATGAATCTATGTTTCGTCAACAGTTATGAATCGACGCCAAAAATCATTCCGATTGCGCTTTAACGTCGCCAAACAAACTTTTGAAGTTGACACACGTGCGTGTTTATTGTCAATTGTGAGCAATCGCAGCACCCATCTTGCGGAAAGCTTTCTCATATCCAAATTTGTTGTTAAAATGTTCTGCACCCGTTTAATTGAGATGCTCACAGTCTCGGCAATCTCACGCACTTTCACTCGTGTCGTTTATCACTATATCATGGATTGTTTCAATCGTTTTTGATATGGTGACCTCATTTGGACCACCTGGACATTCTTCATCCAAAATGCTTGTACGGCCGCGTTTGAATCCAGCTGTTCAATAGTTTATGGTCGATAACGAAGGTGCAGAGTCCCCATAAACTTCACTGAGTTTCTCTTTTATTTCATCATTCGTTTTCTTTTTCAAAAATAAATATTTTATTACTGCTCGATATTCAATTCACAAAAGTTGTTCTATTTAAATGGCCGCCACTCACAAACTAAATCACGCAGCGACTTGAAAATTTGACAGGATTCTTGTGAAAGGTTATGTTTACGAAAAATATATTTTTTTAATTAGTAGTAGCGCCATCTCTGGCCGAGGCCAGGGACTGATACAACCCTCGTATTTTGTCGGATCGGATTAAATTTAGAGATCTCGGCTATGTATCAATTTAAAAAAAATAAAAAAATACCAGATCATCGAGTGGAGTCTCAAATGAAAGCCTGTAAGAACACGAGTTCAAAAATATATATGATGTAATACTTGCGCGCACTTTTCCTTGTATTATTTAAAAGAAAATGATCAAAAATCGCCGTCTGCCCCTATCTCGGAAACTGCCGATCAAAAATTTTTGAAAAAATTCTGGAATAATCTTCATAAAGTGTGAGCGAGAACTATCACGACTACATTACGTTTGATAATTTATCTGAAAAAAACTTGTGTCTTGACAATATGGTGGAGATTTTTTTTTTAATATACTTTTTTTTATCTTATTTGTTTATAATTGAACAAATATTTAGGTAGTAAAAATTTGTTTTACACTTTTATTA
Source organism: Pachyrhynchus sulphureomaculatus (assembly GCA_019049505.1). Lineage (NCBI taxonomy): Eukaryota > Metazoa > Arthropoda > Insecta > Coleoptera > Curculionidae > Pachyrhynchus > Pachyrhynchus sulphureomaculatus. The sequence continues at coordinate 110,434,449 of CM032455.1, forward strand.
TTATTCTAGAGTGAGCTAGATAGATTTATTGGCTATTATGTAGCTATTATACGTTATTGACTAAGAAAAAACGTGAAAATACCTATAAATAATAATAAATATATATTAGATCTTAAGATATATACATGTCAGGGACCTAATTAACTTAGCCTAGGTAAGGATTTTATTTTATTTTAAAAGCAACCACCGTATGGAACACTAATTGCGAAAGTCCGACTTGCATTTGGCTGTTTTGTTTTTAATTTAAGTTGTTTTATAGCTATTTTTTGTTGAAATAATATAATTGACGTAATGCCTGACAAAATCAAATTTTATTGTGCCAATATAAAACTTTTAGGGGCTTGTGATAGACGGAATCTGTCTCCCCAAAAATTTAACCTCAACTTTTGATATAAAAAAACAGACTTATATTGTTAATATGTCATTTTTTAAAAGGTAGGAAAATGTAATTATCAAGAAAAGCCATATATGTATCGTTTATCTATGTTATTTTCAAACATTTAACTATTACGGAAATGTGGAATTTAGCAAAAGAGTTGTTCTAAAAATTGGCATCTAGATAGCTATAGACTTGAGTCCGTATTTTTTAAAAGGGCAGGTGAAGGCGCAGCGGGTAACCCTGCTCGGTGGAAATTTAGTGCTATGGAGTGTTTCACCAGGTCGAAGCGTGCCTTTTGTGTATAACAGTTTTAACAAAATAATAATTCTGCCTTCATAGTGTCTCGAAAATTTTGAATTCAATATCATTTACATTGGGACAGCGTAAATGAAGCCCTGAGTGTCTAAATTTTTTCAAAATTAGTGCAGAAACTGCTTCGACTTTTAGTAAGTCTTGGGCAAGATGACCAAGGGCAGAAGAAGATATGCAAATATGGAGTGCGTTTGCGTCTCAGTTCGCGAGAATCCCGGTCTCTCAATATTTACATATACAAGATACGGCAGGTGCAAGCTCAACTTCATTAAATCAAATGTTTGAATTTTTTTTTTAAGATCCAATAGATGGACTGGAACTACCAAAGAAAAACTACGCAGTGGCAGAACAGAGAAGAAATTTCTAAAGTGTATGAAAGCAAACAAACCAGTATCGGTTCGAGATATTGCGTTGTAAACTGAAACCAGCAGATCCGTTGTGAAAATGGTTGAAAAAGAAATAGTATTAAAACATATAGAGAACAAAAAACCCAAAACGTAATGACAAACAAGCAAATATTCCTATAAAGCTCTCTTGCTGAACCCATTTGGCCAGTGTTTACGAATCGTATTTAAATACATTTCTTAGACTCTTCCAGGGTGACAGTTTTACAATGCAATGGGTAAGAAGAACGTTCCAGGTAATGCAAAACGAATTGCTGTAGAAAAATTTGGACCAAAGACGAAAGCTATCTGCCAATGGATCTTCCCAGTAAATTGTTCTTTGCGGAAAAAGGCATTAATCCCTAAATTTACTTCATTGAATGCTTGCTGCAACGATTACTGCCATTTGTCAGGAAGCATTACCTAAGAAGTTGTATTTTGGCCAGATTTAGCCACGACACATTATGCCAAATTCAAAATGTAGAGGCTAGAGAACAAACACAATTGATTAATGAAAACCATGTATATATTCTCTTCTTAGTACATTATTAAGTTACTGTAAATATATCAGAAATGTAATTTATTAAAGTTTATATCTATAATATATATAAAATGCAACGTCTCTCTGTCTGTCCGTTAGTGCGCTTATCACTGGAGAACCGATTACGTACTTTTTTTTTAAAAAACATACATATGTTCTCTGGCCAGGTTATAGACTATATTTTATTACGATAGGTAGCATAAGGAATGAGTAGTGACGTAAAATAGTGAATCATGTCGGAAAAAAAAAAAGTTTGCCGCTAGCGCGTTGCCTTGCAATACACCGCCTAAACCATTAAATATGGAACAATATTATATAGCAGAGAATATCTATAATCTATAATATATATAAAATGCAATGTCTCTCTGTCTGTCTGTCCATTAGTGTGTTTATCACGCGAAAACCACTTATCCGATTTATGTGTCTTTTTTTTTTAAATTCATACATATATTCTTTGGCCAGGTTACATAATAATAATAATAATCTATATCTATAATATATATAAAATGCAACGTCTCTCTGTCTGTCTGTCTGTCTGTCTGTCTGTCCATTAGTGCGCTTATCCCTCGAGATCCACTTATCCGATTTACGTGATTTTTTAAATTCATACATATGTTCTCTGACCAGGTTATAGATATATATTTTATTACATCTATAATATATATAAAATGTAACGTATATCTGTCTGTTTGTACGTTTGTCCGTTTGTGCGCTTATCACTGGAGAACCACTTATCCGATTTACGTGCTTTTTTTTAAACATGCTAAACCATTAAATATGGAACAATATCATGTAGCAAAGAATATCTATAATATATATATATATATATATATATATATATATATATATATATATATATATATATATATATAAAGTGCAACGTCTCTCTGTCTGTCTGTCTGTCCGTTAGTGCGCTTATCACTGGAGAACCACTTATCGGATTTACGTGCGTTTTTGTTAAACATACATATGTTCTCTGGCCAGGTTATAGGATATATTTTATTACGTTAGGTGACATAAGGAATAAGCAGTGACGATAATAGTGAATCAAGTCGGAGAAAAGTTTGCCGCTAGCGCGTTCTCTTGCAATACACTGCCTAAAGCATTAAATATGGAACAATATCATGTAGCAAAGAATATAATATATATAAAATGTAACGTCTCTCTGTCTGTGTGTCTGTCCGTTAGTGCGCTTATCACTCTAGAACCCCTTATCCGATTTACGTGTTTTTTTTTAATTCATACATTTGTTCTCTGGCCAGGTTATCTATAATCTTCTAGCTAGAATATATATAAAATGCAACGTCTTTCTGTCTGTCTGTCCGTTAGTGCGCCTATCACTTGAGAACCACTTATCCGATTTACGTGCTTTTATAAATTTAAACATATGTTCTATATAATTCGATATAAGCCTAGATAATGGGAGATAAGGAGAAATAATGGGAGATAAGTCGAGATAAGGCTCGATAATGGGAGATAAGGTGAGTTAATGGGAGATAAATATAAATAATGGGAGATAAGGAGAAATAATGGGAGATAAGCAAAGATAAGTCTAGATAATGGGAGTTATGGTGAAATAATGGGAGATAAGGAGAAATATTGAGAGATAAGTCGAGATAAGCCTAGATAAAGTGAGATAATGGGAGATAAGGAGAAATAATGGGAGATAAGGAGAAATAATGGGAAATGAGCAGAGTTAAGGCTAGATAATCGAAATTATGTAGAGATAATGGGAGATAAGGAGAAATATTGAGAGATAAGGGGAAATAATGGGAGATATTTTATTACGTTGGGTAAATTAAGGAATAAGCAGTGACGATAGTGGTGAATCATGTCCACGCGAGCGGAGCCGCGGGCCCGGCTAGTTTTCTGTATAATTTTAGCTTAAGTTTAAAACTGTAGTTCCACCTGAATGGTCATGCCAATAAACAGACTTGCCATGATTAAAGTTCTAAACTAAAACATTCCAAGCCTTTATATTTCTCTAAAGAGACGGTTTGGGTCGCAATGTTGGCACGTAGAATAACAGGCCTGTACGTCTATAAGAATGACAGCGGCAGCACAACGGTTAATTTGGAGCGATATGTGAAGATGGTTAAAAATTTACTCACTCCTGCTTTACAAAATTTTGATGGTTATAACTAGAGGTGTGAACTTACAGTCTCTCAAGTAAGAACGTGTCCGCAATACTTCATTTTTTGGTAGATGCAATTCTAGTGATTCAACAAAAAATCGGTACAGGGAACCTTTGTCTACGACGCATTTTAGTAAAAGTATCAGTCGATCCCGAACTTTCGTCGAAATCACGTAAAATCTAAAATTAATCACTTATTTGCGCGTCGGTTCGAGGCAGTCTTTCTTTGTTCCCATCCAAAAGGACCTAAAATTACCCATTCCGCGACCTCTAAATGTATTAAAAAGTCGACGTCATTCGTGAAGAAGTGGATAAATCAGTTTAACAAGACGAAAAATATCGACCACTTGTCAAAACGTGGCTGGGTAGGCAGAGTCCCTCCAAAAGTCGAAAAACGAATTGTTCGGGTCCCGTGAATTATTTTTACGGGACCTGAAATTGACGCTGCGTCAAGATAAGGTAAAATTAAGAAAATCGGATTTGATGTGTCCCATGAGACCATTCGACATCTTCGTGCTCATAATGTCAAATTCCGAAGCACATTGACGAAACCTTTGCTGGGCGAAAATCACATCGCGAAGCGTCACGTTCTTACTTGACAGACTAGATAACATAACATCGCTGGCCTCATATTTAACTTTATATCAAACCTACCTATTCAGTATGAAGAAAAGTTGGTCAAGTGTTGGTCAGTGATTTGATAAAATTAAATGTTTTTAAGATATTCTACTCTCATTTGACAGATTAATTTATTTCTGATTAATGTAATATTTTAGTCTTCACACACCAAACCAGTTTGTCGTATATGATTTGGCTGGTAGGCCACAAATAGTTATGTCTATACACACGCGAAATGCACTTCTTCATTAATACACTAATTTTTTATTTTTTTTGACAGAAATGTACAAGTTTACTTTAGAAAAATTAATAAACTTGAATAGAGTTGGTACGAACTCATATTATTATTATTGGTGGTATTATTGCTTAAACTATGTTTACTTTTATTTTAGAATTGGTACTAAAAGTAAAAATCCACGGATCCGCTGACCCCGACTTCATAGAAATAGAGATCCCCAAGTGGAAACTAACCTACAACACCCTCCTCAAAATTTCCTGTGAGGAACTTCAAATTCCCGAAGCCCAGGTTGAAAGAATCCGAAAACTGCCGAATACCCGTTTACGTAAAGACAACGACGTTAAAAGATTGACTGATTTTCAAGCTCTTGAGATTGTACTGAAAACTAATACTTCTGACAAAACTACTAACTGCTACCAGAGCATCAGTACTTGTAAAGACCAGACGATTTTGTATTAAAGTAAAGATGCGAACATAACTTTTGGTATTTGTAATATAAGATGGATAAATAAAGGCTTAAATTGTGTTTTCGGAATATATTTTCATTTTGTCAACTGCCAAACTTCAAGTAAGTCTGCTGTATGTGGCATCACAGATTAAATTCTTTGGAACCTTAAATATAAGAAATAATTTCTTTAAATCATAAAACAAAAGGTAATATATTCTGATCCCTTAAAGATATAATTTTAATATCTTTTATGTTAAGATTTTGGTGTAATTTTAACTGTGAACTTTCCTTCAAATCACAACTTTAAAATTTACACGTAAGACTGTGCCTGTAAAGGCTTAAAAACACTTAAAAGCAGTTCCCCTTGTGACAAAAAAAACTTTACAATGCCTCTTTTCGGTAAAGACAAAAAGTCTAAAAGTAAGAATGGAAGCAAAGACTGTGGTGATAAAAATTTGCTTGAAGAAAAATATCATCTTAAAGAAATGCTTGGTACTGGAGCTTTTTCTGAAGTAAGGCTAGCCGAGAGTAAAGAAAAACTAGGACAATTATTTGCTGTCAAAATAATTGACAAGAAGGCTCTTAAAGGAAAAGAAGATTCGTTAGAAAATGAAATTATGATACTGAGAAAACTCAAGCATCCGAATATAGTTCAGCTCCTTGAAACATTTGAGGATAAGAATAAAGTTTATCTTATTATGGAATTGGTAACTGGTGGAGAGCTTTTTGATAGGATTGTGGAAAAAGGTTAGTGTTACAATTTTATTAAGAATTTTTTACTCTGTAACTATCCAATTAGTATTGAAGCGGACGTAATCACAACACTCAAAGAACTACAGTGAAATCCGTTTTTAAGGAACTTCAAAAGATCAATAAAAATGGTTCGCTATATCCGAAGTTCGTTACAAACTGTAAACAAAATCTAATATCATTTTTCACTACTTTTTTTATTTAGATTAGGCGCTAAAAATAATTATTAAATTAAAAAAAAAACGTTCAAAGGAAAATAAAACAAGTCACACTAAAGTTATTATTATGTATGTTGGTACATATACGAATATAAACGAAAACATTAAAATACGTAGTTTATACAATAAAATCAGTAATTTTCGTTTGTACAATTTTACTTGAAAAAGAAGTGGTGTTTATATAATCGTCAAGGTCACAAAAACTACTCCTTATATCTTCAGGAACTTCACGAGATTCTAAAAAATTTCAGTTATTTTCTTAGTCATTTCTGAAACGGATGGAACATAAATATTATTTCCTTCTCCAAGCGCGTCTTCGTCGTCATTATCGCTTAAAATTTTTCCAGAAGTCACTGATATCACAATTTGATCATCAGTTAATATTTCTCTCGTCATTAATTCATTATCAGCACGTACATATTCTTCAAAATTAAAGTGATTACACATCTTTTTAATCTTGATTTCTATTGTACTTTGTTGAATGTCAGCATCGTAAACAAATTCTAGACAATCAGTAGGATCTTCTCGATGTTTTTCAATCCACTGAGTCAACGATAGCTCATCATCTGAGTCATATCTACATTCCTTTCTTAAAAATCCGCCATGCTTAAAAGATTTTGCAATGGTTTCTCTACTGACTGTTTGCCAAGCCATATGGATAAAGTTTATAGCGTCCAAGAGAGTAACAGAAAAAATATTACCTTTATCGATTGTCTCTAACATTTTCATAAGTAAAATCTTTCTATAATGACATTTTAAAGAATGTATCACACCTTGATCCATAGGCTGAGACTTTGCACTTGTGCTTGGAGGCATAAAAACCAATTTTATTTGCTGTAGATCAACTTCAGGGTGGACAGTTGTCAATCAAAAGTATTATTTTTCTGTTTGTGAATTTTAATTCTTTGTCCCATTCGATCAGTTCGTTTTTAAAAATTTTTTGATGTCATCCAGGCTTTACTGTTTGATTTGTACTTCACTGGTAAATGTTTGTTTTTAAAACACCTGGGATTGGCTGACTTTCCTATCACCAACAATTTTCTTTTCTCTGTTCCAGACATATTTGCAGTTACCAACACAGTAATCCTTACTTTTGATAATTTTCCACCAGCACAATTCTCTCCGACAAACTTTAATGTCTTATCATGCGTCATCTTATAAAACAAATCCGTTTCATCCGCATTAAAAATGTTCATAACTTTCTCGAATTTCCGGCCATACATTGGGCAACCACTGATCAACAACAACATATCCACTCCTGCAGTTTTCCTACTATCTTACCCCCACTAATATTATATCGCTTTTTAAATCGTTTAATCCAACTTCTAGAACAGTCAAACTCAGTGTTCTCTATTTTCCTTCCCAATTCACTAGCTTTCTCTTGTAAAGTATAGCCGGTGATAGGAACATGCCGTTTTTGACTAAATCATTTAAGGAGTCCTTTATCGACTTGGTCATGTGTAGATGTTCTTGCTTTTTTACAACTAAAGTTTGTTTTATCATAGATTAATAAGATTTCTTGCCTCTTCTTCCATATGGTAGAAACCGTAGGTTTAGTTAAATTCAACTGTTTGGAAACATCACTTTGTTTAACTCCATTTTCTATTTTCCTGATAATATCGTGTTCGTCTTTTAAAGTAAACGCTTTACGTTTTTGTGTACTCATTTTAAAAACAAACTTTGCTATTTTGATCAAATATGCATTAGAACCGCATAATACAAGTGAATTGCAAAAAATACTGCTAGAACTAGCGACGCAGCGGAAACAAGTAGATTAGGGGTTCCCAACGAGTTTCAGTGAATTCCCTAGATCAAGTCGCGCGACATCGAGCATAGGGAGTGGCAAGTTCGTTATAAACGGACACGAAACATCCAAATTTGGTTGGCGCGATTGAATGGGAATATACCCGTTTTACGAAACCCGTTCATAATTATGGAAGGTCGAAAATCATGGCTGTACGCCGGTGTTAACAGTCGACAGAAGTCGAATCTTGTGGGAGCAGCTGTAGGATTTTCGCACTTGTAATCGTTCATGATTTTTGCCCAAGCGTTTTTTAAAGATTGGTAAACGGACACGTCCAGTGGCTGGAGGAGGTGGCTCGTGTGGCTTGGGAAAGTTAATAAATAAATATTATTTTCTTTGGCATAGTCTATCACATCAGTGCCCACGTGGGATGCATGTGAATCCATGATTAGTAAGACTGGTCTAACTGGAGGTATTTGCGATACAAAGTACTGCATCCACTCCAAGAATAAAGCAGAATTAATCCAGCCGTTTTTTGATAGCCTAACTATGAAATTCGGAGCAGCGCCATTAGACAGATCATTTCCCATTCGGACCCCTTTGAAAATAATCAACGGTGGCACACCAGTTTCACTGGCACTGCAACATCCAAGTACTGTTTGTGTGACACCTTTTTCGGCAAAAGTTGTGCTCTAAATAATCTTTTTACCTGTCTGTGTAACAATTTTTGACGGCTTTACGACAAAAGTGACGCCAGTGTCGTCACAATTATAGACACGTTCTGGTTTATCACCGATATTAAGCTTAATAAGCAATGCGGAGGGTTTGTCATAGAAGTCCACTATGTTCTTCTTGTTAGCAGTCACAGCACGAGATGCGGCAAGTTTTTCTGGCGTTCGAAGCGAAAGGTTATAACGCTGTTTGAAAGACCGCCACCAATATGGCCCTGCTTTGACCTTTGCATCATTGAACTGGTGCACTTGGCCTGTCTTGACGGCCAGAGAATAGTTTATGCGCTTAATATCAGACACAGTGAGGCCAAACCCAATCTCTTGCATCTTGATAATGTATGAGTCAACCTTACCCTCAATATCTTTACGAAACGTGAAAGGTCTACCCAGTTTTGGTATGTCCATTTTACACGGATCTTCGGTTTCATTACTCACGTGCTTTTTTAAGGTAGTCCATGGTATGCCATATTCCTTAGATGCCTTGTAAATGGACCAGTCATCATTTTTCACCTTGGAAACGGCAGCTCTAAGCGAAGACAATTCGTTATTTTGACGGTGTTTGCCTTTGATTTGTCGAGACTTCCGCCGCACCGATTCATTTCTGTAAGAAAAATGACGAAATACCTAAGCTAGAACGATGTTTGTAAAGAGTACATTAAAAATGCTTATGTGAATGAATACGAGGTCTGTCGTAGTTCATTATAATGTAAATTCATGTAAACCGTGTAAAAATTACGATCATAAACGACAACTATGCGTGGTATATAATATAGTGATATTTACGTACCTATTTCGCTCGGAATTTTCCATTGGTTCGGCGCCTGAGCGCTGCATAACGACCTCAGAGCATCGAATCTAGCGGCGACCTGTGAAGAGGGGTTTGCGACATGTGATTATAAACATAGAAAACGCCCAGCGCTCGCTGGGCATTACGCGAAATGCAAAATTGTCACTGTATTACCCTATATCACCAATTAACCAACCTTTACCCTATGTAATCTTAACCTAAATCTTACTTCATTCAAGTGAAGATTGAAAAATTTGTGATATTTTCTGTATCTTATTAAATCGTTCCTGATAATTTTACGTGTTGTAAATATTAAGTTTCTAGTAGTAGTAGTACCATTTGGACTTTTATTATTCTGTAGTGCATTTATATGAATAGAATAAAAGAAATATACAACATAGTAGTATCTTTCTGTCAACTGTTACAAGTTTAAAAAGAAATATTAATTTTCTAGGTTCCTATACAGAAAAAGATGCAGCACATTTAATTCAACAGGTATTAGAAGCAGTAGATTACATGCATCAACAGGGTGTAGTTCATAGGGACCTTAAACCCGAAAACCTGCTCTACTATAGTCCCGACAAAGATAGCAAAATTATGATAAGCGATTTTGGACTTTCTAAAATGGAGGATGGAGGGATTATGGCCACGGCCTGTGGTACCCCTGGTTATGTGGCTCCAGAAGTTTTGGCTCAAAAACCATATGGCAAAGCAATCGATGTGTGGAGCATAGGGGTGATTTCTTATATTTTACTTTGTGGATATCCACCTTTTTATGATGAAAATGATGTGAATTTATTCGCTCAAATTTTGAAAGGAGAATTCGAATTTGATTCGCCATACTGGGATGAAATTAGTGATTCTGCTAAGGATTTTATAAGGAATCTGATATGTGTGAATGTTGAGAAGAGATTTACGTGCAAGCAGGTATAGTATAATCTGTTTCAAAGTATTTTCTAAGTTGAAGCACTGTTTTTAATAAATTAGAGAACTTGAAAATATAAATCAACTCACCAACCATATTCATGTTAAATTACAAATAAAATACATCCACTTAAGGTTTTTTCGATTTTTAATATCGGACTTTTAAAATTTCATCGTGCTCACATCTAGTCCCAAATCTACGTATATTAAGACACGTTTTTTACCGTTGTTTTTTTGAATATATATATATATATATATATATATATATATATAATATATATATATATATATATATATATATATATATATATATATATATATATATATATATATATATTGTAATTGTGGCGCCTCGGGGTTAATTGTGTTGAGTAAGAGGTGATATTGAACACTTTGTATGAGGCCGGGCTAAGTATAATTTAAGACTGGATTTTTTGATAGTTTTTTTGAAAACTTTTCTATAGGCTCTATTTAGCGAGATAATTTATTTTAGTTTGTTTTCTAAAACCTGTTAAAAACAAAAGTCCCAACTTGAAAAACACCCCATAGATAAAGAACAAAGCTGCACAATACATGAGAAATTGTTTTTGTAATTCGACCTTGTCACTTTGGCGCGTTTTTCCAACGATTCGTCTATCATTGAACGAGGAGGCATCTTCACGAATGGTTATTTTTCTACATAAGATCACCGAATAAGCACGGAGAGCCACGGGCTAAATATTTACACACACAGTACCGCGATTTTTATTTTAAGTGATTTTTTTTATGGGTCTAGCACACGTGCTACAGGGAAGTCCCTAAAACGCTCCAGGAGCGGTAGGTGTGCGGAAAAAGCAATTCACGTTCTTCTTGAGTCACTGTAAACTGTACTCGGTGGAAAACACAGCCCTGGGCAAATTATTCCAAGGGGATGATGTTCTCCATATAAAAGACTGCTTGAAAAGCGTTGTATGCGGAGTAACAAGCTGAACTTCATACGGATGTGAAGTATCAGCGCGCGTGTATTCCTAACATGCACCGCTCTGGGAGGAATTAAGCGAGCTATATCCTTCGAACACTTTCCATGATAATAATTGTAGAACAGACTTAAGTCGCCAACCGTTCTTCGATGTTCCAGCGAATCAAGGCCGCCGGTCAGTTGCGGGTCTCCGTCAAAACAAACAGCTCTTCTCTGAATAGAATCCAACAAATGCAGTGTCTGTTTGGGAGCGGAGCCTCAAACATGGGAGCAGTATTCCATAGTTGGTCGAATTTGAGGTTTGTAAAGAATTAACAGTTGTTGTGGAGTATACACCTTTCTGGTTCGAAATAATATTCCCAACTTTTGAGAAGCTCTCCCCTTGCTATGCCTGCGACATGTTCATGCGAGGACATATTTGCTCCCAAATTAACGCCCAACAAATTGAGTGACGATGTTAGAGGAATGGAGTGCCCCAACATAACTATGTCGGGTTCAGCAGCGTTAACTTTTTTAGAAAAAACTGCCGCCTGGGTTTTTGTAGCGTTAAATTCCACCTGGTTGCTGTCACCCCAAGATAGAATTTCTTCCAGGTCTTTGTTAAGTTGAACGACCTCCTGCTGTCTGCGGATATTGGCCTGAGCAGCCGATGTCCGAGCGTTCAAAGTGAATGAAGAGATAAGCGTACTGTCATCTGCACAGTGTAATAATCGTTTAACTCATGTCTCCACCATTTCCTTTATAGGAGTTGGAGATCAAAGTAAAAACAGTTTATCTTACATTGATGGTACATACTGTAGAGTGTTGATGTTCAGCTATAGCTGGTTATACAATTTGTTTCTTTTTGTTACATTTGTTCCTTAATTCTAATGGATATTAATCTTCCAGTTTTTCCCATCTGCAGCGTACTAAAAGAACAGAAAATCTGTGGTTGTCAAGGATGTATATTATGGTAATCTCGGGTACTGACCAATTTTTTTTATGAATATTAAAAATTGTGCTGTTTTGTTTGCATGCTGATAGAAAGGAAAAATAACACTTTGAGGTATGCAGTTGACGGGAACCTGATTCAGATAGATAATCTGATTGCTAACTCATATTATCATCCTCAAAAACTATCTGTCATCAGTTAAGTTGTTAGAGCTCTATCAATATGTAATGAACATTCTTTCAAATTACATTGATGGTATTAGGCGTTCATTTAACCGCTTTAAAAATAAATATTTCAGACGAGATAGTATTAAGGCTTCACCAGACCATAAACAGTCGTGCGCTTTTAGCCTACTATATGGTACTATAGATAAAATAGTCTAATTACTTAATTCAACACTCAATTATCAATGCAAGATAAACCAAAGATCCTGTTTTAACCTCCTTGCTTGTGTCTTTCTGGGCTCATATGGCAATCTAATCTAGAAAAGTAAATGTCCTTGAAGAAACATTAAAGAGTCACTCCCATTTGACTTGGTCTAATCTGAAGAACCACAATTTTTCACTTAGGATGAGGCCACTTCAGAATTTTTAAAAAATCGAATTTCTTTTTGGTAATATGTTACCTTGAAGTCTTACGAATAAGAAGAAAAGAGTTACATAGCCCGGAGAAATCCTAAACAGGTGGTTTACGAAGGTTTACCAAGGCACTCCGCTATGCGCTTCAAGCATTTTACCCATCTGCACGGTGAGTTTAAACTTTCGTAATCCTCTTACCTGATAAAAATCACTTACCCGTGGGATTCTAGGAAGTCTATAAGGTTCATATAATAGTTTAGAAATGTCGTAAATCGTATAGATACCGCGTAGTATATACTCAGTATAGGCATTGAAAAGGCGCTAAGCTTTGGCTGTTATTTTTCGTATTCCATCAGCTTTCTTTTATAACTTAGACTAATGATTAAAAATGAGTGACAAATCAAAATATAATGGTCGCAAAGGTAGGAGAACCGGAGCGAGTTCTTTGCATAAGCCTTCACGGTCACATCATCGACCGCAAAACCGATTTGAAATGGAATCACCAGATCCCGGTAGCGCCGGCACGTCCACAAAGAAACTGAAACTGTCTAAAGATGTTCGTGATATGAAGTGGATGCAACTTTCGAATATCGTATCATCAATTTTGTGGCTTCACACGGAACAGCAACGAAAGCTTCAATGCTACGGTTTAGTCAGTGGGCCCAAAATTGGGAAAACTGTCCTTGATATTGCAGAAAATCTTACTGTGTGCACCTTCAACGATGGAATAAGCAGTATTATGAAAATTATGGCGGTTTTTGGGCAAGATTATAGGGACTAATTGTTACAACTTCTTCGGTCAAGCTGACGACCGCCGCATGGAGTTATCCGACCGTTACTTCAAAATCACCCAGAAAGGAAGAAGAGAATATCAATGTGGAAGGCCAGTTATATGGTGCGGACATTGCCGATTAAAGGTGTAAGACATTTTCTACAATCAAATCCGTTTTTCTAAAAACTATATTTTCCAAATCGGGCAAAATGATAGCTGCCACAGATCTTTATCGATTCGCTTGAAATTTTGAGAGTAACTTTTCAGATACATTATCTAAGGGAAAGGAATATTTTTTGGTTTTTTGTCCTATGTTGATATCTACGGTAGTAAAGGTGCCTTGTCGTCTTGGATTCTGTAGCGGCCATTTTGAATTAAAAAGATAAAAAAATATTTTTGTACACTTAAATATTTGTTTAATGAAGTACTTCAAATGAATTTTCGACTGCTTTGATTAAACTCGAAAAAAATTCCCGAAGTTAACCTTTTTTTTTCTGAGACCTGGAGTGGCCTTACCATTTAACCAATATCATGGTAAGCTTTCAATCCTTGCTGTCCCATAATTACACGTAATGACATAATGACCGTTTCTCCACATTAAAACTAATTTATAATATTGATGGATTTGTCCGTTAGTTCGTGATAGAACATTATAAATATTGAATGTGAACAATTTACTTTGTTAACTTATCACTATTATATTATATATTATAATGAACAGATAAGTTAGTAAAAGAAATTGTTCATATTTAATTTATAATAGTTATTCTAACTGCTCGTCCAAAAAAGAACCCGATATATTGCATTTTTGACACAATTTTTAAGCTTTGAAATGAAGTAAATAATTTAAATGAACTCTTCAAATTTGAAAAGAAACTTTTTTTTTTCATGAAATTGTATGAATGAAATTCCGTTATTTGTGTAACTTTTAAGTATAATACTGGGCGGGAAAGTTGTTAGTGTAAAATTTGAAAGTTTACTTCATTCCTTTAATAATCTTACTTCCGACATAAAAAGGTTTGGTTAGGAAGTTCAAGTTAATATTTGAAATTTCTTAAATGTGCTTTTGTGAAAGGATCGATCGATATGAAATGTTACATGCTATAAAATGCTTATTTTATAGCATGTAACATTTCATGTTAAAAAAATGAAACAGGACTTTATAAAGGTTTACGACCAGATTCACTAAAATAGCTCAATAAATCGAAGATAAATAGAACATCGAAGAACGGTTGGCGACTTGAGTCCATTCTACAAGTATTTTCATGGAAAGTGTTCGAAGGATGTAGCCCGCTTAATTCCTCCCAGAGCGATGCATGTTAGAAATACCCAACGCTTTTCAAGCAGCCTTTTATATGGAGAACATCATCCCTTTGGAATAATTTGCCCACCGAGTACAATTTACAGCGATTCAAGAACAACGTGAATCGCTTTTTCCGCACGCATGCCGCTCCTGGTGAGCTTTACTGCCTTCCCTGTAGCAAGTGTGCTAGACCCATAAAAAAAAATAAGCCCGGTTTAGTTGCAGTAGAATCTAAAACTACTTGACTTTTGTGTTTTTATGAAATTATTTCGATGTTCGTTCGTCTGTCACACTCGATTTTCTCCAAAAACTATTTGACATATAAAGTTGAAATTTGGCATAAGTATAGGAATTCATGGCCCAATTAGGGCCGTGTAGTTGTGAAAGTTTAATTTTGACTTAAGTGGTTAGTTTTCGAGGGTGAAATCGGAAGTGAAAAAAAAAAATTACCAGGTTATCGAGTGAGGTGTCAAATGAAAGCTTGTGAAAACACGAGTTCAAAAATATATGTGATGCAATACTCGCGCAAGTTTTTCTTTATATTATTTTTAACAGACTGCTAAAATTTGCTGCCCCCTCTCCATCTCTAAGAGTACTAATCAAAAATTTTTGAAAATTCTGGAATATTCTCCGTAAGCTGTAGATTGAACGAAAATTATCACGAGTGCCTTTGATAATTTATCTGGTATATAAAAAAAAACAAGTATTTGAAGGTCTTCAACAAAGATCTGGAACAAACTTCGGTGAAACTCATTTGGGGTGAATTTTGTGATGTCATTGATCATTTTATGCCACCATAACAAATATTTTTATTTTAAAAGCAATCGATGTACGGAATACTAATTGCGCAAGTCCGACGTGCACTTGGCCGGTTTTTCCAATTTAAATCCCCTAATTCCCAAATTAAACCAGTTTAAAAATTGGAACTTTTTAATCAATAAAACAGTGAAGCTATCAAAAAAGATATCTAGAGATATTCCGAACAATATGATTTGTATTTTTATATTTGTTTTTTTTTTGTATCTTGTATGCTTAGCTACTGGCTCGGTTGAGATGAGCAGTTCATAACTGGACTTCGTCGAGTTAAAAATAAAGACCTTTTATTATTATTATTATTATTATTATATGTCGTAAAAAGAAATAAGAATTAAATTATGTTACGGTATTTCAAATTTTATATTTTTTCCAGACTTTATATTGCTCCAAACTTTTTTCAGTAACAAAGATACTTAATTTATAAAACTGTGGAGAAAACAACCCTTTATTTTATCAAAATCGATTCAGCCCGTTCAGAACTACCAACATTTAAAAATTAACTTGTATGTTTTATGAATAGGCCTTAGCACATCCATGGGTTTCTGGGAATGAAGCTTCGAGCAAGAATATTCATGGAACGGTTTCTGAGCAACTTAAGAAAAATTTTGCCAAATCCAGGTAAGAATTTGATAAAATATTAAAGGACTTCAAAAATCTTAAAAACTTCTCTATGACATTCATTTTTAGTGTTCCGAACACCTATAGAATCATTTCCGTGTTAGTCTGTTACACCCCGATTTTCTCCGAAACTATTTGACATAGAAAGTTGATATTTATCACAAATATAGGAATTGATGGCCCCATCAGAGCCGTCTACTTTTAAAACTTACATTTTACATTTTAACTTCAGGGGTTAGCTTGAAGTGAAAAAACATTTTTTTCTAAGGTTATCGAGTGGGGTGTCAAGTGAAAGCTTGTGAAAATACGAGTTTAAAAATATATGGATGTAATACTCGCGCAAACTTTTCTTCATATTATTTTTAAAAAATGGCCAAATATCGCTGCCCCCTATTTCGAAAAGTACTGGAATATTCTCCATAAAGTGTAAATTCAGCGAAAAATATCACGAGGGTATTACGTTCGATAATTTATCTGATATAAAAAACTATTTGTCTTAACAATATGGTGGAGTTGTTTTTCGCGGAAAGTTGTGAATTCAACCAGGACCAAGAGCTATGAAATATTAATACGTATTCGGTGCAATTAGTAATATGATGGCTGGTGACCAACGGACAGGTACCAAGAAAAAATAATTTAATTTTTTTGGTTTATTATTAAACAAATATTTAAGTAGTAAATATTTGTTTTAAACTTTTACTACAAAGATATTCTTGATAATTATTATATTGAAGATGAATATGTGACTGAATTTCATAAAATACTTCAGCAATCACAGTACGGAACACTAATTGTGCAAGTCAAATTTGTAATAACGTTATAGTTTAAAAAAAAATGGTTATAGATTTGATGTTTTTTACCACTAAATCTTTTCACAACATTTTGTTATTAATGTTTTTGAATAGAATAGTGAAAAATAAAGTTCGCTACTACTAAAAAATATAAACATTCACTCACAAAACCGCAACAGGCGATTCAAACGTCATAAGTTGGCTGGCACATTAAGAGTGCATCGAAAGATAGCAGCGTTTCAAATTCAAAATATGATATTCTAGATAAAGCAATTTAAAAATTGTCCTTGCACCACTTAGTTTTAAAATAAGTACTGAATTTGACTTTCTCACGCTGAAATGTAACTAAAATAATTGATGATGACATTTCCCTTTACATACGTTTTTTTTTAATAAAAAATAATGCAGAAACAAACACAATACACACGAAGAAATATCTCCAACCTCTCTTTTCCCTCATAAACACCCTGTATCTTTAACCAAATGAACGTAATAAAAAAAACAGTTTTCAGATTCTTCGACTCCATGAATCGAGACAAAGGCTCATGACACTATATGCGAAGCATCATCTCTGACGTCCCTCCCCTACCTCATTAACCCTTTAACACAAAGTTCAAATTTTTCAATTCGAAGAATCATACAAAGAAGTTACCACTCTAACCCTTCCTCTAACTCATAACATTTAAATAGTTGAAAATAATGAAAACGTAGTACAACTTTCAAGTTCCTAAACTTCAAAAATCTTAAAAAATACGTACAACGATACATACATTTATGCGAAGCAGCCTCTCTTAAATAATTGTGCTTAAAATTTTTTCCATTATTCAACAAAAACCCAGAATAATTTCATAATACTATTGACACAACCAAACCTGTCACCACCTACTCCTAAGGCAAAAGGCTTAGTGCTCAAACTATTAACGTCAATTAGGCTGAGGTAGCTCCTTGGTATTCAGCTTAAATTCATTTTATCAACAACACGCCCTGACACGTTATTAATGGCAGTGCAACAGCAATGAATTTTTTCAGGACTCTGAATTAAAGAACCGTTTGAAATGCACAAATAAATCTTATCTGCTCTGGGCATAAGAAAAAATAAAATATTTACCATCGCCTCATGCGAATGCATAATCAAGACTGTCAGACTAGAAATACTATTGCTTTTGTAATCACAAGCCTCCATAGCCACATTTTGATTGCATTATCAAGAATCATTAAACAGTCAATTTTTAAGAAAAAACTTATACACATATATTATAATGTAATAGGGTTTAAGGGCTTATTACGTGTTTTTAACTGTAGTTTGTGTCAAACTTGTCTTATATTTTATAGTTGTGTATGTTTATTTCTACTTTTTATTTACTGTTAGACTTATCTTGTAATTCATGTCATGTGAAGTTTTAACAATTTCTAAATTTTGGACTGTTTATTAAATTTTCTTTAATAAAGACCTCCCAAATTAAAGAACAAACTTTTGATAAGCTGTCGCTGGATTGCTTAAAGCTAAAATGACTCAACCAAATAACAACCAGTAAAGTTGATCCACATGTGGAGTTTTAGTTTTACCTTTAGTTGCTCTCATCATTTTACCCAGTATAAGAAAGATATAACGAGTTTCCGTTCTAACTTTTTAGTCAGTTCATTGTCATGGTAACGTTAAAATGTTACATAACGTTTTATATTGTGCTGCAAAAATAAGATAATTTGTTAAAGAAAGTTTGTTTTTGGCTATTATGCTAAAAATATCTGCTGGGATATAGAGCGAGTTGCAATTCCGATAAAAACCGAAGAAACAACGGGATGAAAATGATAGAAGCCTCTTTCAAACTGCATAAAGATAGTAATCATTTTTAACAAGAATTAACGCTTATACATTTAATAAAAGCGTGATTTTATATAGAGTATTTTCTAAATTGGAGCATTATTTTTAGCATGTACTTAGTATATTAATTATTTTAGATGGCGTCAAGCTTATCATGCTACAACAGTCATTAGACAAATGCAGAAAATGGCCTTAAGCAGCGGTAGCCAAGGAGGACAAAAAAGCTCCTCACCCTCACCACAACCAACTTCGGGGGGTAGTTCTGGAACGACTAGTGCTGAGCAATCTAAAGCGAGTAGCGCATCGTCATCAGGAAGGCAGTAGGGTACTAAAAAGTGGTATTTTCTAATTTTTTAAAAAAGTAGGATAGAAATTATTTAAAATGCATTCGAAGTACTGACCTCGAGCTTTAAAAAGGCCTAGATTGTGGTAGAACGTTCTATATATTTGTACTGTCTGAATCTGGTATGACGTATTGGCGAGTTGGAATTAGTATGTTTAATTCAGATATATAACGTTCATGACGTAAGATCTTCAATACATTTAACTTAGAAACGCGTTTCTGAATACCGCATGAATCTATGGTAATAAATCTATTTATTTTTTACTGTAGAATATGCGATCTGAAAATATTTCTATCTTTAGCTAACAGTTCCAGTGTCTTGCAAAAATAATGATGAGGCCATTTCTCTTGTAGTTATTACAGGAAACCTTTTCGCCATTGTTGTTTTATGCAAGGCGTGTAAAAACTATGTGGCAATATATATTAATTAATTCTTTGCGTCACTTTAATTATATAGGATGTTCCTAAAGATGATGCTAATATTTACAAGGGTGATAGTTCCAAATATCAGCAAAACGATGCAAGTTCCGGAAAAAAATGTAAGAGACCAAAAGGTTGAGGAATGGAACAAGGAAGCTGCTAGTTTAAAAGAAAATAACACTAGAACAGGGTGGATAAAAGGGGTAAGAACTTCGAGAAAAATATCACCCTGTTCACATTGTTTCTCGTTTTAACAGAAGTATTCCGTATGTGCTCCAAAACGAATTGTATGTGCCTAATTTTAACGAATTATCTTTAAAAATACCTAGAGTAAGTAAGAAAAAAGAGATAAGATATTAGAATTTCCCTGTATTTGTATTTTCGGACTTACATATGCTGCAAGGATTTTTTGCCATTTTAACAGGTACTATCATCAAAGTATTACTATCAAATTTAGGAACCGCATGTATGGAACGATCATACAACTGAAAAATATTGATTTTAAGAAACGAGGTTTAAGTTAACAAAAAAATTATATAATATATATATATATATATATATATATATATATATATATATATATATATATATATATATATATATATATATATATATATATATAAATGGGCATTAGTCTACAGTGTTTGCCCAGATTTGTTAATAGGTAACGTCATGTTTTATATTATACGACATATTTTAAAACAACGATTTGAAAATTTTCTAATATTCTGTTATGTTAAAAGAAATGTAGTTCAAAAACAAAAAATAAAATAAATTTTTATTACAAATAACAAAATTGTATTTAATTTATTCTTTGTTTACGAATTACTTTAGTAATCGTTTAATCAAATCTTAGCACACACTGTATAATTTGACATTTAAAATATGTAGGAGTGGCTTCGAAATTACCAGTACTGCCTAGACCTGTTGAATAAATGGTATTATTGTTTTTTCTAAGAGGCATCTACAATTACTTCGTATAGCTTTCATTTTAGTAACGTAAATTAAATCGAATCGCTGGACCCGTCACACGGTGGGACAAAGTCCCACTATGCAACTCAAAATTCCAGCTATTTTTCACTTGATATTGCTTTAAATTTTTTAAAATACTCGTCAGACATAGCGCTTCAACTTGTACCTGCAACTTTTTTGTTAATTTTTTTTTTTGTAAATTTGGCTAAAATATGAAAATCTCTTTTTTTTTTAAATAATACTTCTTTGGACGATGAACTTTTTACTGTGCACATTGCACTCCCGATAATTTACTTATGGTAATATATGCTTCTGAAGTCGCCGATTCCTGTAAAAATAGTCATTTTAGCAAAAATTTTGAAGATTTTAAGTTATTGGCCAATTTTGGTTATTTTCCGCTGTTTTTTATAGTTTTTTTTTTCAACCGATAAAGGAAGAACGGGGAATTTCTGGTTTAGCAATATTATTTTAAGGTACTTAATAATGGATATTATAATAATTTTGGCAAAAATTAATCTAGTTTTCAATAAATCGCCAATTTTTAATTTATTTAAAAATTTTATTTCTTTGTTTTCAGTTGAATTTTATCAAGTGGGAATTACATATTTGAAAATAATAATCTACTTATATGAGGTATATAAAAATGAATAATTTTAGCAAATCATTTTTGTATTGGTACCGATATGTAGACGACATCTTTGCTTGTTTTAAGGGTACAGAGCGTCAACTTGACAATGTTTTTAATTATATAAACTCAATACATAAAAATATTAAATTCACTATGGAACTTGAAGTCGACAATAAAATTAATTTTCTTGACTTAACGACAACCAGACATTACAACAAACACAAATTTTCCATTTTTCACAAACCCTCACATACGGATACTACAATAAACATAAATTCAGCTCACCCCCTACGACACAAATTGGCAGCTTACCACAGTATGTAGATCTGTAGATGATTTTAACAAAGAATTAAATCTAATAAAACAAAATGCTGTTAACAACGGATATTCTCCTGACACCATAAACTCAATTCTAAACAAAAAATTAAAAAATAAAGCTATTTCTTTAGTATACCCCAAGAAAGAAAACAGGGAAAAAATATAATGTTTTAACCTATTTTGGTAACACGTCAGAGAAAATTAAAAACCACTTAAACAAATATAATATCAACATAACTTTTAGAACAAACAACTCGTTAGGAAAATTCATTAAAAACGCAAAGGTAAAACAAAATAGATCAAAAAAATCTGGAATGTATCAGTTGAATTGTGGTTTTTGTCATAAAAGTTACATAGGTCAGACAGGTCGCTCATTCGAAACTCGGATTTCAGAACATAAAAGAAACTATTTAAAAAACAAAACCGACTCAGCTTACAGTAATCATTTAACAGAATCAAATCATCTTTTTGACGATAAATTTAAAATTTTACACATACAAAACAAAGGCGTCAAATTAAACCTATTAGAAAATTTAGAAATAAATAGAATTAAAAATTCAGACATCACCTTAAACGAACAAAAAGATACCTGTCTGACCCATGGTAACTCACCTTTACTCAATTTATACAATTAGTATTCAGAATGGGTTTTCCAGCAATATTCATTAGCATATAGTATTATTTTCATTACCTATCTGCCTTAGGGTATTTGTATAAATGTAACAACATTAATATTCAAAGATCATTTTGTATCAGACGAAGCTATAGTATAGCGAAACGCGTCATACAGTTTCTGTGAAACTAAATAAAGTGAAAATTTTACAAAATCAGTCTTTCATTACATTATATATATATATATATATATATATATATATATATATATATATATATATATATATATATATATATATATATATATATATATCGTATATATAATTTTTTTCGCACATATAAAAAAAGGAAACAAAACTGATCAAAAATAGTCAATTACTATAAAAACTTATTCTGAACAAAAATAATTAATTTATTCATTTTTTTATACCTCATTCGAGTAGATCATTATCTTCAAAAAATTCCCACTTTTAATTAGTTAATGGCTAATTTTAATAAATTGAAAATTGGCTATTTACTGAAAACTAGATTAATTTTTGCCAAAATTATATATATATATATATATATATATATATATATATATATATATATATATATATATATATATATATATATATAGTATATTTTGTTTACTATCTTAAAATAATATTGTTGAACCAGAAATTCCTCGTTCTTTCATCCTCAGCTGAAGAAACTATAAAAAACGCTAAAAATAACTGAAATTGGCCAATAACTTAAATTCCTCAAAATTTTCGCTAAAATGACTATTTTTTTGGAGTAATCAGCGACCTCAGAAACATATATTACCAAGAGCAAATTATCTAGCTTTCAACGTACACAGTAAAAAGTTTATTGCCCAAAGAGTATTATTTAAAAAATTATCTTTCAGCCAAAATTACAAAAAAAAAAAAAATAACAAAAATGTTGCAGATAGAAGTTGAAGCGCTATGTCCGATGACTATTTAAAAAAAAATTTAATACAATATCTTAAAAATTGAAAGGTAGCCAGAATTTTCAGTGGCACAGTGGGACTTCGTCCCATCGTGCATCATTGCATAAAAAACTCTTTTTATGGCCTTTTTATTTACGTAAATAAATAGACCTGAGTGTTCAGCGCAACGTAAATTACCACTATAACATAATTGTAGAAGGTTCTTAAAATCAGTACACTACAAATAAATTGAAAAGTACTAGCTTTTATTTAAAAAGTATCAAAATTATTATTACTAATAATATTAAATATACGCCATCTAAATGTTTTTTTACAGTTAGAGTGTTGACAAATTTTACCTAGTATAGAATTATAGCAGTAAAACTGCAGCTTGTATCATACTATTATGATAAAACAAAGACGAATAGAAAGTGTGCTTACGAAAATCATTGCAATTATTAACAGCAAAAAGCCAAATTTGATAAATGCTTGTAAGCTGTGTTACATCACGTTATATAAGATATAATTAAATATGATTTAATTGAACATTCAGCATGTGATTCTATAAAAATTATACTAACAATAGAATTTCTTGTAAAATTTTTAATTTTATTTTAGAAATTTTAATATATTTGCCAAAGTAGAGTTCACCTTTTTATTATATTCCAGGTTAAATTAAACTTTTGGAGCACAGTTCCATGGCTTAAGAAGTCTCTAAAAGTTTGATTTTGTTAAAACTATTGAAGTGTCAAAAATAGTTTAAAACCATATAGTGTGCAAGGTATTGCATAAATAAATGATATAACACTGTTAAGTGGAATATCATATAACCATAGATTTGTTACTACAGTGAACATTTTAATATATGAACTTCATAAAATTTAAATATTTTTTTACCAACATTAGAAAAACTTGACATAGAATATAATAAAAAATAAACTCCACATAACCACTGTTTAATGTACAGGATGCAGTGTTAATTCATACATCATTTTTTAAGATATTCATTATAGACAAACATTTTAATTGTTACATTCATCCGGATTTGAGCCAAACATGTTTAGATTTTGGGGTCATTGTAATACCATAGAACTGTCGAGGTTTGAATTTTAAAAATTGTTTTACATACTATCAAAATATATTCGCAAATATTATTTTAATTTAACAGGCTGAGTAGTGTTATAGGTTGTCATTTGTTCAATATTTAAAAGTTTATTTTTTTTTCAGAAATATACCGTTAATTTTTAAACTTATATATTTTTAGTAAATAGGGCTCCATTTTTAGAGGCTCTATCAGATTAAAGACACAGTAGCTAGATACAGCAAGATGATTTTACATGCTTTCAGTGCGCTACTAGATATGTTTTTTCGTAACTAAAAAAATAATTTAATGTAATTTTTGGGTTTTCTAGTACATATTGAGATGGTAATTTAAAACAGCATAGTGATATAAATTATGAACTTTTTTTTTTCAAAAGAGCACTGTCAGTATTATTGGGACTAATTAAAATGGTCTGCTGAAATCCCAGGATTCAAACAAGTTCTGATCCCTTTGCTGCACCGAGATAGATAGCTTCATATAAGCAAAAATCGTAAAATCTAGAAATAAATGCAGTGAAAAATTTTTGGTAACTACATAGGATTCTGAGCTTTGCCTAAGGCACAAAATTATAAAAAAAAGGTCAGTTTTGAAACTAGCAGTATAGTTTAAACGGAACAACTGCAATTTCTGAAATTAAACGTGTGCTTTTGCAACAAATTTTGAGGCTAGGGGGTAGAAGCTGGGTTTTTAAAATTGTCATATATGTCAACTGTACAATTTAGATATTGGACGACCTTTTTCAAAACGCAGCAAACATGTTTTTGAGTAAATATAGATGTTTACAACTATATCATGCATTCGCGTTTTGCGGTTTTCATGAATAAGAGCAATGTGCCCAGAATAAAAGTTGTAAAAAATACCCAAAAGATCACTTTATAAAATTTTTGTGTATAATGGTTTATAAAATAATGAATTATGCTTGAAATTAACACCCTGTATATTAATATGTAATAAAAACGTTTGTAACAAGATAAATATATTAATTGGTTTGAAAATAGCGACTATTTTTAGATCCAAGATGTTTAATTGTTCTAAGAAATTTAGTTTTTCTTATATTGCCTTGTATTGTCTTACATGAGAACCCAGTGTAAACTATAGTTTTTTAGATTTTGGTTGCTATTTTACTTAGATCAGAAACTATGTATTGAAAATGTCGTTTTTGGCATTTTTACATGTGTGCCTTATGTATTTTTAGCTAGACGTACTTAAAGAAGCTGTAGCTGAAATATTGCGTCCGTAAATTAAGTAGCTTAAATATTTAGTTTACCTTAGTTTTTAATTTAGCAAATTTGCTTTGTTAATGCCCTATTTTCGGGGATAATTTGTATTATTCGGCAACAACGCTTTAGAACTGTTTCAACTGGGTTGTTATGTATAGAGAATTACTTTATTTTTAAAAATCCACTAGACATAATACGTTGGTACCATTGTAAAAATATATGAATCATATCGTGGTTTTTAAAATTAGGTCGTTGATGATTCTATTGATAAAGGAAATCTGTCATCCGGCTTATTACTAGTCATTGAAAAAGTATACAGTGTTTTTGAATGACATGCTGGTAAATTTTCGTTAGAAAGTTACCACGGCAATAGACTAACAGACAGAGTGACGGAAATGTGTGATATTTTTATCGTGATGTTTGTGATTTAATGACCATTTAACGTGAAATTTTTTTTCAAATTTATATTTCCCTCGGATTAAAGCTTTTCTTTATAACAGAGGAAGTAAATTAGCAGTATTTGATTTTTTTTATTTTTATTTATGACTGGTTGACTCTGTGCCAATTCGTGATTATAATGAATCAGTTATATGGGATACAGTTTTGTCCTGAAAATGGTATTTATTAGAGAGATTTTGCAACGCTTATCGTTATCTCAAGCATGCGCAGTATTAACGCAAAGGAATTGCAAGGTTGGGTTAGTATTCATCTTCTATAAACTTTTTTCATATATTTCATGGTTAAGCACACCGGTTATTAGTATTTGATGGGTCAACACAAGTTTCTAAATTAAAAATGTGTCTAGTCGGTTTCTGTCACTTCCTTCAATACTTCCAACGTAATATGAGTGCGATTAATAAAATTTCATTTGAAATTAGCACCACCCACACTGTAATGTCATTGTGCCAAAGATTGCAAAATCCCAACATAATCTGAACACTAATTAACTGTTGTCAGTGTTATTTGCAATAAGAGATCATCATTTCAATTTGACTGTATTTTCTTAGTGGTTTGTATATCTAAGTAGGAAATAAAGAAACGCCCTATCATAATAGTGATAAGAATAGCGAACTTCAAATAACCTCTCTTATAAGTTCCTAAATAAGGGAAGTCGTTATCCTTAATAAAAGATTCTTTTATTTTGTTTCAATACTGCGCAAGCTTCAAATGGTAGGCGCATGCTTCAAATAAAGATAGACAGTGGCCTATCAAAATAAGCGTCGCAAAATGTCTCTATCGAGATGGAAAGCCCTTGGCCGATAATAAATAAATACACCAATATACAAAGTAGTCTCCATTTTTATCATATTACCTCTTAGTGTACAACATGATACTGTATTCACTTCCAAAGTGACTTTGACAAGCCAGATGGAATAGACTCCCTGAATATGATTTAATCGAAAGTCGTTTTATTTTACTTAAAAATGTGACTTAGGTGTAAAAAGTTGTAATCTATAAGGCTTAAAGTATTGGACAATATGTTCCTTAAACTAAATAGAAAATCTTTTGAACGACCAACTTTTTAGTGTTGAATTAAACACGCTTGTACGTTATTATTGAAAAGACTTTTTTTTTAAATTTTATCAGGTTATTATTATAGTGGATTATAGTGGAGGCAAATACCCTAAAATTTTCATGATTTTTAGAGAATTTTGGGTACAGCTTGGAAATGTAAACGAGTTTTCTCAGCCTAATTTTGACAAGGCCACTTTTCTACTATTCTAGTGTATTTTCTCACATTTTAACTCATTCGGCTCACTAGTTCTTAAATATTTCAGCTTATGTTCGTTGCTATGCGACAAAAAAAACGTCATTTTACTCTACTACTTAAACTGAAAAAAAGTATTTACCACGGCAAATTGAAAAATAGTTTTTTACGGGTAACTTCCGTTCAATTCGATATTACGGCTTCAAATGATAGGAATCATATATTAACAAAAAAGTGTGCCAAATTTTATTATAAAATATTAAGAGGATTGGTCAAAATTCGCATTTTAGTCCAAATCTTATGGATTTCTCTTGTGGGTTCGTAGGAAGCTTTTTTTTTAAATATGTGAAGTTTTATGCTCTTCAAGATGGTTAGGAAGAAAAATAAAGAATATACAAAAAACAATATTATTTGTAAATTTTTTTTCTTAACGAAAAATTCAATTTTTGTTCGCTTTTGCTCTAGAAAAAGGTCTGGTTCATTCTCGTTATTTCTATTCAATATTTCGTCTTAAATATAACATAAAAAAGTAATTTTAAAACAAATACTACCTATTTTACAATAAAATTATGAGTTAGATAACAAAAACTTTTATTTTTTAATACATTTACTAAAATTATCACGGATTTATAATTTTAAAAAATCATTTGTGTTCTATAGCGTATGTGCTCGAGTTTGTTTTCTGCTATATTCAAAATCTGACCTGATTATCTGAATCGGATTTATACTGGCACGAGTATAAAAAGGTTGGCGCTGTCTAACTCGACGATCTAAAATTAATAAAGATGAGTCATCGGAAAAAAATGATCTGTAAATTCATCTGTCAAGGATTCTGACTGATCATAATCTTCAATCAGCTCATTCTCATATAGATCTTGCGAGGATATTTGAATTGAAATTGAAAAAAAAGATAGTTTTTTGTATATTCTTTATTTTTGCTTCTTTAAAAAAAAAATACTACGACCTTTTGCCCACAAGAAAAAGCCCTAATAAGATTTGGACTAAAATGCCAATTTTGACCAATCCTCTTAATATTTTTTATTAAAATTTTTTGTTAATATAAAAGCTATATTTTTCTGTAATTATAAGCCGTAATATCGAATTGAACGGAAGTTACCCGTAAAAAAACATTTTTCAATTTACCATAGTAAATACTTTTTTAGGTTGTGTACTTAATATTTTTTAAGTTACCCGTAAAAAAACATTTTTCAATTTGCCGTAGTAAATACTTTTTTTAGATTATGTACGCAGTTTTTTAGGCAATTTTATGACGAGTAGAATGATTTTTTTGTCGCATAACAACGAACAGAAAGAAGCCGAGATATTTAAGAAATAGTGAGCCGAAAGCGTTAAAATGTGAAAAAATGCACTAAAATAGAAGAAAAGAGGCCTTGCGGTCAAAATTAGGTTGAGAAAACTCGTTTACATTATGTTGGCACTGTTTAAAAGTAGTTAAATCGACTTCCAAGCTGTACCCAAAAATCATGAAAATTTGCCTCAACTATTATGTAAATAAAATCCTTGCAGATGCTAGAGATGTCTCAATATGTTGGACCGAAGTGCCACATTCAGTTACCATTGTTGGCTCCTGTCATTAATTACCGCGAGTGGTACAAGGACAGTGCTATTGCTTCGGTTGCTCTTTGATAAGGTTCTGGATATGGCACCGAATATCCAACATATAGTTGGACCAAGTTGAATCCAACATTTTTTTTTTAATGCAAGAAATAAAAAGTTGGCCTTTCAAAAGGAAATGTAGCTAGTAACTTTTTTATTTAAGGGGTAAAGGCAAAAGAGAAGCTATGTCTTACTAATATTTATATTATTTAAAGCTGTTAGAATCGATTTGCAAGAGTTTTACAATTAACTCTTGACGAGTCTTACTTCAATTTAAGGTATATCCTAATTTACCTTTGTCAGCATGTAAATTTTGATTATATTTTTAATTCTTAGATCTTTATTACCAAGAAATTAGTATATTTTTTTCTTTGTTGCTAAGACTTTGAAACTACGGTCGTTAGAAACAGTAAATATATTTAAAACAAGTAAATATTCACAAACCACTCTGGGATATAAACCAAAAAAGATATGCAAGCCATGGATTATCGAAGATATTCTAAAACTGATGGAACAACGACGCCTTTCAAAAAAGCAGACTGAAACACAGCAAGACACTAGATAGGACAAGGTGTATGCTGAGGTTCTGAAGCAGGTTGACACAAAACAGATCACACACAGAATCTACGAAACCACACAAGTTCCAAATGATTGGCTTATATTCGTAACCATCCCTAAAAAACATAATCCTAGATGCTGTAAAAACTTCAGACTTATAAGTCTAATGAGTCACGCCCTCAAAGCTTTTTTGAGAATAATTAATTCCAGAATTGTCAATAAGTGCGAAGAAGTAAGTTGGATTTGGGATCGAGGGAAGCATTATTTTCAATAAAACTTTTTGTACAAAAATGCATATGACCAACGACAGGATGTATTTATATGTTTTATTGACTGTCAACGGGCATTTGGCAACATAAAACATGACTTTCTGATGCAGCAGCTTCATGAAATTGGTATAGATGATAAGGATGTACGAATAATAAGACAGCTATACTGGCATCAATCTGCCGAGATCAAAATTAATAAGGACATTTCAACAAAACCTTAAAGGGTGCATACTGTCGCCAGTATTATTAAATATCTAAACTTGCTCTAGAAGATGAATGCAGAGGAATAAAAGTTAATGGAAAGCCTATAAATAATATTCGGTAGCAGACGATACCGCAATAGATGCCAAAAACATGGACGATTTGCAAATTCTAATCAATAAGCTGAATGATATTGGTGAGGAGTATGGTCTACGTATAAATATTAGGAAAACCAAAAAGATGGTGATTAGTAGACACTTCCAAGAAGATGCATCTCTCTTTATAAAGGATCAAGAAATTGAGAGGGTTACTAAATTCAAATATCTTGGCTCTGTCTTCAACGAACGATGGGATTGTGATGGGGAGGTTAAATTGCAGACTGGCATGGCAAAGGATACCTTTCTAAAGTTGAAGTTATATGGTGTAGAGACATGGTCGTTAAAAGTGAGATCATTGAATCGTATCGAAGCGTTCGAGCTTCGATACGATGTGACCTGTGAAAAAATTTCTTGGACAGAACACCTAACCAATGAAGAAGTGCTTCAAAGGGTCGGTGTGGAGAGGCAACTACTTAATATGGTAAAATAAAGAAAGGTGTCTTATTTGGGACATATACTAAGAGATGATCGCTACTCAATTCGAAAAGTTAGTCTTCAGGAAAAAATGGAGGGTCGGCGAGGACCCGTTAGAAAGCAGCACTCGTGGCTCCGGAATATCAGGGACTGGTGTGGAGTTCCGGATGCTGCGTTCGTTTTTCGACTAGCAAAGAATAACAACCTCAATATAAACAGAAGAAGTGGTACAGAGACCCCGACGTATGTGAATACATGGGACAGGAAAAAAGAAGAACAAATATCTATGAGAAAAAAGGTAATTGTTATTTGCCTTTTTTATTCCCATTCGGTCAAAGAGTATAACTGAATTTTTAATTGCATTACTACATTATATAAAAGTTAAATTGTTTAGTTTGAGGAAAAAGATGAGGCCATTAAAATTGCTTAGTCATCCTAATCATAACTGTATTGTGCTATGTCAAAATTTAAAATTACAGTTACAGTACAGTGTAGTAACCACTGCTAAAAGAGGCATAGTAAACAGCTCCTAAGTAAAATTATACCACCATAGAGGCTGAGTTTTGAATAACACAGATACAAGAATACAATTTATAATTTTTTATTAATACTTCTTTCTATATTGCTTCTACATCTTTTTAAGAATACAGTCGATAATGATAAAAAAACAGAAATTTTTTAAGGTTTAAAAATTATATTGGCAAGGCAACAAAAATCACACGCCATCTTTTCTGTCAAAGTAATTGTATTTATTTTTCGTTTTCATGGAGTTCCTAATTTTCTTCTATGTAATACAGTCATGGCAATAATCAATCAATTTATATTTATATATATATATATATATATATATATATATATATATATATATATATATATATATATATATAGCCTTGGCCAAAAGTATTAGGCACCCTACAATTTACTTCATTTCTTGTGTTTCAGGGCAAAAAAATTAAATTCGTATGATTTGTGTTGCGTATATTGAGGTAAAATTGTGAAATAAAATAATATGTGGTGTGTCCGCCCTTAGCTTTAATTACAGCAGCAATTCTTTAGGACATGCTACGTACAAGCCTAGTACATTCAGTTGTACTTATGGCATCCCAGTCATCGATCAAAGCGCTTTTTAACGCTCCCGTATCTTGGGCTTCAGAATACCCCAAAGATGCTCGATAGGGTTTAGATCTGGAGACTGCGTCAGCCAGTCCAACAAGACAATGTTAATGTCTCTAAACAAGCGCATCGTAGCCGCTGATTTATGACAAGGTGCATTATCTTGCTAGAATTTGATGTCGTCTAAATTAGTGTCGCCAAAAATACGCGTTAGCGAAGGCATCAGTACAGTTTCTAGTACATTTATGTACTTTTGGCTGTTCATGCGGCCTTCACAAACGAACATTTCACCGACACCTTTAGCAGCTATGCAGCCTCAGATCATAATGCTGCCTCCTCCGTGTTTTACAGTAGGTACCACGCAATCTGGATGGTGTTCCTCGCCGACACGCAGCTTCACGAATATCATACCTAACGTTCCGAATAGCTGTAAGAATAGAAAAAAATACTCAATTAAAAAATTAGTTATTATTTTGACTAAAACGGATTAAATCAAGATTAATTGTATGTAGTTATTTGTTAAAATAAATCATATAAAAACTTACTTCAAAGTTGGATTCGTCGGACCATACAACATTAGACCAATCCTCTTCGCTTGGTGCTTCAGAGCCCACTCTAAGCGTTTCTTCTTATTGGTCTCTGAAAGCCAAGGCTTCTTTTTCTAGCTTTGCATCCTTTTAATCCAGCTTCTGTCAGTCTTCTCCTTGCCGTTCGAGAACTAATCGGCATCCCAATCTTCCGACAGAGATTTTAATAGACTCGCGGATGAGTTTTCTGTCCTGTCGCTCATTAGTCTTACGTTTTCTGCCCGTTCTCATTTTGTTGGCATGGAAGCCAGTCTCCACAAACCTTTTAATAGCACATTGCACTGCGCACCGAGAACATTTCACTATTTCTACTTGGGACTTGCCTTGTTTATGTAGGGTTTGAATTTTAATTCGTTTTTCGATACCAAGCTCACTTTTCTTAGGCATTTCTCAAATATGAGAATGTCCAGTCTACAAATAAAACACGCACGGAAGCTTCTTGACACTACAAGTAGTAAAAAGAGACTGATAAAACATTAAAAATATTTTTCAAAAAACGTCATTATCGCAATTTTGTGGATCAGGTGTTTTATGGACCTATAAAAGAGATCGTCTATTGTTTAAGTTAGCATTTGACAGCGCCGCCTATAGTATTGTTAAAACAATTAGTATTGTTTTTAATATTTTATGAGCTTCACGTGTTTATTAGGGGTGCCTAATACTTTTGGCCAAGGCTGTATGTATATATATATATATATATATATATATATATATATATATATATATATATATATATATATATATATATATGTTAGTATATTCTTTCTAATGAAAATAGTGATGTTTTATAACTTCCGATTAAGCTTAAAGTAGCGAGAAAACTTATTTTTAGTGGAATTTCCTATATGTTAGAACTACAGTTATTAATTTTTATTTTTTCACTAGCTCAATAAATTTCAACGAACCCGTTCCTGATTACTTTAAAAATAAACCATGTAATAACAAAAAAATCAAGAATCTTCATGCCTATAAATTTTGCAGCTAGTAAAATACTCTTCAGTCTCACGGCTTTTAATCTCCTATATAGAATCTTGAAGTCCCATTGTTCGCATCACATGACCGCTCAGCCTTTTTTTTTAGAAATACAGTGTCCAATTTAAAGTAAGTCAGCAA
Organism: Pachyrhynchus sulphureomaculatus; assembly: GCA_019049505.1. Classification (NCBI taxonomy): domain Eukaryota; kingdom Metazoa; phylum Arthropoda; class Insecta; order Coleoptera; family Curculionidae; genus Pachyrhynchus; species Pachyrhynchus sulphureomaculatus. Next base: position 110,467,529 of record CM032455.1, read on the forward strand.
TCTTGTTATAAAGCAAGACACAGGATGTCTTATTCTCAAAAGTTTATACTTCAAATTTGCTGATAATGGAAAGTTTATTTTTTGTGTTTTTACCGCCATAATCAACGGATAAAATTGAAATTTAATCTACGTTGTAACTTTAATAATACACAAGTTGATAATTGTGAAGACTTATTTAATACACCTTGTTTGCTATTTTTTGTAAATATGGAAATATTTTATTTAAAACAAAAAAGAAAAAATCGGTTATTTTTTGTATAAAGAGAAACATTGAATCTCTCATAATGTATTAACACAATTTTTTAATAGCAGACATTCAGAGTGTCTCATTTTACTTTTACATTTTGTATCGAATGTGTCAAATTAAAAGACTGTTGATTGATGCTAAGTTTGTATCTAAAATAGTAGTAATATATCACAAGTTAATAGATATATATTCACTTTCGTACATAAGGTATAAAAAAGACATAGCTTCTTTTTTATCATACACTCTATTTTTATTTTTATCCTCTTTCTGATGTTAAAATTAGCCAAAGAATTGTTGGTCCATTCCAATGTACTTTTAGGGCTATGTGCATATATTCTAAACATTTTTAGGACTTTTGAATACTCAAATTACTTACATTCCGATCAATTCGTATTATTTTACAAATTATATTTATATTTTTTTAAATTTATTTCTACACCTTTTTTATTTGCTATTATTTTTAATTTACTTTGTAGATCTGATAAGTTAATTTGTTAGAAAATCCCCGGTATAATCCTTGCTTTTAAGCTTTTAGAAGGGTACTATGAGGTGCCTAATATTCTTAAACGCTCTGTATATACATACTTTGTAATATGGTTAGTTAAAAATAATTCTAAATATACAAGGTAAGTTAATATTGAGATAAGAATGTGATATATACATATGAATTAATTTACAAAAAGAAAGTGATTATAGCATTCTACCCCCTTATTATTCTGTAATTGTTCAGTACTTGCAACATATATGTATTACACCATCGATTTATTGTGGTGAATTATTTTTGGGGTCCTCCTGTACTTACTGATTCCTTGTTGTGCAACTGACAGTAATTTTTAATTCTATAATTAGAAATTATTAATTTTTATATACATAAAAATCGATTTTTCAAATCTTCTGCTCACTTTCAGGCTACTAATATATTCCCGGTTGTTCAAAATAAATATTAAAATTATTACTCTCAAAATCTAATCTTGACAAAATAAAAAATCAGTTAAAAAAGTTTTAACATTTGACAAAAAAGTTATATCAAACAGTGGCGTATGCGTAGAGCTTGACTTGACTCCAAGGACACTGAAAATTACATCTAATAATATATGATTAATGTGATTATCAGATTCCTCGATTCGGAGAACCTTGAAAAGGACATATAACATGGTATATTCGCGTTTTATCCACTTCTCTTGAAGCGATATCCTTCAAAACCTTTCTTTCTTACTTTAGGTAACATCATCAGCTAGCCATCTTGTAATTTTACCCCTCCATTTATCTATGTGCCGTGAGACATTAACTTGGGTTTTATCTCTTATTCATCGGTTGGTTTTGTGGTCACTTAGTGTTATATCTAATATTTTTTCTTTCTATGCCTATACATATCATTTATTCTGGTTATTAGTTTAGTTTGTAATTTCATATCCATCAAATGTACTTGCTTGTCTCACGTATATATATATATATATATATATATATATATATATATATATATATATATATATATATATATATATATATATATATATATATGTATATGTATATATATATATATATATATATATATATATATATATATATATATATATATATATATATATATATATATATGTATATGTATATGTATATGTATATGTATATTTCCTTTTTCTTTTTTCTTGAACATGTAACAGCCATATTCTTTTTATAATTTTCTTGGGTTTAATGTTCATGAAATTAAAAGACTTGTTTTATATCATAGCATAAATTTTTGCCAAAATGTTTTGACCATGTATTCTGGTCTTTACCGGTTGTTTAATCTGTTATTTATTTTAAAATACTATACACATATAAATTAAAAATAAATTAAAACGATACATGAGAACATCACATGGAACATTTTGCATGGACATTTGAATTTGGTATTAGCATTGTAGAGTGATCCAAATATCGAATTTGTGAATGCCTAATAGTATGGAGGTGTTCTGTTGTACTGTACTCCTTTGAAAATGCACCGCATTCTTTGAACTGATAAAGTTCAAATTTTCTTTCCAGTATATTCCTTATTATTCATGCAAATAGTCTGATCGGTCTGTAGTTTTCAAGATCTGCCAGTCTTCTTTTTTATATATTGGATATATTAGGTTCGTTATCAAGATTTCTCATTTAGTTAGTATAAGTAATTGCAGCAGGCAGTTATTGAATAATTTTTGTAGCTGTTTCTTGGACGTTTCCTCACATCCCTTTAGCCTTTCTAGTATTGCGGTTATCGTCTCGGGAGTTGCCACAGTAAATGATCGGCAGACATAGGCCGGCAAAAATGGGATATTATGTATTTTGTAACCTAGGGACTCTGAAACACGAAGAAATGCCAAAATTTCCAGGTTATTTTTTCATCAACACAATATTTCCCTAGTAAAAGAAGAAATAATCGAGCTAGACATAATCAACCACCAGCTGGGTGTTTTCAATAATGTAAGTTTTACTTCCTTTTTTTGGCAAGCTTAACCTGGAAGTCCCTTATATGTATACTCTAAGTTGTTAGCCTGTAATCATATTCTAAAGATGTAACTTATGAAACACATGTAGAGTGTAAAAAAATCGGTGTGGCAAGTGTTCGAAATTTTAGTTCAGGTAGCTGAATATAATCCATTCTATAAAAGTAAGACAAAAAGCTAGTTTACTATTTCAACGAACTGCAAGGAACAGAATTAAAAAGATGTTAGTTAATTTATTTTATACTGTTGGTACGTTGTAAAGTATATATAAATTTATTTTTTACTGACTTACCTTGTATATTTGTGACATTACTTAAAAAAATTCTTGTGATTTTAGTGAATCTCTAAAGTGTTAACTAATCTCTATGTAATATTTTTATTTTTTTACACTGTAGCAATTTAGTTGGGGAATAAATCTTGTATCTACTTATCTATATATTTAATTAAAAATATTGTAAAATGTACGCTTTGTATAATATATAAAATTGTTTCGATCTGAAAAAACTATGTGAACTACAGTTTAATGATAAATATACAGTTTAAAAACGAACGTATAGAATATAGTTTTATTTTCCATTGGCAAAATCTAATAGTAAAAAACAACAAAGAAACTATAGTATTTGAGAAAAGCTAAAAGTGGTATGAATTTGAATAATTTTCTTAATCTTAATTAAAAGCACTAAAACCCTTACGAAATGTCTGCCTATGTTTAAGAGCTCTAAAGCAGAGGTGTCAAACTCAATTTTGCAGAGGGCCATATATTAAATTTAGAATGTGTAGGCGGGCCAGATTCAAATAAAAAAAATGTACTGAATTACTATAACATTTTATTTATTTAATTATATAGTATATAATATACGGTTGTTAAAAATTATGATTCTTCATTGCGATCGCGGGCCTTATTGATACGTCCCGGGGGCCGGATGCGGGCCGTATCTTTGACATTCCTGACTCTAAAGTATATAGAAAAATTTGAGACTAAATAAGTTAGCAAATATTGGTCATAAATTGAGGAGTGTAAACTTGGTCAACCAATTATTTTTAGTGTTCAATACGGAACACTAATAAGATCACTTCGGTGTTTGTCTGTATATCTGTCCGTTTGTCACACCCGATTTTCTCCGAAACTATTAGACATAGAAAGTTGCAATTTGGCACTAATATAGGAATTGATGACCTCATCAGAGCCGTGTAGTTTTGAAAGTTAAATTTTGATGTAAGGGGGTTAGTTTTCTGGGGATGAAATCGGAAGTGAAAAAAAAATTACCAGGTCATCGAGTGGGGTATCAAATGAAAGCTGGTAAAAACACGAGTTCAAAAATATATATAATGTATTACTTGGGCACACTTTTCTTTATTATTTATAAAAAAATTGCGAAAAATCGCTGTCACCCCTTATCTCGAAAAGTACTCATAAAAAATTTTGAAAAATTCTGGAATATTCTCCACAGGATGTAGATTCAACGAAAATTATCACGAGTGCATTACCTTTAATAACACTGGTCAACAAAAAAAAGAAAATTGCTTGTTTCCTGTGATTTTTTTTTGTTTCTATCTCAAATTTTTAAATATGGCAACAATTTTTCTCGAACAGCTTTTGTTTTTGAGTTATAGCTAACTACCCTCATTTACTATTTTTGCTTAGATTTTCGTTTTTTATTGGACACTAAAATATATTTTGTTGTTGTTTGAGATATGGCTTCGTCAAGAAGATGTTGTGTGCTTAATTCCGATTGTTTTTGCTCTATTTGTGGTGAATGTATATTTGCAAAAGATCGAAAACCTATATCGGACTTTGTGAAAACTGCGTATCATCAATACTCTAAAATAAAATTGTGTAATCAGGACAAGCCATGGGTTCCTCATATTGTATGCCAGAAATGTGTGGTATGTCTACGGTTATGGTCCAGTGGAAAAAGAGATGCAATAATGTTCGTAACACCTATGATTTAGCGAGAACCTCGAAACCATCATGACGATTGCTACTTCTGCGTTGTAAAAATAAACGGAATTAACCCTGGAAATCGAAGTAAGTGGTCATATCCTAACTTATCTTCTGCTCAACGACCTCAATTAAAATCACAAGAGGTACAACCCAGCACATATAAATCTTCTGATGATCCAAATCTCTGTGAACCCGAACGAAATACATCAAGTGAAGACTCTGATTCAGACTACAAATGTAGCCTTTCAGAACCTCAACCATTTAATCAGAAAGAACTAAATGACTTAGTAAGAGATCTGAACTTACCAAAAGAAGCTTCTGAAATTTTAGCATCTCGTTTAAAAGAAAAAAATTTGCTTACTCCGGAAACCAACATTACATTTTATCGTACCCGAGAAAAAAATGTGTTACCGTATTTTTCTCAAGAGAAAGATTTAGTTTTTTGTAACGATGTTGATGGTATTTGCAGCAGATGGGATTAAAACAGTACCAACCTAGTGATTGGCGTCTTTTCATAGACAGCAGCAAAAGAAGTTTAAAGTGTGTTTTGCTTCATAACGGTAACAAGTACGGATCTATACCTATTGCACATTCGACGACTTTAAAAGAAGAATACGTAAATGTTTCTAAGGTTATGGAAAAAATTAAGTATCAAGACGACAAATGGGTCATTTGTGTTGATCTGAAAATGGTTAACTTTGGGGTCAACAAGGGGGGTACACAAAGTTCCCTTGTTTCATGTGTCTCTGGGATAGTCGTGACAAACATGACCATTGGTCACAAAAAGTTTGGCCAGTGCGGGAAGAGCTAAAAGTTGGTACAAAAAATGTTATAAACGTGCCTTTAGTTAGCCTAGACCGCATCATACTTCCACCACTTCATATTAAACTCGGCATAATGAAACAGTTTGTGAAGGCGCTTGACAAAAGTGGCGAATGTTTTAATTTTCTTTCACGCAACTTTCCAGGATTAAGTTCAGAAAGCTGGTATTTTTGATGGGCCACAGATTAGGCAACTCGTGAAAGATCCTAATTTTGTCAAATTAATGACTGAAGTCGAATCCAAAGCTTGGAATTCATTTGTTTTGGTTATGAGTAGCTTCCTAGGCAAAAAGCAATCTGACGACCATGTCGAGCTTGTTGAGTGCATGCTATCGAACTTGCAAGAGCTAGGGTGCAACATGAGCATAAAAATCCACTTCCTGCACTCGCATTTAGACCGATTTCCACAAAATCTGGGTGATTTTAGTGAGGAGCAAGGTGAAAGATTTCATCAGGATCTTCGGACAATGGAAGAGCGTTATCAGGGGCGGTGGGACTCACATACGATGGCAGACTACTGCTGGAGTTTGCAACAAGATCTACCTAAAGTTGTTCATTCAAGGAAATCTTATAAAAGATCATTTGCTAGTGTTCAATAGAAATTTTGTTAACATAATGTATTATTTTTTTGTATTTTTTTGGCAAAATAATAAAACTGTATATTTCACAAGGTAAAGCTGTTCGCAATGTCCCAGTATTTTTTTCATAGTGGGGGCCATAGAAATACCCAATAACAAAAAAAAATAAAGGAAACAAGACTTGTGTTGACCAGTGTAATTTATCTGGTATATAAAAAAAATTTTTAAATCATCAGTTTTCAGTAAAGATCGGAAAAAAACTTTGTTGAAAACTCATTTGGGGTGTATTTTGTGAAGTCATTGATCGTTTTATACCTCTGTAAACAGCTGGATCTTTCCAGATCTTAGTGAATTTGATCGTCGAGTTTCTAGCTATACCCGAACGTCTTCTTACTTCCAGTTTACAACCACCATTGTTAGTTATGAGGTCTACAACAGTGAAAGCAATTTCATTTATGTGTGACAGACCTTTATTTTCACTAACAATCATTACTTTGGTTTTCGCTCTATTACTTGTCAATCCATAGTTTTTGCTAGTGATTTCAAGGCGCTCCATAATTGATTCTAGGTCTTGTATTGACGTTGCAAGTATAACAGTATCCTCTGCATTACTAAGGTTACTTGGTTTTTTCCACCGATTGTCACAGCCCCATCCAAAACAGACCTTATTATATTTTTACTATACATGTTAAAAAGTAAGGGTGACAGAATATAGCCCTGTCTGACGCCAGCTTCTACGTTAAAGGGATCGGATAAAGAATTATTTAGTTTAATTCTACCATTTGTGTTCTCATACAGGGATCGGATGAGGCTTACAAGATGTATAGGTGTTCCCTTGCTGATTAGAATCGACCAGAGTTGGTTCCATTGTATGCAGTCGAAAGCTTTAGAATAGTCTATAAAACAGATATAGGTTGTTATTTGGAATTCCTCGACTTTTTCTATTATTTGGCATATGTTCAGAATTTGTTCTCAAAGTCCCTGGTTCCTGGAATAAAGCTTGTTTGTTCGGTAGATATTTTGTGGCAGCAGAAAAATTTGGAGCATTTCATTTAGGTTCCAAAGAAACACCTTAGCATCGTATGATAGCAGAGCGATTGTTCTATAGTTGCTGCAATCCAAAGGGGATGATTTCTTATGCAAGGGTATAAATACAACTTCACACCAATCTTTCAGCCATCTTCCAGTCTTCCATACCACATTACACAGTTGATGTAGCATGGTCAAGGCAGTTTCTTCCGTCATCTTTATTATTTCCATAGTTATCTCGTCAGTACCTGTTGCTTTTCTGTTCTTTAACTTTTGAATAGCCGTCCTGACTTCAGATTTAAGAATACATGGCTCTTATCATCTGCGGCTTCGTTGTCGACAATGCAGTCGCCCACGAGTTGAGGCACAAAAAGTTCTTTACAGTAATCTTTCCAAACGTCAATGATTCCAGGCAAGTCGATGATTGTTCTACCTTCCTTATCTCTGATTATTTGTGTTTTAGGTTTGAATTCTTTCGATAGGTATTTTACTTTTTCATGAAGTTCTTGTGGTCGATTGTAACATGTTGTTCTAGCTCCTCACATATCTTATTCAAGTATGTGTTTTTGTACTTTTTACAAACCATCTTAATTTCTTTATTGATTGATCTGAGTCTCTCCGGACGATCCAATGTGTTGTTTGTTAAAATCATATTTCTTCTTGTTTCTATAAGCTTTAGGGTATCGTTGGTCAACCAATGTTTTTGAGGGTGTTTTTGTATTTTTGCCGAGCATTGTGTAGCAGCATTTGTTTTCCACTTCTTAATATCTGTCCATGTTTTGACTGTATCTTCTTTGACTTCCGGAATATTATAGTTAATTATTGTTTGGAAAAGAGTACTGTCTCTTGTTTGTTGTTTTTTTAGGGATGGCTACTTTTATTCTCATATGAGCCTTTAATAATTTGAATCACATACTGCACCTGGGCGGGATCTTACATTGAATATAGATGACCTCCATCTAGAGCTGATCATGATATAATCAATCTAATTTTTGTAGTGCCCACCGGTGACACCTACGTGGATTGATAAACGAACACCTGATTTATTTCGGAAATGACGCTTTGGTCAAAAAAGGTTAGCTCGGAATATTATATTTCGCCTCGAGTAGAGCAAGTGGCCTCTTGAACCCTAAAAAAATAAGTATTTAGAATTTTGGCATCTTTATATTTGAACGAGAGGAATATTTTGCTGGCTTATTTTTTGATAACGAGAGGGGAAGAGAATTATTTTCAAAATAATTTCTTGTTGCTTTTATACATTAAGTTATAGGTGCATTTTACAGTACAAAAGTAAATAACAATAACCTTAATACAATAACATTTCATTTTTACACTTACATATATTTCCTACAAACAAAAAAGATTGGTTGTCCAAGGCTATCATCTCTCCTATTGCCGTGTGCACAACTTTTGCTTTAAGGTCATTTATATTCCATTATTTGGTTGCCCCAAAATATTCTGTAATATTAAACCCAGAGGTGGTTGATGGTTCTGGCTCATCATTGTTTAAACTAAATTTTAAATATGTATTTCCATAAAGATGAAGTAGTAGCTTTTTTTTCTAAACCTCGCGCAATTTTTACGATACACAACCCACATATCGTTTTTGATTCATCTTCCTGATAAAGTAAAAAAGTAGTTCCACACTTTGCTCATTTTTTAAAACCGAACTATCGTTAAAAAGACCTTCCACCCTAGAAAATACGTGGATAAGATTTTTATTTCGTTCGGAGATTCATCGTAGCGCCGCTAAATTCGGAGTTTCACACCAAGCAACCAGACGCGTAATTGCCTAAGCACCAATTCATCACGTCTTATCAACATTGCCAAATCATAAAAAAAAGTTGGCAGGAAATGTTAAAACGTAAAACGAGCTTAATTAGTGAAATTAAAATATTTTTATCTAACTAAAAATTTTCTTCTAAATTTAAATTTTTATCCAAATTAAAATCATAATTAACAACAGATTTCTTTGACGAAAATAAAAATATTTTTTTTAACTTATACATTAAGCATCTAACCTTTTAATAATTTCTCCAAGAGCCATTTTTATATTTCGTTGTTTCCAAGTTCACAATCATAACGTAAGAGCTTAGTAAATCTCATTTCAACGTCTGTATCTTATGTATAATCGACAACTTGTGTCAAGTCCCTTATTTTAAAGCTGAAATATATAAATCCTACAAAATTTACCATTTGAGAAATTCCTAAATAATGAGAAAAAAAGCAAAAATGCATCACTTATTCATTTTATGACAGTTATATATAATATTTATACTGTAATATATAGGTATTACTTCAATATTCATCAATTTGTCATTTGGCACCACAAAAAATATAGCTATCGTTACAGAAAGACAAACACGGGGACCAAAAGATCGAGGCGAATGAACTTTTGCTTTAAGGTCATTTATATTCCATTATTTGGTTGCCCCAAAATATTCTGTAATATTAAACCCAGAGGTGGTTGATGGTTCTGGCTCATCATTGTTTAAACTAAATTTTAAATATGTATTTCCATAAAGATGAAGTAGTAGCTTTTTTTTCTAAACCTCGCGCAATTTTTACGATACACAACCCACATATCGTTTTTGATTCATCTTCCTGATAAAGTAAAAAAGTAGTTCCACACTTTGCTCATTTTTTAAAACCGAACTATCGTTAAAAAGACCTTCCACCCTAGAAAATACGTGGATAAGATTTTTATTTCGTTCGGAGATTCATCGTAGCGCCGCTAAATTCGGAGTTTCACACCAAGCAACCAGACGCGTAATTGCCTAAGCACCAATTCATCACGTCTTATCAACATTGCCAAATCATAAAAAAAAGTTGGCAGGAAATGTTAAAACGTAAAACGAGCTTAATTAGTGAAATTAAAATATTTTTATCTAACTAAAAATTTTCTTCTAAATTTAAATTTTTATCCAAATTAAAATCATAATTAACAACAGATTTCTTTGACGAAAATAAAAATATTTTTTTTAACTTATACATTAAGCATCTAACCTTTTAATAATTTCTCCAAGAGCCATTTTTATATTTCGTTGTTTCCAAGTTCACAATCATAACGTAAGAGCTTAGTAAATCTCATTTCAACGTCTGTATCTTATGTATAATCGACAACTTGTGTCAAGTCCCTTATTTTAAAGCTGAAATATATAAATCCTACAAAATTTACCATTTGAGAAATTCCTAAATAATGAGAAAAAAAGCAAAAATGCATCACTTATTCATTTTATGACAGTTATATATAATATTTATACTGTAATATATAGGTATTACTTCAATATTCATCAATTTGTCATTTGGCACCACAAAAAATATAGCTATCGTTACAGAAAGACAAACACGGGGACCAAAAGATCGAGGCGAAATGACGCCGGATAGTTAAAATGTGCCCCATCGAGATTCTCAGATATGCCATACATATTTTTCATTATTGTTGCACGTAATACAACTTTTACTTTATAAAGCATGGTGGTAGTCAGCTGGTTTTATTTTGCAGCGAGGTTTTGTTCCACGCCTTTCTATACCAAAAGTGATATTTCCAGTGATGGCGCTTATCCATTTACCATACCATTGATACTAATTAATATTAGATTCTAACCCTGCTTTACATGCTAAAACCATTTTTATTTCGATTTTCTTAAAAAAGTTCTCCTGAAATTTCCTATAATTTAAATAAAACAAGTTTGTTTATACAACAGTTTATTTTATAAAAAATGTAGTCTAATATCCAAAACTATGCTACAGTATTTTTCTTTCTGAATTTCTTTTTAGAAACCTTCTCACTGATACCATTCCCAAGTGAATTTTTCTTGGGATTTTTGGTAATACTTTTTTTCTCTACCTTTTCTGTTAAGTCTACATTATTCTTCTTTTTCTTCTTTTTATTTTCCTTACTTTTCTTTGTAATTTGACTATCAGTGTCTTGTGCTATAGAAACATCTATCTTTTTTGATTTCTTTTTCTTCGGTTCTGATTGCTCAAGATGACTTTTTTCCCTGATAATTTGATTATCTGTTTCTGAGTCAGACAGTTTTCTTTTTTTACCACTTGTCACCTTTTTATTATCATCTCCTAGAAAGATAAATTGTACATAATTTAAAGTTCTTCTGGTGACACATCTTTATAAAATATTTTCTCCTATCTAGGGTGATCCAAAAAAATGCAGTAGTATCTACAGAATTTAATTTATTTTTTCTCACTATTAATTAGAAAACCTATATCTTCTTTTTACTTCATAATTTGAAATTTTTTCTAAATCAAATTGCTCAATGTATGTTTGTGCACTTGATTTATATGTGTTCACCTCTATTTGTTTACAATTACCCACATAATGTTACTTGTGGTCAACCTCTTTAGAACTTTGGTAATTAATATGAATTTGACTAAACATCCCAATATATAACTTTGGTAAAACAAATATAAGAATTATCTACCTATTTCACTAATATCTTACTCTAGAAAGAATATACATAAGTGTACTTTCAATAATAATAACAGAAGTAAGAAGTCTACGCAAAATATCAATTTTAAAATAAGGTAGTACACATATTTTTCAAGTGTCATATTAACACATTCTTACCTAAATCTTCTTCCTTTTTGGCAGATTTTTTTCTTCTAACACTAATGTGTCCGGAAGGCCTCACTACCACATCAGCATTATATTGTGTTGTAAGTTCACCACTGTAAGTTTTGTGCGCTTTTGGTTTTTTATTTCTTAAGGTTGGTACTTTGATATCATTTGGATTTTCTTAAAAAAATAAATAAATAATTCATATTCCATAAATTATAGCTGTTTTAGTATATACTCACTGTAGTATAATAGATCATTGCAATTTTTAGATCATAAAGAAAAATACTTACTTAATGAAACATATATTGGTATACTGGAGCCTCTGTGAGCATAAACATTTAAACTTCTGATATTATCCATTTTCCCTGGAAACTGCTTGTCCAAAAATTGTATTACACTATATGTATTTTCTATTAAATTCTTGGTACTCATTTTACTGTGCCCAATCTGAACCATATGACTGTCACTTTTTACATTTAAATGAATAAATACTTTTTTTAATGCTTGTTCAATATGTGGTTTCAATTTTGGAAGATATAGTTTTATTGCAACAGGTACTTTTCGTTTATTATAAAAAATACTTCCAGATTTCCTTACTACTTTACCACTTATTCTTCCATCAACTAAAAAAACATCATAGAGGTCTACTAAACGATGTTTCAATTCAAAAGTATCATATTCGGTCCTAAACTCATGAAAAGTCATAATTTTTTTAATACCAGTAACATCTTTTGAACGTAACAAATTTTCATAATGTTCTAAGTGTTTTTCATGATCTTTATTAGGGACTCCCTTGACATCTGGAACTATTAAACAAATATCAGCATCAGAAGGTAAAACAGAATGTTTCATTGGTACTCTAAAGAGCTGTTTTACTTGGCCACTAGCATTAGGAATCTTGAAAGAGTTTATTTGAAGAAACATAGGTATTTCTTCATTAAATAACTGGTTTTGAAGATGTGGGTTATTCGATGCAAATTTAACTACCCCTTTGACCGCATTTTCTACATCTTTAGAGTAAATATTGAACTGTTTTTCGAGATCTGCAACCTCAGCTTCTGTTCCAGAGTTATCTCCATCTTCCAATTTTTGTTTAGATACCGTTTTTGGAATTTTTTTCGAACTCCTTGACACCAGCACAGAATGGATAGAATCATTTTCCTTCTTAAGTGGAGCTAATACCAAGGAAGTTGAATGTTTTAATTTGCTTTTCTTCTTATCAGATGTAGCTAAAGATTTCCGGCGAGTTTTGGGAGTTTTTACACTAGTTAAAGCCTTTATTTTACTAAATTGTTTTTTCTTCACAGGCTTTTTAAGGTAATTTTCCATTATTTAATAATTGGCTCCCTTGTAATCAAGTATTTCTAAACAAAACACTGCAAATACGAAAGTACTTGAAAACCACGTTGCTTAAAAAGTTAGGTTAGAGCATAGACAAAATCATAGACATGGAGGATCGACTGAGCATTAGCCTCACAAAATTGACCACTCTGTAGAGAGAGACGAAGTGGCCGTACGGCCAATATCTGTCTCTTTTCTGTAGGTCTGTAATAGCGTAATTACCAAGGCGCAGTACCCGTACATTCGTTTTAGCTCTCTCACACTTTTCCGTTCGTATTTACTTCACATCGGAAAGCTCAGTCCACCCTCTATGTCTATGGACAAAATATATTAGAGCAGAGAAGACTGTTTGGGGCGTTTTTCAAAATTAACTGGTCTTCCTCCAATGCGGCCGATGAGGAAGAAAAACGCCGCTGCGCTTTTTAATAAATCGCACAATATTAAAATCGTGATATAGATATCATATAGAAATGACGTCAATCATGACGTCTTTGAAGTACTCAATAGAATTTCGATGGCAACGCTTCAATCTTCGATAAAAGAAAACTAGAATTGTATATCTAAAGTTTGAAGGTTTTTTTTTCTTTAAAATTAAGATTTTTTAAGTATTTGAAACACTTTCTATTAAAATAAAAATCTCTCCCTAGAATATTTAAGGCGTACTTTGAAGTAAATGCGGAAAAACTAATTATTAATCGGTCAAATGTCTTTTGAGGTATTTTTTTCCAAAACTGAGGGCGTAATGGATACAACAGTTAATTTTAAAAACATATTACCATGTTGGACCAGACAATTTATGAATGAAAATGATATCACTGATTACTAAGGACAGCAATGCGCATATTGATTTCAGATGAAATAAATAAAGATTTATTTACAAAATTAATTTAGGATTTAACTTTAAGGTCCTTTAATGCCTGGTAGTAGTTTTTTTTTGAGGAAATTGTGGAGGGACGCTCAATCGCCTGGTTGGGGGGCCTCAACATAGAAGGCTAAGCGAATCGAGGAGCCTAGTTTTCAACTTCTTCAACCTAACCTGAACTAACTCAAATCACTTATCTGTGGTCTCTTCACTCTACATCGGAGAAAGGACACATGTAGGAGACGTTTTTAATTTGTATTACATTTCGGACACTTCAGTTTGACAAGATCTGTTTATACGCGATACTTGTAGCAGTTTTTTGGAGACCTCCGGTTAAAATAGTGAAGATAAAATTTATAAAATACAATACCATGTCAAAAAAAAACAAGTTAGTATCTTCGGCGGTACAAACCGGCTTGGGCTCATATTTATACGTCGAACATTCGCACCTGGAGAGCATCCATACTTGAGCATTTACAGACAGTTTAAAAGCGAGACGGATGCTGAATAGATCGGTCTGTAGAGTTCTAAACCAAAAAAAGAGAGATAGAAAATAAAGTGATGGGGATATTCACCGCACTCAATTTTAAATTTAGATAAATAGGTTGAGCAGCCATTATTTCCACCGATGTGTAAATACAAGCGCTTAGATTAAAGTTCGGTTAAAAATGTTTTGATGCAACTTCGATAGCATTGCATCATACATCAATGGGATTTAAAATTGTTTAATTTAGATAGAATGTCACTTGGAGCCAATTTTCCATAATGTCAAATGTTACAATTTCTTGTGACTCGAGCGAAACAACATGCAATCGTCGCAATTTTTTTAAAATTTCACAGGTAAACAAAAAGCTTTTAATTTAAGAATATATAATAATTATATAACGTAAAATTTTGAAAATAACCTTGTTAATAAATATTAAATAATTTTGCAATTTTTTTATACAATAGATGGAAAATACTAAAAAATTGTTAAATAAAAATATTTAGACGATTTTGTAAGAGTGACTGTTATATACATATAATTTAAAATAAAAATATATCGAGGGGTTACACCACCTTGAGATTTTCAAAAAATAATTTTTTTTTTTTGGCTAGATACATTTTTTATACTTTTAAGAATATTTTAAACGTTTAACCATTTCAAAATTCAAATTATTTCCGAAGTTATAGCAATTAGAAGTGAGCGCGGAGAAAGTCGGCCCGAAACTCAGATAGCGATCGGACCGGCACGAGCGGTCAAAGCCTTGACAAACGGTATTGTTCTTTTAGTCGGTCCTTTAGAACAATAATTCCTTTGAGGAATTTTGGGAGTTAAACGTAACTCAGGTAGACAAAGTTGGAACTAGTTTAGACTCGCTGAACATTCAACGTCACAGTCTGTGCCGTTTGCTTTGTGACGTAGTAGTGTACATATCGAAACGTGTATTACAATAATTTTTTTTATTATTATTTTTTTTAATAGAAAACTATTATTAACTATTTCATGTAAAGCATACATTAGAGCAAATGGCAGTGAACTTTCAAACAGATATCAAAATATCTTCCTTGAAAATTAGAAATAAATAAATATAGGTCTAAACTGATTGTTACTAATTTTTAATTAGTAATTGTATACAACTTATAACTTTCATATTTGAATTTTGTACACAAAAAAAGTAGTACAAAAGATAAAATAAATTGTAAGTGTCTCTCTCAAAACTAAAAAGAAAAGTTATTAAAAGCATTTAATAATAGTAATTAAAAAAAAATAATAATAAATGTTAGTGTTTTAAAATGCTTATAAAACAGTATATTGTCTGTATATTCCTGATGAATAGTCGAACAATTTATGGCAGGTTAGTTGATTATTCTCTACTTTGATTATATTCTACTTGCAAACTTCACAAACTATATTGGTAAATATATTTAGGTACCATCATGTCACAAAAAATCCAGGACTTCAAAATCAAACAGTTCTGATTTTGATAATTACTAAGTTTTTAATTGATTTACTACTAATACAAACTTTTCTTGTCAGTAGTAATAGACATGGACATTTAGATATATCGAGAAACCAATTCATAAGCTCGCACAGTAGCAGTGGTGACTTTTTTCCAAAAACACTAATCCTTATTTTACCTTTTTCAGTTGGTTAGTATAAGCAGATGGCAAAATTTAAATTAAAGTAGTCACAGATCAATGTACAAAGGCACTTATTGAAAATGACTTCAATAAGGTATAGTCGTGGTCAAAGAAATTTTACATGAAGTTCACAACGATACTTTTATAGGTTTCTAATATAGCTTGGTATTTAAAGCGTGAAGTACATGTACGATTATTGTGTTATTTAAACAATTTTAAATAAAAATTTAAACTTAGAAGTAAAAATTGTGTGAAACTGGATTTAATGTATGTTACCGGCAAAGTATATAAGTCAGGTATTCTATAGAATATCCAGGAACTCTATAGAATGCTGGGCTCATTTAGGAAATATATGAAATATTTTCTTTTTCTTTAACTATTACGTACTTTGCCTAGGTAATCTATAGAATACCTAGGAATTCTATAGAGTGCCGATAACAAATTAGGTAAAGTACAAAATTAAAGACAAATTGCCATAATACCAAATGTACAACCGACACTATGTATGATAGATATTGAAAACAATAAGAGTTAACTGTTACTCATGTTGTGGATGGTGGGAAAGGACTGTGGGGATGAAGTCAATACATTATAACACATGGGCTGAAAAGTCCCGGGCCTAACAAAGAAAACACGGTTTTTTTGGTTCAAAATTAGCTTTATTCATCAACGTAATCTCCATCAAGAGCAACGCAATCATTCCAGCGCCGCTCTAACATTTGTAGAACGATTTATCTTTTGCCTCAAAATAGGCCTCAGTTTCAGCGATAACCTCTTCATTCGTGCGAAATTTCTTACCGGCGAGCATTTTTTTCAGGTCTGCGAACAGCCAGTAGTCGCTGGGAGCCAAATCTGGCGAATACGGTGGATGTGGGAGCAATTCGAAGTTCAATTCATGTAGTTTTGCATTGTTTTGATTGACTTGTGACACGGTGCGTTGTCTTGATGAAACAAAATTTTTTTCTTTGCCATATGCGGTCGTTTCTTTGCAATTTCGGCCTTCAAACGCTCCAATAACGCTATATAATATTCACTGTTGATGGTATTTCCTTTCTCAAGATAGTCGATGAATATTACACCACGCACATCCCAAAATACCGAGGCCATAACCTTTCCAGCCGATTGTTGTGCTTTCGGGCGCTTTGGACGAGGTTCACCAGTTGCTGTCCACTCAGATGACGATCGTTTTGATTCCGGAGTGAAGTGATGGATCCATGTTTCATCCATTGTCACATATCGACGCAAAAATTCCGGTTTGTTACGTTTAAACATGGCCAAACACTGCTCAGAATCATCAACACGTTCTTGTTTTGATCAACAGTGAGCAAACGCGGCACCCACTTTGAACAGAGCTTTCTCATAGTCAAATGCTCATGCAATATAAAAGCCAACACGTTCTTTTGATATCTTTACGATGTCAGCTAACTCACGCAACTTCACTTTTCGATCATTCAAAACGATTTTATGGATTTTTTTGATGTTTTCTGGTGTTACCGCCTCATTTGGACGTCCACTGCGTTCTGCATCATCGGTGTCTCTACGACCACGTTTGAAGTCAGCAAACCAACGTTTTATTGTTGTTTCTGATGGAGCGGAGTCCCCCATAACACTTTTCAAGCCATTTCTTCGCTTGAACGGTATTTTTTCCCATCAAGAAGCAGTGTAAAATTAAAACACGAAATTGTTTTTGATCCATTGTTTTGAAAATAACAAAAGTAGCGTCACTCTTAGCACAATAACTCACAAACTAATGAATAGAATATCATGAAATTTTAACAGCTGTCTTTTGAAGGTTAGTATTAACTGAAAAAAAGGTGACTGCAATAAAACTAGCGCCATCTATGTGTTAGGCCCGGGACTTTTCAGCCCATGTGTTAACAAGAACTACCCTGAACTAACTCAAGCTAACGGGAGCTTATGTCTTAAGAAGATGCTTTTTTTTATGAGCCTAGCACACATGCTGTAGGGAAATCCTTAAAGCGTTACAGATGCGGCACGTGTGCGAAAAAAAAGCGATTCACGTTGGTCTTGAATCGCTGTAAATTCTACTGGGTCGGGCAAATTATTCCAAATGAATGAGGTTCTCCATATAAAAGACTGCTTGTAAAGGGTTATAAGAGGAGTAACAAGCTGAACCTCATACAGATGTGAAGTATTAGCGCGATGTGTATTTCTAGCATACACCGCTCTGGGAGGTATTAAGCGAACTACAGCCATCAAACACTTTCCATGAAAATACTTGTAGAATAGACTCAAGTCGCCAAGCGTTCTTCGGTGTTCCAATGAATCAAGGTTGCTGGCCATTTTCGGGTCTCCAATCAGGCAAACAACTTTCTTCTCAATAGAATCCAATAAATGCAGTGTATTTTTGATAGCAGAGCACCAAACATGGGAGCAGTATTCCATTGTTGGTCGAATTTGAGCTTTATACAGAATTAATAGTTGTGGAGTGTAGCTTTCTAGTTCAAAATGCCATCTTACTATATCCTATTAATAGGGTCGACATTTCTATTTTAAAGTTGAAAACTGTGCCTTGTACTGGTATGTTACGGTACTATTCGTAGAAATGTCTGACTAATGACAATAGATAACCATGCATGGTGAAAATTTCATATTTATATGAAACCGCTGGCGTCTTTCTCTTAGCGTTGCGTGGCTATTTTCACAGGCAGTTGCAATCTGAGATTAAGCATGCAAGATGGATTTTCTCCTCATGGCCCTATTTCTCAATAATGATTTTTTCTAAAATGTGCAATAGATTAGGTAGGAAAGTTATACAACAACAATTGTACCTGGAATGGACTGACTGTTCAATTTTTCTAATACCTATGTACGGTGGGGAGTGAAAAAACCCCGCGGTTGTTCGTGTGAGATTTTCAATAAATTTATAGAGTGGTATTTTTAATAGTGTCATTACAGGTCCATTTATGTACGTGGAGAACCGTTTTAGACTACTGCATGCCTTGCAGAATGATTTGTCTGGAACACATGTCTGTAAACTTTAGAGAAACAACGTGATTTATCCATGATACTGCGCTTTCATATTTTAGGTGGAAAGTACAGGAGAAAATCATGAGACTGTATTGAAAGTACAGGAAAAAATCGTCAGACTGCAAATCCTGTGGCTTTTACCTCTGGGATTACATGATATTGCTTCATGGGAAGGGGGTTAAAAGGGTGGGAGTGGTTAAATTCTGTAGAGTTTTAATTGTGTTATGAGTATTTTTTCCTGTTTTTTGTTTTTTTTTACAGTAACAGAAATGGAGTTTGTACTTGACTCTTTAATTACTATCAACAGTATTACGTTGACCGTCTGGAATTTTTGTTTTAAATCATAATCATTATTTATACTTTTAAATGCTAAAAACCCTTCATACTGAAATTATTATTTGTATATTACTTTACCTACTTATATTGTTTATTCAAGTTATGTAACAAATAAAGATAATTACTGTTTATTTTATTAAAATTGCTATTAACTGTGTAACAGTTGGTTTTTTGTATTTTATTCAAGGTACAAGTGGTGGCAAGTAATTTTTTTTCTCACATTTTAGAAACAGGAGAAATCGTGCTTCTTGGGATCATACCGTGTCAAATAATCTTCCAACGTTTTGCGTACGATATCGGGAGGTATCTTCAGGGATTTTTACTCTTCGAGATTATGATACTAAAAGTTGTTTCAAAATGACATGGTCTAATCCCAACAACCACAATTTCTTATCTAGCCAAAACCATGAACGCCTCCGTTCCATATTATATAAACATATTCTCAGAAGGTTCATCTATTATATAAAGAAATAAACAATGGGTATATTGTTTTCCAATCACGAATCAGGTCCGAGTCCGCCTAGTAACTGGGAGCGAGTCTAATAAATTTATCTTCTTAGACTTGTAATGTCTTAATTTATTTTAGACACAAAGTTTGGATCCCCATTTCTTATCGTTTTCTGGCGAACTTTGTTAAGGATGTTTTCTGATAATTTCAAATTATAATATTTGTTGTTGTTTGTGCCGGGTTTCTATAATTTATTCGCTATGACAACACAAAATAATTTTTTAGAACTTTATAAAGTTTATATATATAATTTAAGAAGTTATATATATATATATATATATATATATATATATATATATACACATATAGTTTTACTATGCTTTTCACACACTTTTTTCTTTATAATTAGCGCTGCTTCTAAAAGTATGGAACCCATCATTTTAGTCCATGGTGGAGCCGGAGATATTCCGGATTCAAGAGTTCCGCTCAAAATCAATGGAAATAAAAAGTCTGTAGAAGCTGGTTACAAAGTTTTGGCAAATGGTGGAAGTGCTTTGGATGCGGTCGAAGCTGCCGTTAGGGTTATGGAAGAAGATGAAGCATTTAATGCAGGTAAAAATCACATAACATTTGTATCATTTGTTTCCTGGGTTATCCTAGATAGATTATTGTTTACAAATGGAAATATGGAAAATTAGCTAAACTTAAAATGGCTAAAAACAGTGAAAAATTATTCTTATTATTCAAAACCATGTCTAGTTTACCTAATCTTTAGTTGAGTAATGTAAAGATTTTCATAAACTTAGGACCACCGCAACCAGTATAGTACATCTCCTAATGAAATGAAGTCTGTCTTCACTAGGTCATATTGGATTTGTCCGCTTTATATTGCCTTCCCGTGCAGTAATAACACTTTGTGTGATCCATCGGTAAATGCAACATTTTCGTCGTTTGTTAGTTAATTATGTAATACTATGTTATGTCTTTTCTTGTATTTTGTACATAATCTATTATCCCAATTTCTAAGTTATGTTATGTTGTATTATTCTAACCTAAATATGTTAGATGATATCCTTTGCTTTTCAATAAGTTGCTTTGACCATTCGAATTTTCTTAATTACTTTTATGACTATATTAATAGGTTATGGATCAGTACTAAATCTGGATGGAGAAGTAGAAATGGATGCAAGTGTAATGGTGGGATCTACTTTACAAGCCGGAGCAGTCACAGTTGTCAAAGACATTGCATATCCAATAAGGTAAATATTAGTGTGGTTACAAACATTCGGTTTAAAAAACATTGAGCAAAACCTGAGAACGTGTCACGGCACTTAAAGCATGTTTAAGGCACCGTTTCAGGAAAAGTGGCGCTGATCAAATTGACTAATACTTTTCTTTAATGTACTTCTTTATCTTCTGAATAAAAGTTAACAAATTTGACAACCTGTAGCATAAAAACGACACGACAGATTTTGTATTTATTTTCTTAATATGTATTGTTTTGGTTTTAGCTTGGCTCGTAGAGTTATGGAAAAAACACCACATGTACTGTTGGCTGGTGCTGGGGCGAACAAATTTGCTAAAGAACAAGGCATTCCTAGACTTGCTCCTGGTAGTTTAGTATCGCCATATGCGAAACAAGCTTTGGAAGAATTTAAGAAAAAGAGGGATAATAGAACTGAAATTGGAGAAAGGGTAATTTAAGGACTATGCACGTTATGCATTCAGTACTTTCAAGAATAAAAACATCTGGAGGGAAAATTTTAATAAGCATATATTTCTCTTAATATATATATATTGATTTATTAGTAACAAACCACATGAGTTTGGCTTGTCTTTGCCTCACTTAATAAATAAAAACGTCATCATTATCATCATCAGCTATACAGTCCATCGTCGGACATAAGCCTCCCCTAAGTATGTCCATCTTCTTAGATTTTGGGCCTTGTTTATCCAGTTGTATCCGACTAGTCTTTTGACGTCGTCGGACCATCGGGTTTGCGGACTTCCTCTACTTTTCTCATTCCAGGGCATCCACTTTATGGATTCATCGATTATCAGAGAGTCTTGCGATATGACTCGCCCTGCTCCACTTCAACCTGCTTACCCTCTCAGCTATATCAGTTATCTTGGACCTTCCTCGAATTTCTTCTTTGGTTTCAACGATATTCCAATCATCCTCCTTTCCATTGCTCGTTGAGCTACTTGTAAGCGATTTATAATTTCTTGATTCAAAACCCACGTTTCCGTTTCGTATGTTAATACTGGCAACACGCATTGATCAAATGTGTTCACTTTTAGTGTATTTGGGACATTGGAAAGGAAGATGTTCCGCAATCTGCTAAACGCCGACCAAGCCAATGATATTCTCCTTGATAAATCCTCTTTAAAGTTTTCTTTGGATATCACTATTGTTTGTCCAAGATATATATATATATATATATATATATATATATATATATATATATATATATATATATATATATATATATATATGTATATATATATACGAGGCATGTTTTTTTAAGTAAGTACCGTTTTGGAATTAAAAAAAGACGTGCAAAGATATCGCTATAAATTTTATTTTTTACATGAAAGCCTGTACCTTAATCTACTTTTCTACATAATTTCCGTGAATATTGAGTCACTTGTCATAACGTGGCACCAGTTTTTGAATACCCTCCTCATAAAATTCTGCCGCCTGACTTGTTAACCACTGTATCACAAATGTTGAGGAAAGCAGTCGCACAATGATGAAATTGTAAAGCGTCTGTTTTTCTCTCACCTTTTCGTCCACTTTCTGCACCAAATCTTCATTAACGACCGAAGGACGCCCACTCCGTTCTTCATCATACACATTTGTGCGGCCATCTTTAAATGCTCTCACCCATTTCCTTACCATTCCATCACTCATAATGTTTTGTCCGTAAACTTCACAGATCTCACGATGAATATCGATCGGTTTTACGCCTTTAGCACTAAGAAATCGTATAACAGCCCGTACTTCACAATCGGCGGGACTCACGATTGTCGGAGGCATCTTAAACACTCAGTAAACAACGTATACAATGAAGAATCAGACTGTAATGGCGTCAGTGCGTAGACATGAGATGTAGGTTACCAGCGCGCATGCGCGCAACGCCGACCGTATCGCTGCGGCGGCGGAATCGCAAAACGGTACTTACTTAAAAAACATGCCTCGTATATATATATATATATATATATATATATATATATATATATATATATATATATATATATATATATATATATATATATGAATCCGTTCTTGTGATTTTCGCGTTTTCAATGTTCAGTACTGCTTCTTTATCACAGGCGTCATTTGTTTATGAACATGGTTTTGGCGATGTTTATCTTCAGACCAATCTCATTGGACTTGTTAAGTTCGTTCAGCATTTCTTCCAATTCTTCTTTATTGTTAGATATAAGCACAATATCATCCGCGAATCGCAAATGATTGAGTTGCTCTCCTCCTATATTTATACCCTTACTTGTCCATGGAAGTTGTGAAGATCTTCTAGCGCCAACGTAAACAATTTTGGACGAGATGGTTTCCCCTTGAAGTACCCCCCCTTTTTTTTTGTTTCTATCTTATTAGTGTTTTCTTTCAATACCATCTGAAATATTGCATTTTTATATATATTTTGAATAATCTGCGAGTATCTGCTGTCAATTCCACAGTTACTAGAGTATTTAATGTTGCCTAGATTTCAAGGGAATCGAACGCTTTCTCGTAATCCACAAAGGCCACCTAAATCTTAAAATTATACTCGTTTGAGTTTTCTATTCAGGTTCTTAATACTTGAAGGCCCAATATACCTTTTCAAAAATAAAAACGTAAACAGATATATTTACCTACAAATGGCCCAGGGCCATGTAATTAAATAGATAAATAGCATTTATTTGAAGGGAGATTTGGTAACAAATATATAAAGCTTAAAATACGTCAAACTGGTAGAGTAAATAACATTATAACAAACATCACAAATACATAAAACCAACAAAACAGTCTAAATCAAGTTCAAACATTGTATGAAGAATAATTCTTGCATCGAGATATTCCCGAATTGTATCAGGTTTAATTTTAAATATGTACTCAAATATTCTCCTTCTGAAC
Source organism: Pachyrhynchus sulphureomaculatus (assembly GCA_019049505.1). NCBI lineage: Eukaryota > Metazoa > Arthropoda > Insecta > Coleoptera > Curculionidae > Pachyrhynchus > Pachyrhynchus sulphureomaculatus. Next base: position 110,491,433 of record CM032455.1, read on the forward strand.
TGAGTTTGGATCATAAGATAAGCTATCATAAAAAGCAGCATAGTGACAGAGATTCTTAACACTTAATGACTGTTTTTCCGCCCTGAACCTTTCGAGATGCTGTTTAAAAAAAGACAACGCACTCCCTTAAATTGTAAAGGAACAAAAGTGTATATTTAATATTATATATAAATAATTTTATAAATATATAATGCACAGCTACAGAATGAATCTTTTAATGTTTTCATGATGAAATTTTTCATTTAGAAGATTAAAGAAAAAAAAAAGATAGGATATCCCAGGGGATAAGGACATTAAGTCAAAATATGAAGGAAGGGCTTATTTCATATGGAAATACAAAATTTGTATTTTTTTTTTATAAAGTGGCTAAGAGATGATCGTTTTGTGAAGCGATTTTTTTAGAAACATTACCGATTCCTTCAGCGGTTTATATAAAATGTCGTAAAATTATTAAGACAACAAAAATAGCAACAATCTATAACAAACGTAAAAACTGGTAGCAATTTAGAGGAGAAGCCAGTTCATATAGTATTAAGTTTTAATTATGACTAATTAAAGTTATTAATCTAGTAACTAATAATGTAGTAAATAATGAAACTTATGAACAAAATTTGCTTAAAAAACAGACTTATAATAACACTTACTTGTCTAGATTTTGGAAAGAATGAGTTTTTAAACGTATTGTGATCCAAACTGGAATAAAAAGTTGACCACGAGGGAGTAACGTTTTTTTTAGACAAATTATGGATATCATTGTTTTGTCCACATTTATATTTAATCAACAAAAACTTAAGGTACTATACCTGAAACATTGAAAATTAATAACATTGTTCCGATTTATAAATAAGGAGATAATCAGTTATAGTCCAGGCGAGAGGGGTTTTGAGCTCTCATTAAATGTTAACAGGCTGTATTTTAGACGTAGAATACGATAAAAAAATTTGCTAAAGTTTGATGTACGCTAAGCCCACAAAATCCAAAATAAAATCAAAATTCAGTTTTTCAGTAATAACTCGGAAAATAAAAAAGATATCGAAAAACTAATAGCACCACGTGAAACAGTGAAATTTTACAAAAAAAATAGTATACAGATTGTTTTTCCAGATTTTTTTTTATTAGTGTAAGAATTTATTAAAAATTCGGATGGGTGGTTCAAAAAGTGTAGCACGCCAAACAAATTAATTAGAAAGTCTACGCGCACCGTTCGAAGGTTAAACCGATATTACTTGTTTTCAGAGGGTAAAAAAAATTAATTGATAGTTTTTTGAAGAGGAGAGTTTCAGCTTTCCGATGATACTAATAGTTTTTATTTTTGTTGCTTTATAATTTGTATAACTGAAAACGAAATTTTTGTTTACATAATTTTAACGTGCATACAGTAAATTACAAATATTTAATAAAATATGGTATTGAAAAAATTCTTTGTGCATATATCAGTATTATACCTTAAGTTTTAATATAAGAATAATTAAAAATACCCACATTGTCTGTGTTATTTAAAAATTAGGTTTTAAAATATGAAAATTTGCCTGCTGTAGTACGGCGCCGGCAATTTTACGTCCAAAGCAGTACGAAATGATCAAAAAAAGTCGGATAATTTTTTTTTTTTTTAGTTACAGGTAAAAGTATACTTGATATTAGAAAATCATTGAAAACTTAAAAACACTTTCTTTTTTTTATAATATTGCTCTTAAAAAAGTGTTCATGCTAAACGTATTTTTTGCTTATTATTAATCGTACCATTTAAACTTAAAACAAAAAAAAATATTTAAACGTGGGAAATGAGAGATAAAAATCTAAGCTTTAAGTATAAAGTATTTATATTTCATTTAAACATCCAGGTACAAAGAAAACAGTCATTAAAAACACAAAAATTCTAAATTACTCGAAGAAAATATATGGATTACGTACTTTCTGGCTGTCATATTGGATCCGCCGTTTTGAATTTTTCAAATCTGTAATTGGATTCTTAATCAGCACCCCGAGAAACCTCTTAATAGCCAATTTCAAAATATTTAATGGTAATACAAACGTTAATTTAATCATAAATGAGGTTGGAAGCATGATTCCCACTACAACTGTAGGATTTAAACCAGCCATTTTATTTTAAATAATTTTTTTAAATTATGGTGAAATTAAAAAAAAAAATCTATATATTGTTTTATTATAGGCATTCCCGTTTTTTCACGTGGTGCTATTAGTTTTTCGATATCTTTTTAGTGTTCCGTACGGAACACTTATAAGATCACTTCGTGTGTCTGTCTGTCTGTCTGTCTGTCACACCCGATTTTCTCCGAAACTATTTGACATAGAAAGGTGAAATTTGGTAATAATATAGGAATTGATGGCCTCATCAGAGCCATGTAGTTTTGAGAATTAAATTTTGACTTAAGGGGTTAGTTTTGGGGGGGTGAAGTCGGAAGCGAAAAAAAAAACTTTTTTACTAGGTCATCGAGTGTGGTGTCAAATGAAAGCTTGTGAAAACACGAGTAAAAAATATATATATAATATTATACTTGCGCGCACTTTTCTTTGTATTATTTTTAAAATTCGCGAAAAATCGCTGTCCCGGGCCTTATCTCGAAAAATACTTATCAAAAAATTTCGAAAATATTCTGGAATATTCTCCACGGGGTGTAGATTGAACGAAAATTATCACGAGTGCATTACCTTTAATAATTTATATAGTATATAAAAAAAACAAAAATTTCAAGGTCATCAGATTTCAGTAAAGATTGGAAACAAACTTTGTTGAAAACTCATTTGGAGTGTGTTTTGTGAAGTCACTGATCATTTTATACCGCCCTAACAAAATTTTTTATTTTAAAAACAATCAACGTACGGAACACTAATTGTGCAAGTTCAACTTGCACTTGACCGGTTTTTTTATTTTTAGAGATATTTGCGAAAAAAACCGAATTTTTCATGTTATTTTCCATTTTGTAGGTTTAACATACACTTTAGAGCAGCAAACTTTTCTTTTATTGTATTCTACATCCAAAAAACTACCTGTATGCCAAAATGCCTGTTAATATTTAATGGGAGCTTTTTGTCATAATTTGCCTCTGGCAACTAGGCTATTATTGGACAATATAGAAGTCTAATTTAGCTTTTCAGAAATATTTGAATATTAGGAAGATATGATAATTTGCATCTTTGGCTATTGTAAGTCTGTTTTTAGAGGCATACCTGCCATCTGCCGGGTGCTGTTTAAAGTCACAGACCGATAGAGGAATTGTTAGCAAGTTGCTAATATTAAACAATTCAATTTGTTAGTAATTATTTACTGTTCGTTCATCTGTCAATTTGTCTCGGAATGCTTATGGTTTCATCGTATTATGACTTATCAACCTTATCTTTCCTTTCCTGTCAATCTTAATCGAGAAGAGAACAAAACTCAAAGTACTTAAGACAGTACTAGCGCAAAGAATGAGTAAGATATCTTACGTGATACGACGAAACGCGTCCGATTGACAGATGAAAGAACAGTACATAACTGCTGAAATATGCACTTTGTTCAATATTAATAGTTGATAATGATATTTAAAAATTATTTTGTGGACAGATTAAATAGATTCAACCCAGTACTTTTGTGGAATGTTCTCAGCAGAGCTACGTCGAGATTTTTTTTTTTTAACATGAACTTTAAATTTCGAGAGATGTCCTAATTTAAATTTGTTTATTATTATCAGAATCCAGGTGAAGTTGGGACAGTAGGCGCTGTTGCTATTGACAAATATGGCAACCTTGCCGCTGCAACTTCTACAGGTGGAATAAATGGCAAAATGGTTGGCAGAAGCAGTGACACTTCCTTAATAGGAAGTGGTACATATGCTGACAATAATGTTGGTGCAGTATCTACTACAGGTAATACATATACTTCGAGAAAATTTGAGTTTTTAGACAAATTGTTTTTTATTGCACATTTTAATTGTAGTTATCGAATTATGAAAGGCTCACCTTTTTTCCAAAATTTTGGTGGTAAGACCATTGTAACTTTTAATTTAATAATTTTTTTCTGTTACATTAAAAGCCACATAGGGTTTCTCTATAATTATTTAAATAAATAAATTTCAAATATGTCAACATCACAGTAAGATCAGTTATTAAACTATTGCCCGAAGATTATGTTTAATATTTATTGGTTGTTATTAATTACCTATTATAATAGGTTCAGTACAGTTCTATTGACGTAGGTGTTACATCATTTTAAAACATATTACTAAGATAATATTACTATTATAATCAACGAAGTGTCCTAAATAGATGTTCAGTTTGGGAGTGACCATCGCATTGTGAGAGCAGGAGTGTTTATTAACATTAAACAGGAAAGAAACACCATGATTCGTAAAAGAAACGCTAAGAAATGGATAACCTCAGAGGATGTGGTTTCCTATAGAAGTGAGATGACAAGCTCCTTGAAACACAATGAGATACAGCAGTTGATGACATATTTGAAACCATCGAAAATAGTATTGACAAAACTTACCCAAAACAATAAAAAGAACAGAAATTAAATCAAAGAGTAAAACAGCTAATGAAGTAAAGGAGAGAAATCGTAGATAAGACTACAGATGAATACAAAACTAAAAATATATCGAGGGAAATTAGAAAAGACAAAAGACAAAAAAATGCGGAGGAAATTAAAAACGTTGTAGAACAGAATAAAAGCTTAAAAGTCTTGAGAAGGAAGAACACAATGGGAAGGAAAGACATAAGCAAGATTAAGGATAATACATGATAATGTAATAATAAACAAAAGAGATATTTTATAGATCATCGAATTATTTTATCAACAATTATATACCCTATAAGATAAAAGAACAGAAAATCAACATATCAAAAGTACTAAATCAGGAGTTGGAGGATATCACAGAAGAAGAAAACACATCAGCTTTGAAGGACATGAAAAATAATATAGCTCCGGGTGAAGATAATATTGTAGTAGAGGCAATTAAACAAGGAGGACAACAAATTATCAAATCACTTAAACTGTTATTCAGTAAATGCCTCCTGGAACTATTGTCATCATGCATAAAAATAGAGATACTTCAGACCTTACAAATTATCGACCCATTAGCCTCCTGAGGTTTACGCTCTGGGTATGGAACAAACGACCATCTGCTTACAGTTAAAATCCTCATTGAAAAATGTATAGAATATAATAGCCTCTTGTTCTCATATTTGTGGACTTCGAAAGGCTTTTGATTCTGTAAATCAGCAGAGACTTTTGGAAGGGCTTGCTGAGTATCATATTGATCATCGATATTCCAATGTACCATAATTAAATACATATATGAAAATGTCACCGCTCATGTGAAAACACAAACTAATCAATCTACCAGCCAGTTTCGAATCGAAAGAGGAGTGCGACAGGGTGATACGCTCTCACCCAAATTTTTCGTAACACTTCTAGAAAGTTTTCTAAAACCAATAAACTGGGAAAGAATGGGACTTAACATTGACGATGAAAAGTTAAATCACCTTTATTTCGCCGACGACATTGTCTTAATAACAGACAAAATACAAGAAGCGCAAACTATCCTGTACATGCTTCAGGAAAGGTTGGTCTAAAAATCAATCAATCAAAGACCTAGTTTATGACAAATCTTGTATTAAGCCACACTGAAACTGAATAACGTAAAGATAGAGCAAGTGCACCAATATAAAAACCTGGGACATTAAATCAGCCTAGGACTAGATAACCAAACACATGAAATTCAGCGGCGAATAGGTCTCTCCTGGGCTGCATATGGCAAACCGGTCTATGTATTCAAATCTTACCTTCCTACGCGTTTAAAAACAAAAGTATTTGACAGAAGCATACTCCCCCGTTCTTACGTACGGAGCCGATACTCTCACAATGACGAAGAAAAAACATTAATAAAATATGTGTCATGCAACGAAAGATGGAGAGGTCAATGTTAGGCGTTAGTTTTAGAGATCACATCCCAAATCACATTATCAGGAAGAGAACAGGGGTACAAGACGCAGTCAAATTCATTCTACATCTTAAATGGCACTGGGCTGGGCATCTTGCTAGGTTTAAGAGTGGGCGATGGACAAAGAGAATCATAGAGTAGCGACCAAGATCCGACACCTATCGGAGTAGAGGTAGACTACCAAGTCGATGGACTAATGATTTGAAAAGAGTGGCTGGAAATTGGGTACAAGCGGCAGAACAGAAAAAAGTGGCAAGACTTGAGGGAGGCTTTCGTCCAGCAGCGGACAGTATAAGCTGATGATGATGAGTCGACGAGCAAATAGGAAAATTTATAAAGGAAAAGACATAACTACAAGAAAATAAAAAAAATTCTCATCGAAGGTCACGGTAATTAAAGAACACCCGCAGAGGGAGCTTCCCCCTGTTATGGTGCCTCATGGTTAATAATATGCTGATTGCATTAAACGATGCAGACCTGGATATTCAAGCATACGCCGACGATCTGATAGTTCTTCATAGAGGTGGCAACACAGATGGTTTCAACAGGAGGCACTGAGCCGATTAAAGCTGGACATACTGCCGAGACTTATACTGTGTGACCCTTTTTTCGGAGTCCTTGCAATACGTGCGGTATAGAGATCATAGATCTGCTATATGATAAGTTCGTGAAAGAATGGAACGAACTACCAGGGATGAGACAGTCTAAAGGCCTTATAAAGGCATCTAACCCTGAATATACAAGGCTGAAATTAATCACGAAAGACCAAAAGACGGTGGGAGAGATCCTTACAGAACACTATCACTGGAAGGCTGCTGTCCTTGAAGTCTATTTGACCTTCACAACCCTAAAATAAGTCAGGTGTAAACCCTGGTCTGAGTGTTGTAGGCATTCAAGCAGTATCTATCTCGTTAACAGTGGGTATTGAATCCACGATCTCTGTGGAATTTTACCAAGTCAGACTACCTATAGGTTGCTACCTCCTGGTCAGAGATCTGTTTACTCACGATAGTCGAGATGTTCAGTCTTTTAATGTTACGCATATTAGAATCGTTAGTGAATAAGCCCAATCTTGGATCGACTCTTACTATGTTTTCTTTCGCGGGTTGCCATAATATATGTGAAGGAACATATAAGCATGCATACAAGGTCGTTAATGTAGGAAATTATATCAGTTAAGGAACACCGAAACCAGTGAACAAATATATAAATACTACTCAGTATATATCACCACTACCCCAAACACTTTATTTTGGCACTCGACGCGCGTTTCGCTAACCATGTCAGCTTCATCAGGAGCGCTCCTGATGAAGCTAACATGGTTAACGAAACGCGCGTCGAATGCAAAAATAAAGTGTTTGGTGTAGTGGTGATATACCAAAAAAAACATGTTTAATTCGGAAGAATGATAAAAAGTGCTTTATTCAAAGTATGCTCAATCGCTTGTTATACATTTTTCCCATCTTTCGGGCAATTTGTGAATACCACGCCAGTAAAAATCTTCCCCTTTTGCTGCGAACCATTCATCAAGCCATTTTTCCACATCTTCGTATGAACCAAAGCGCTGCTCAGCAAGTGCGTGACCCATCGATGCAAACAAGTGGTAATCGGAAGGAGCCAAGTCTGGTGAGTAAGCCGCATGGGGTAGAACTTCCCAGCTGAGTGCTTCTAACGTGTCGCGAACTGGTTTTTGCCGTTTGCGATGGAGCATTGTCATAAAGAAAAATGACTTTGTGTTGCCTCTTTCGGTTTCTGGCCTTTTTTCAAGCAGCGAACAGATCAAATGGGTCAATTGTTGTTGGCAACGTTTAGTATTAACCGTTTCCCCAGGTTTTAATAGCCCATAATAGACCACGCCCCTCTGGTTCCACCAAACACAGAGCATCGTCTTTCTGCCAAAGCAATTCGGTCTTGCGGTCGATGTAGATGTTGCGCTTGGGTCCACCCATAATTTTTTGCGTTTGGGATTCTCAAAATAAATCTACTTGTCATCCCCTGTAACTATACGATGCAAAAACGACTTCCTTTTGTACCGAACGAGTAAAAGGTCAGACGTGTTTTTGCGCTTTTCCATTTGCTTGTCGTTCAACTCATGTGGCACCCATCTACCGATCTTCTGAATCTTTCCCATCTCTCGTAGCCGATTGGAAACAGCTTGTTGACTAACGCCCAATTGCTCGGCGAGTTGTTTTTGTGTTTGCGAATCATCTTCGTCCAACAATGCTTGCAATTCCACATATTCGTATTTTTTTGGCGGTTTTCCACGTTCCTTGTCTGCAACATCGAAGCCACCACTTTTGAAACGCCGAAACCATCGTTCTCACGTATCTTGCGATGGAGCATGTTCACCATAAGCTTCTCGAAGTAATCGGTATGCTTCTACAGCAGTTTTCTTCAAATGAAAACAAAAAATTAATGTTGTCCGCGAATGCTCTTTGTTCGGTATAAATTTCGACGTAATGAACACAACATTATCCACACACTTTTCCAATTTATTACTCGTGCGCGTCTGACACTTGTTGATGACACAACAAAATGGCGCAGTGTCAAATCTTTACAGCACAAACTGCATTGGTGCACCATCTGTTGTCTAAAATCCGCATTTCATACTTGTACACCTGGTATACTGAGTAGTGTCATTGGGCCAAAGATTCCACATTCCCAACTTAGTAAATATATAAATATATAAAATGAAAGAACACAACTACAAGAGAATGAAAATAATTTTTCAACTGAAGCGCACAGTTTTGTTCAAGTTTCCCGTTTTGAAGTTACCTGTATTTCCTTACATTTTGTTTTTTGATATTATGTCCTTTCTTTTCTAAAACTAAATAAAATGAGTAAAATAAACTCATGAATAATTTTGTCTAATGCGTCATGAAAATCTCGGAAGTTCTCTAGTTTAAAAGACATTAGCATTTCATTGACATTTTTCTATACTTTGAAAAGCTGTCTACGAGGTGCGTTATCAAGTAAAAAAAATGGTTTACACGTTCCCGTCTTAGTCTCTTCATTTATTAGTCCAGAAATAATATTAATTTTCTGATTTGTCACCTTCAGGAAAAAAATTAATAATTTAAAATAGGAACCTGTAAGCCCTTTTGTTTGAAAATATACTATTGGGACTCTACTATCTTTTAAAATTCAAAAAAAATGATATGAAATATGAAAATATGTGTGAACATGAAATGTGTCTAAAATATACAGTATTCAAATATGAATACAGGGTGTGTTGTTTTCAAAAATCTTATTTCTGCTATTGCTATGCCAGGTTACTGTTACAAAAATAATGACGTTATTTGCTATTACACTTCTAATATAAAATTTATGATCGTATGAAAGTATACGTAAAAAAACAATAAATATTTTAGGTCATGGCGAAACCATAGCTAAATTTTGTTTAGCCCATTCTATTATAAAAGATATGGAATATAGTAATAAGTCTGCGGATGAAGCAACTAAGCAAATACTGGAAAAAATGACTAAAAGGCTAAATAATACTGCAGGTAATAATTTATGTTGTGATATAATTTTTTTTTCTCAAAGTAACTTTTTTAATTTTGTGCATACAAAAATTTATTGCCATCAAAAAGTTTTTCGTAATATACAAACTAAAAATCT